>VMOF01000220.1:55785649-55818149 GCA_011764245.1 Trialeurodes vaporariorum
TTTTTGTGAGTCAATGAGTGAATTTGTGAGGGTTTTAAAGTATTTTAACGTAATTTCCGCGGGTTTTTCACGCAAGAATTTTTTATTTTCAATCGCAGTAGCAAAAAATAGGATGTTGTAAGAACCCTAAGCTCATTGCAGCATGAGAGTAATTTTCCCTGTGAAAGGCTCAAAAATCGTCTTTTCCTACAAAAAAATATCTCAAAAATTTTCTTATGACACGTCACGTTCAAAGGACCGTGCGGGGTTTTTTACGGAAATTTGGACCAAGGTGTAATTTTTGTTACAAAAATTGGAACTAGCGGGAAAACCATTTTTGAGAAAAATTTCTCTCGGACCCAAAAAATATCTACTCCGAGTTTATAGCGACTATTACAATTTAAAATTTGAATAGAAATATTTGGGAATGTGATTTTGGTATACTATATACTACGTATCGAACTGCATCGAACTGTACCGAACAGTGGCGTAGCGTGCAATTAGACAACGTTTTATATTTTATGCATTTAAACTCATGTAAAAGGTCGAATGCAAATGGCGCGGCGCGGCGCGCTACCTGCCAATGCATCTGTATGAAACGTGCGAGGTCCTTTAAATTTCATGGGCGTGCGTCCCCCCCCCCCCCCAGCTCTCTGGACCCGTCATGCAATGTTCGCTTATCGCCCAATGAAATTCGCGCTTTTTAAAATGTTTTAAAAGAAGCTTGAAAGAAGTAAATTATTAGGGTTTTTTTTAAACGTATATGTATTTTAAGTTGACCCACTGAAAATTTTCTTTATGTTAATCCATCGTTTAAACCTCTGTTTGCTTAACCTACCTAAAACCGAACCAACAACCCTAAACCTAATTCAGTCAAATAGCGTTTTAATGTATTAATTCGGGGTTTTAGGTTTTGACAGGATCAACATAATTGACCTCGCGGATCAACTTGTAAATTTTATAACTTATATATTCATGCAATGTTTTTACGTATAAATTTCACTCATCAAAAAGGTTATGTGACATTATATGTGTAGCCATTATCATTCTACTTGCTACGAGGGACGCAAACCGTCAATATAATAGTGGGTAACTGGCAACGCAGAAAAGACTTCAATACATCTTACGTTGCGAGGAACGAAAAATTATCTGAAAAAAAATTGTGGTATATTTTTACATACCCAACCGGAATGCGAGTCATAATGCAAAATGAAAGCAAATCAATGATGAGTGTTTAAAATTTTTTGACATAATTCGGTTTACTCAGCAAGAGTCAAATTTTAAAAGAGATTAAACAACAAAGATCCGTCAAAATTATGTTTTCCTCGCGCGTCTTATACCCCCATTACTTTGGAATATCAGCAAAAATAAATTTAAAATTTTCCACCCAAATATAATTTTTTAATGTAAAATTCTTTCCCAGATTAGACTGAATTAAATACGATCAAATACTTCTCTTGGAAGAAAATTTTAGGTCTGAGATAAGCCCGCTATGCTAAAACAATCAAGACGTCAGAAAAATTATTCCCATGTATGAAAGGTTTAAGGCCCTTTCGAGAGACAATGTCTAACACCCCTATATAGCCAACTTTTAATTTCATTATCCAAGCTTCAGGAGCAGCGGCTAATGTTACTTACCACCAAAGGGTTTTAAAATGATATATGTAGTATTGGCTAACGCCCTAGTACCTTCCGTGAGAATTTAAGCTACCGAACATGTAAGTTTAACTTAAACAATCATTCGTAGTGATAACGCGGGCCCGTCGAAGTTGTTTGGGGGCAGGGGGGTAATTTTCCACAAAAAACCCCCCCCCCCTAATTTTCAAAAATAATTGACTCGACTCAAATAAAGTGAAACATGCTTTCTCGAACCAGTGGCGGCGCGTACAATCTGGAACGATGCATTTAGTCCATTTAAACCCGTGTAAATAATCGATTGAAACGAGGGCCTGTGCACCCCCAACGTTCGACCTTTTTCATGACTTTAAATGGACTGATGCAATGTTGCCAAATTGTACGCGCCGCTACTGTCGAACCGAATAATAAAAAAAACAGACAATTTTTTAAAACCGGCGGTAGTTATAAGAATTTTCCCCAAAACCCCAATTAACTGTCAAATTTAACAATGGTTAATGCAACAAATGAAATATGAAAAAAATGAAACGAATATTCGGAAGGATTACTCGAGGATTTAGTATAACAATTATTTACCTACAGAAAGCATGCCCCAGCTGTAATCTTATCCCCCCTACTCAAACCCCTTTAAAAAAGTGTTTTCTTTTCCGAACAAAACACGAAAGCTGCGTGTCTACCACAGATTGCTTTATAGTCAACTTTTTTAAAAAAATAGTAATGCCATAAAAAAAAAAAAAAAAAAAAAAAAAAAAAAAAAAATCTTATAAAAGCATCAATGAAACTCGAATATCCAGACATTCCTCTTTGCTACAACGCTCGAGTTCATTGTGGGTTGCTTGAGGATGACATAGATGCCAGATTATAAGTCAAATTCATGGCATTATCGTATTTCATTCGAATTATTTAACTTTTAAACTACCAGAATATGATCCTGTTGTTGTTAAAATATAATTTAAAGATGGTTTCTATTCTAAATTGCTCGGCGTCGCACAATGGGACACAGTATGGAATTTCCCGGACAATTATTCATGGACAAAAATCAAGATTAAGAGCAGTTATTGGCTAGATATATAACTAAAACTGAGAAAAAAATAAGAACAAAACCCTCAGATGGGAAGCGTTGCATGATGGGAAAAAATAGGTAAAAAGAAGAAGAACAGACCCACCGGTGGATCCACGATGACTCCTCGTAATCATAGGGAAAAAGAATAAGAACAAAACCCTCAGATGGGAAGCGTTGCATGATGGGAAAAAATAGGTAAAAAGAAGAAGAACAGATCCACCGGTGGATCCACGATGACTCCTCGTAATCATAGGGAAAAAGAATAAGAACAAAACCTTCAGATGGGAAGCGTTGCATGATGGGAAAAAAAAAGGTAAAAAGAAGAAGAACAGATCCACCGGTGGATCCACGATGACTCCTCGTAATCATAGGGAAAAAAATAAGAACAAAAACCCTCAGATGGGAAGCGTTGCATGATGGGAAAAAATAGGTAAAAAGAAGAAGAACAGATCCACCGGTGGATCCACGATGACTCCTCGAAATTTAAGGGAAAAAGAATAAGAACAAAACCCTCAGATGGGAAGCGTTGCATGATGGGAAAAAATAGGTAAAAAGAAGAAGAACGGGTCCCCCGGGTGGATCCACGATGACTCCTCGTAATCATGGGGAAAAAAGAATAAGAACAAAACCCCTCAGATGGGAAGCGTTGCATGATGGGAAAAAATAGGTAAAAAGAAGAAGAACGGGTCCCCCGGGTGGATCCACGATGACTCCTCGTAATCATAGGGAAAAAAAATAAGAAAAAAACCCCTCAGATGGGAAGCGTTGCATGAGGGGAAAAAATAGGTAAAAAGAAGAAGAACAGATCCACCGGTGGATCCACGAATCCTCGAAATCATGGGGAAAAAGAATAAGAACAAAACCCTCAGATGGGAAGCGTTGCATGATGGGAAAAAATAGGTAAAAAGAAGAAGAACGGGTCCACCGGTGGACCCACGATGACTCCTCGTAATCATAGGGAAAAAGAATAAGAACAAAACCCTCGATGGGAAGCGTTGCATGATGGGAAAAAATAGGTAAAAAAAGAGGACAGGTCCACCGGGGATCCACGATGACTCCTCGTAATCATAGGGAAAAAGAATAAGAACAAAACCCTCAGATGGGAAGCGTTGCATGAGGGGAAAAAAATAGGTAAAAAGAAGAAGAACAGATCCACCGGTGGATCCACGATGACTCCTCGTAATCTGGGGAAAAAGAATAAGAACAAAACCGTCAGAGGGAAGCGTTGCATGAGGGGAAAAAAATAGGAAAAAAGAAAAGAACAGATCCACCGGTGGATCCACGATGACTCCTCTAATCATAGGGAAAAAGAATAAGAAAAAAACCCCTCAGATGGGAAGCGTTGCATGAGGGGAAAAAAATAGGAAAAAAGAAGAAGAACAGATCCCCCGGTGGATCCACGATGACTCCTCGTAATCATGGGGAAAAAGAAAAAGAACAAAACCCTCAGATGGGAAGCGTTGCATGATGGGAAAAATAGGAAAAAAGAAGAAAAACGGGTCCACCGGTGGATCCACGATGACCCCTCGTAATCATGGGGAAAAAGAATAAAACAAAACCCTCAGATGGGAAGCGTTGCATGATGGGAAAAAATGGGTAAAAAAAGAAGAACAGATCCACCGGGGATCCACGATGACTCCTCGTAATCATAGGGAAAAAAAATAAGAACAAAACCCTCAGATGGGAAGCGTTGCATGAGGGGAAAAAAATAGGTAAAAAGAAGAAGAACAGATCCACCGGTGGATCCACGATGACTCCTCGTAATCATGGGGAAAAAGAATAAGAACAAAACCCTCAGGGGGGAAGCGTTGCATGAGGGGAAAAAAAATAGGTAAAAAGAAGAAGAACAGATCCACCGGTGGATCCACGATGACTCCTCGTAATCAAGGGAAAAAGAATAAGAAAAAAACCCCTCAGAGGGAAGGGTGCATGAGGGGAAAAAATAGGTAAAAAGAAGAAGAACAGATCCACCGGTGGATCCCGATGACTCCTCGTAATCATAGGGAAAAAGAATAAGAAAAAAACCCCTCAGATGGGAAGCGTTGCATGATGGGAAAAAATAGGAAAAAAGAAGAAGAACGGGTCCACGGTGGATCCACGATGACTCCTCGTAATCATAGGGAAAAAGAATAAGAACAAAACCCTCAGATGGGAAGCGTTGCATGATGGGAAAAAATAGGTAAAAAGAAGAAGAACAGGTCCACCAGTGGATCCACGATGACTCCTCGTAATCATAGGGAAAAAGAATAAGTACAAAACCCTCAGATGGGAAGCGTTGCATGATGGGAAAAAATAGGTAAAAAGAAGAAGAACAGATCCACCGGTGGATCCACGATGACTCCTCGTAATCATAGGGAAAAAAAATAAGAACAAAACCCTCAGATGGGAAGCGTTGCATGATGGGAAAAAATAGGTAAAAAGAAGAAGAACAGATCCACCGGTGGATCCACGATGACTCCTCGTAATCATGGGGAAAAAAAATAAGAACAAAACCCTCAGATGGGAAGCGTTGCATGATGGGAAAAAATAGGTAAAAAAAAGAAGAACAGATCCACCGGTGGATCCACGATGACTCCTCGTAATCATAGGGAAAAAGAATAAGAACAAAACCCTCAGATGGGAAGCGTTGCATGATGGGAAAAAATAGGTAAAAAGAAGAAGAACAGATCCACCGGTGGATCCACGATGACTCCTCGTAATCATAGGGAAAAGAAAAAGAACAAAACCCTCAGATGGGAAGCGTTGCATGATGGGAAAAAAATAGGTAAAAAGAAGAAGAACGGGTCCCCCGGGTGGATCCACGATGACTCCTCGTAATCATGGGGAAAAAGAATAAGAAAAAAAACCCTAGATGGGAAGCGTTGCATGATGGGAAAAAATAGGTAAAAAGACGAAGAACAGATCCACCGGTGGATCCACGATGACTCCTCGTAATCATAGGGAAAAAGAATAAGAACAAAACCATCAGATGGGAAGCGTTGCATGATGGGAAAAAATAGGTAAAAAGAAGAAGAACAGATCCACCGGTGGATCCACGATGACTCCTCGTAATCATAGGGAAAAAGAATAAGAACAAAACCCTCAGATGGGAAGCGTTGCATGATGGGAAAAAATAGGTAAAAAGAAGAAGAACAGATCCACCGGTGGATCCACGATGACTCCTCGTAATCATAGGGAAAAAGAAAAAGAACAAAACCCTCAGATGGGAAGCGTTGCATGAGGGGAAAAAATAGGTAAAAAGAAGAAGAACAGATCCCCCGGGTGGATCCACGATGACCCTCGTAATCATAGGGAAAAAGAATAAGAACAAAACCCTCAGATGGGAAGCGTTGCATGAGGGGAAAAAAATAGGTAAAAAGAAAAAGAACAGATCCACCGGTGGATCCACGATGACTCCTCGTAATCATAGGGAAAAAGAATAAGAAAAAAACCCCTCAGATGGGAAGCGTTGCATGAGGGGAAAAAATAGGTAAAAAGAAGAAGAAAGATCCACCGGTGGATCCACGATGACTCCTCGTAATCATAGGGAAAAAGAAAAGAAAAAACCCCCTCAGATGGGAAGCGTTGCATGATGGGAAAAAAAGGTAAAAAGAAGAAGAACAGATCCCCCGGTGGATCCACGATGACTCCTCGTAATCATAGGGAAAAAGAATAAGAAAAAAACCCCTCAGATGGGAAGCGTTGCATGAGGGGAAAAAAATAGGTAAAAAAAGAAAAACAGATCCACCGGTGATCCACGATGACTCCTCGAAATTTAAAGGGGAAAAAAGAATAAGAAAAAAACCCCTCAGAGGGGAAGCGTTGCATGATGGGAAAAAAAAGGTAAAAAGAAGAAGAACAGATCCACCGGTGGATCCACGATGACTCCTCGTAATCATAGGGAAAAAGAATAAGAAAAAAACCCCTCAGAGGGGAAGCGTTGCATGATGGGAAAAAATAGGTAAAAAGAAGAAGAACAGGTCCCCGGGTGGATCCACGATGACTCCTCGTAATCATAGGGAAAAAAATAAAAACAAAACCCTCAGAGGGAAGCGTTGCATGAGGGGAAAAAAATAGGTAAAAAGAAGAAGAACAGATCCACCGGTGGATCCACGATGACTCCTCGTAATCATGGGGAAAAAAGAATAAGAAAAAAACCCCTCAGATGGGAAGCGTTGCATGATGGGAAAAAATAGGTAAAAGAAAAAAAGAACAGATCCACCGGGGATCCACGATGACTCCTCGTAATAAAGGGGGAAAAAAGAATAAGAACAAAACCCTCAGATGGGAAGCGTTGCATGAGGGGAAAAAAATAGGAAAAAAGAAGAAGAACGGGTCCACCGGTGGATCCACGATGACTCCTCGTAATCATAGGGAAAAAGAATAAGAAAAAAACCCTCAGATGGGAAGCGTTGCATGATGGGAAAAAATGGTAAAAAGAAGAAGAACAGATCCACCGGTGGATCCACGATGACTCCTCGTAATCATGGGGAAAAAAGAATAAGAACAAAACCCTCAGATGGGAAGCGTTGCATGAGGGGAAAAAATAGGTAAAAAGAAAAGAACAGATCCCCCGGTGGATCCACGATGACTCCTCGTAATCATGGGGAAAAAAGAATAAGAACAAAACCCTCAGAGGGAAGCGTTGCATGAGGGGAAAAAAATAGGTAAAAAGAAGAAGAACGCCCCGGTGGACCACGATGACTCCTCGTAATCATAGGGAAAAAAAATAAGAAAAAAACCCCTCAGAGGGGAAGCGTTGCATGAGGGGAAAAAATAGGTAAAAAGAAGAAAAACAGATCCACGGTGGATCCACGATGACTCCTCGTAATCATGGGGAAAAAAGAATAAAAACAAAACCCTCAGATGGGAAGCGTTGCATGAGGGGAAAAAATAGGTAAAAAGAAGAAGAACAGATCCCCCGGGTGGATCCACGATGACTCCTCGTAATCATAGGGAAAAAGAATAAGAAAAAAACCCTCAGATGGGAAGCGTTGCATGAGGGGAAAAAAATAGGTAAAAGAAGAAGAACAGATCCACCGGTGGATCCACGATGACTCCTCGTAATCATAGGGAAAAAGAATAAGAACAAAACCCTCAGATGGGAAGCGTTGCATGATGGGAAAAAATAGGTAAAAAGAAGAAGAACAGATCCACCGGTGGATCCACGATGACTCCTCGTAATCATGGGGAAAAAAGAATAAGAAAAAAACCCTCAGATGGGAAGCGTTGCATGAGGGGAAAAAAATAGGTAAAAAGAAGAAAACAGATCCACCGGTGGATCCACGATGACTCCTCGTAATCATAGGGAAAAAGAATAAGAACAAAACCCTCAGAGGGAAGCGTTGCATGATGGGAAAAAATAGGAAAAAAGAAGAAGAAAAATCCACCGGTGGATCCACGATGACTCCTCGTAATCATGGGGAAAAAGAATAAGAAAAAAACCCTCAGATGGGAAGCGTTGCATGATGGGAAAAAATAGGTAAAAAGAAGAAGAACAGATCCACCGGTGGATCCACGATGACTCCTCGTAATCATAGGGAAAAAGAATAAGAACAAAACCCTCAGATGGGAAGCGTTGCATGAGGGAAAAAAATAGGTAAAAAGAAAAAGAACAGATCCACCGGTGGATCCACGATGACCCCTCGTAATCATGGGGAAAAAGAATAAGAACAAAACCCTCAGATGGGAAGCGTTGCATGATGGGAAAAAATAGGTAAAAAGAAGAAGAACAGATCCACCGGTGGATCCACGATGACTCCTCGTAATCATAGGGAAAAAGAATAAGAACAATACCATAAAAAAAAAAAAAAAATTCACAGCTTAAAATGAGTCAAGCTTTTTCACACAGGAAATAACGACTTTATAACGTGTCTTCAGCAAAACATGAAAATTTTTTTATGTCCAGCAAAAGTCATGTTCTGGACCAGCGTTTGTCGTTACGTGGCTTTTGCGGTTTTTGCAATTTGGCAACAGCGTATTCCCTCCATTTAAATCTACCAGTGGCATGGCGTGCGATTTGGCAATTTTCCATTTTGTGAATTTAAACCCATTACAAATATCGAACTATGTTCGGTGAACGCACTCGGGTTTAAATTTTCACATGGGTTGAAATGGACCAAACTGCGGTCGCCACTGAAACCTGCGTGAAATAATTGAACTTCAGGAAATGGAGCTGTTGCAAACTTTTGCTATTTATTACTTATTAATAATGAATATCGGGGAAAACTCTGTAAAAATGGATAAGCGGCCAAGCGCATCAAAAAATCACGAAATCCACTCCCAAACCTAAATCTTATGGCAATTGCATGCTTATTTTTCTTCTTGTGTGGTGTCGCTTGAATATCTCGTGAGGATGGAGCTTATTGAGGTAGGGAAATCCAATGTAAAAGGCAGTAACCCACGTCATTACGGTCTCGCGTTTGCAAGCATTTAATGATTTAAGGAGTGGATATCGTGATTTTTTAGTGGGGTTATATATAGTCATTTTTATAGGGTTTTATCCGTTAATCAACTATATACTAACATTAACAAGCCTGTAGCAAAAGTTTGCAACGCAACTCTAATCTATGGATTCCCGAGAAATCGATACTTTTGTACAGGTTCGCAAAGAGCAAAGAAAAAAAAAAAAAAAAAAAAAAAAAAAAAAAGCAGCCAAAAAGCACGATCCGCCACTGTTGCGTCGTTAGGCTGCCATGAATCCGGAATGTCATCATCTGTGCTTCTGGAACTGTCGTCTGGTTTCAGTCGAGTCTCGAATTTGCACCTGATAATAAAATGTGGTTTATAATATTCTCGCTCTGTGGATCAGTGACGTCATAATCTCGATTAAACCCGCCAATTACTGACGCCAAAAGAGTATTTTAAAATAGAATTGACAACAATGCAATGCGGTAGATGAAGCATCATTATCTGTATTAAGCTGTCACAGCGAGAGAACTCCGCGTCGACAAAGCATACAAAGACCGAGTGAAAGGGAAGCTTTGAAGTAATTGCTAAGGATAAGAGGAACCAAAACTTTACATGTGTATACCGAGACAGACTTGCTGTGCAGCCGAGGATTAGGATCTTTTTTGATTGTACGAGCTATACCGCAGTCCAAAAGGGCTACTGTAAGACTGACATATAAGTACAATCCAGAGCTGCCGTATTGCGTATAAATCAATGCTATTTCTTTATTCAGCGATGATTCCACCGGTTGAGAAAAGATTACACAGTTCAGTTCAGTGTATAACTGAAATGAACGAAAACGCTCTGGATCTGTAATTTTTTCTCAATCGGTGGAAGCTCCGTTAATTAATTGGAATATGCGAAAGTTTTTTTAAAGTCATCGACGACTCCATCGGTTGAGAAAAGATCGCAACTGCGTAATCTTTTGAAAAGATTACGCAGTTGCGAGCATTTTCCGTACATTGCAGAGTCTCACTGAACTGAACTGTGTAACCTTTTATCAACCGGTGGAATCATCGGTGAATTGAAAAATCCAAAAATCCATGACTTTATTGTCTGGATAAATATATTATTACTGTCAGTGCACGCTTCGCCACTGAGTCGCAAGTTTCGGCACTCATTTCTATTCTCTAAAAAAAAATATCATATCTTAACATAGAGGTTGTCTCTCTTTCCCTTTTTTGGTCGGACTTACCGAAACAACGGCCATTAACAGTCGCCAGCGTTTGAGTGGTGGGCATTGGTTTGTTAGTTATAAATTTTTCGTGGTGTACCTAAATTGACGTTTTTTGACAGGATAACGGTTTCTGATTTAATTATTTTAAAATTAGGTAGATAAACAAACCTCAATCAACTGAACTTTTGACTCAAGTATAAAAATTTTCGGGTAGATTTTGATTGGATAAATTTTCAGTCATCGCTCATCTACAGTAGATGACTGTTAGCTGCTGTTTTTTTAAGCCACCAAACAAAACCTAACCCATTTTCTCATAACATGGAAAGCACAGTATGTGCCGGGTACTATTTACATATAGAGATTATTTGTCTCTATTTTCAATCCTGCCAGCTTTTAATGAATATTTGTCGAATTTTCGACCAACTTTTCTTCTAATTTTTTCATCCATAGATAACTTCTAAAGAATGCTCGAGCAATTTTAGGAGTATTTCAAAACAAACAAGCGCACACGGGCGGATTCAGCAATTTGGCAACCATGAATTCATCCTATTTTAAAGTATGAGAAACAATCGATTCTTGAAATGGCCACGGCTCTTTTACTAATCGATTGTTTCTCATGCATTCAATGGGAATCATACACACTTGCCAGATTGCTGGACCAACCTTTGCGGGCGCGGTATGGCATAGCATGCAGAAAAGGCAGAAAAAGTTTTATCAACGAATTAAATACTGTCGCGAGATTTTCAAGAGCCAAGTTTAAGCCTTCAAGGTTCTGGTTTGGCCACTCTTTGTACTCCTCACACCTTGCTGCAGGTAAGAGGCCGCAGTGCAGGGGAAAGCCGTTGCAGATCAGTCCCACACTCACTTACCCATATAACTGAAAATGTGTGAAAATCTCGCGACAATCTTTAATTCGTCGAAAGTACACGTTGATATAGCTCTGACAAAACCTTTGGTAGAAAAATAGCCTAGCAAAAGACTTTATTTGAGCCAACCAAAATCTTTGGTTCTCCCAGAAAAACCTTTTTAGCTAGGAATACAAAACGTTCGGTTGGCTAATAAACTCAAGTTTTTTGCTGGGATATTTTTCTACTAAAGGTTTTGTCAGCGCTACCAAAGCGTTTTTTCGACTGTTTTTCTCTGTGCAGCCGTGGAACATCTATTCTTAAAATTATAGCATGTCAATCAAAGGAAGACATTCATATAACTAGTTCAGTGGCGTAACTACTCTTTTGCTCTGAGGGGGGCAGATCTCACGATGTTAGACAAATCGATGACTTTCATTTTTTACCTTAGAATGACCCCCCCCCCCCCCTCTTCTGGTCACCTTAAAAACCATTTTTTTTTTTTTTTTTTTTTTTTTGAGGCTTTTTTTTTTGAGGCTACGTCCCCGTAAGAAATAACATGCCGTATCGTTTTAACTATAAGTAACGTAAATATTTTACCGAATGAATTTTAGAAAAAGCCGCTGAGTTGCCAATATTTATCAAAAATTGTTTATTATCTTGTTGTTCTGTAAAAATAAATTTCGTGTCCCTTTCAAAATTTACTCTCCTTTCTATTTCTTGACTCTTTTTCATGATATTTCCATATACTATTGGGCTCGGGGGGGGGGGGATTGATCCCCTGACCCCCCCCCCCCCTAAATACGCCACTGAACTAGTTAATCTTTCAAATTTTATCAGTGCCCTCGTGACCTCAAAGAGCGAAAAAATAAAATTTAATCTTTTAACTATCCTGGCGTAAGAAACAAAAATGTGATCCTTAATGTGAATGCAAAAGAAATTCCGGCGATTCATACTCGTCTCGAGCTCGTATTTGGAGATGGAGAGTATAATTGCGTCGAACAAACAAATCGAGCTCAAATGACTGGTTTTAATTTTGAGAAGTTGGATTGCACTGACTGGGCAAAAATGTCGGTGTCATAAAAGTTCAGCAGGTTGTGAAATATCTTCTCCGAAATACCTCCAAGGCGTGTTTTAATTGGAGCTTATTATTCACAGTCGTCAAACACCCGCAGCGTTTAAGTTTCTTAAATGCTAACTTGCTCTCTTTACCCATGAAAGTTCGTACAAAATACTGAAAAGTTATATTTTCTTTATTGTATAACTTATTCTTACCGGAATCTTGAGCGTTCTTATTTTGCATTAGTTTAATCATTGGCGGCGCGTGCAATTTGGCAACGGTGTATATTAAACCATTTAAACCCACGTAAAGTATCGATTCCAGGGAGGGCACTCAGCACCCCCAACTTTCGACCTTTTACACGTCTTTAAATGGACTTGATGCAACGTTGCCAAATTGCACGCGCCGCCACTATGGTTTAATAGTCAGGGGAAAATAGCTCAAATAAGGGGCTAACCCGGAATAAATTGCAACAGAAGCTTTTATGGCTGGAATTTGCTCATTGGTATTATCTAAAGAACATATAAAAAGTTCGCCAAAATCCGAGTATGGGAAAGGGGGTTTTGCCCCCCTTTTTACCCCAAATTAGAGGATTTTTACGTCTTTTTTCACGGTTTTCCTCAATTTGCGCCGAAACTACCACTCCAACGCAAAAATTGGAATGGACTAATTTTAAAGAGGGTAAAATTTCCTACAAGATGATTTAATCAAATCAAAATTTTAGTCACCCGGAGGGCGAGAAACAGCTGATTTTCATTTCGCGGAAATTCGAGAATTCGCGGAAAAAACGCGTTTTCGGCGATTGCTCGAGTAATTTGATTCCGCAGCAACGAATGCGGAATAACCGTATTCTAGACACCAAATAAGTATTAAAGGGGTCTATATTGAATATAATGGAGGTGCGGAGGGACCAAGGTCCCACTTGATCCACCCCTCCCCCCCTGACCCGACTCTCAATACAGAATGAATAGAGCACAAATTCTCCATAAAGTGTGAAGTAATTCACTTTTTTCTCGCCAAATGTCTTGTTCATTTTTTGCCCTTGCGTATTTGGACCAACTACCCCCCTCCCCTCCCCTTAAGAGGCCTGGCATTCGTGAATGCTCAATTTACCTCATTTTTCCGGGGAGAAACATTCACTTTTTTGACCAAGTAGGAATCACCCATGGTCTTGGCAACCGCTACAAACGTCGCGTCAGTACATGGCAAACCAATTTTTTGCAGCTGCAATGCATGGTGTCACACTGTTTCTAACATTTACGGTGGTCGACTGATGAAAGAATTTAAGGAGCAGAAGGGCGAAGGCCTATTCGTGAGTCTAGTTAGATATTTTTTGCACTCGGTGATCCATCCCCATGACTCATTAGATGGCATCCAGGCCCAGGTCGTTTGTGCCCATCCACTCCTGAATTTGAAAGTAAGCTCGCTAAGAGTGATACTTGACGGCTGTTGGAGTGGGTGGTAATTTTTCCGGTTTGACGAAAGTCTTGGTTGAGGCGACCTTTCATTTACAGGGACGAAACGCAGAAGCTCTATTGTATCGTCTTTTCTGGCTCCATAGAATTGAAGAATCACCAATCTACCTGCATTTTCAATATCCGAATGGGTTTTCTTCGGGGCACAAAATACATCAGCACATTTTTGCAGCTCTCCATTAACTGTTGCTAGTCATTTATAAGGGGCAATTTTGCCAATTCCAAAAATGTGCGAGTTGAGTCACGGCCTATGAAAGCAGACCTAGACATTATCAACAAAGGCGTCAAATCTTGTTTCTTCTATGGCCGTAACAACTTCCAAAAATTACGATGTCAGCACTAAAAACTTCCGAAATCCACTCACACATTTTTGGAATTGGCAAAATTGCCCCTTATAAATGACTTGTAACAGTTAATGGAGAGCTGCAAAAATGTGCTGATGTATTTTGTGCCCCGAAGAAAACCCATTCGGATATTGAAAATGCAGGTAGATTGGTGATTCTTCAATTCTATGGAGCCAGAAAAGACGATACAATAGAGCTTCTGCGTTTTCGTCCCTGTAAATGAAAGGTCGCCTCAACCAAGACTTTCGTCAAACCGGAAAAATTACCACCCACTCCAACAGCCGTCAAGTATCACTCTTAGCGAGCTTACTTTCAAATTCAGGAGTGGATGGGCACAAACGACCTGGGCCTGGATGCCATCTAATGAGTCATGGGGATGGATCACCGAGTGCAAAAAATATCTAACTAGACTCACGAATAGGCCTTCGCCCTTCTGCTCCTTAAATTCTTTCATCAGTCGACCACCGTAAATGTTAGAAACAGTGTGACACCATGCATTGCAGCTGCAAAAAATTGGTTTGCCATGTACTGACGCGACGTTTGTAGCGGTTGCCAAGACCATGGGTGATTCCTACTTGGTCAAAAAAGTGAATGTTTCTCCCCGGAAAAATGAGGTAAATTGAGCATTCACGAATGCCAGGCCTCTTAAGGGGAGGGGAGGGGGGTAGTTGGTCCAAATACGCAAGGGCAAAAAATGAACAAGACATTTGGCGAGAAAAAAGTGAATTACTTCACACTTTATGGAGAATTTGTGCTCTATTCATTCTGTATTGAGAGTCGGGCCAGGGGGGGGGGGGGGGTGGATCAAGTGAGACCTTGGTCCCTCCGCACCTCCATTATATTCAATATAGACCCCTTTAATACTTATTTGGTGTCTAGAATACGGTTATTCCGCATTCGTTGCTGCGGAATCAAATTACTCGAGCAATCGCCGAAAACGCGTTTTTTCCGCGAATTCTCGAATTTCCGCGAAATGAAAATCAGCTGTTTCTCGCCCTCCGGGTGACTGAAATTTTGATCTGATTAAACCATCTTGTAGGAAATTTTACCCTCTTTAAAATTAGTCCATTCCAATTTTTGCGTTGGAGTGGTAGTTTCGGCGCAAATTGAGGAAAACCGTGAAAAAAGACGTAAAAATCCTCTAATTTGGGGTAAAAAGGGGGGCAAAACCCCCTTTCCCATACTCGGATTTTGGCGAACTTTTTATATGTTCTTTAGATAATACCAATGAGCAAATTCCAGCCATAAAAGCTTCTGTTGCAATTTATTCCGGGTCAAACCCTATTTTCCCCTGACTATAACCCTCACAGAAAAAAATAGACAAAAATCGCTTCTGTAGCGCTGGTTCATCCAGCAAAATCTCTTTAGTTAGGTGTACAAAACCTTTGGTTAGATCTACTAAAGTATTTTTCTGGGTCATTTTCTACCAAAGGTTTTGTCAGCGCTACCAAAGGGGTTTGAATTTTTGTTTCTTCTTTATTTTTCTCTGTGCTTGGGACACCAAGGTAGTTTTGCAGCTTCAAATCTTTGAAGGGAAAATTTTTGGACCCAATTTTTTTTTTTTTTTTTTTTTTTTTTGCTGTTGAAGCGAATGGAAGAAAATATGGATTATTATGGTAATGATTATTTTTATTGACGTTCACACATCTAACTACCTGAATAATCATCTGTTGCGCCTTAGTTGGCAATAAAAGAGGATATTTAAATTTCCCAAAAAAAAGAAACAAAAAAACAAAAACAAAAAACAAAAAAAGTGGATCGAAGCATTTTAAAATCAAATAGATGGTTTGTAAATTGTAAAACTACGACTATCAATAATTACTACATCGTATTTTCAGAGTTGCCGTTTGAAGTATATTTTGAAAAGGGTTCCTAAATTGAACTATATGCTTTCACCGATGAGCAAAAAGATTATACAGCTCATTGTCATGTTAGTAAGCTTTTTTTTCGTCGTGAGACATACTTTAACCAATGTATGTATTTTTTGCCCACCCCTGAGTTTTGGAACCGCACAGCAGTGGCTCGAGCGATTTGGCAAACATACTTATTTGCCATTTAAATCTATGCAAAAGTATCGATATCGTGGGGGTGCAATTGCACCCCCTGAAGATCGATTGTTTTACGTAGGTTTAAATGGAGATAATCCGTTGTTGCCACATTGCTCGAGCCACCACTGGAATTGCATTATATGCTCACAGAATGGCCACGATACTGACTGTTACAGTGTCTGAGAATGAACCCGGAACTAATTGAGAGATGAACTTTTGGTTATAAATGCCGACCACTGGTGTATTTAAGAAAATCCGCTTATGTTTTGAATAATCCGATCTTCAAGTTGAACTGCAAGTGAAGTAGAGACAGGGACACCTGTGACACCAATGCTACCAAAACTGAGAGCTTGCAGTTGCAAAATTTCCTAAAACCGCTAACTGATTAAAGAATTATTCGCGTTCGTTCCAAATCTTTATGCACACGCTGCTTTAGTATATGTAAAGTGAGTCAAAGTAAACCGGTTTTTTATTCAGATGAAGTGTGATGTGTGTGTGATTGATCCAATTTTGAAAAAAAGGGTCTGAAAAGACAGAATAACAAGTGCTACTTTTTACTTGGTTTACCTTTATTTTAGTCTGAGAGTAGACTAAAAAAAAAAACCTCGCTAACGCAAGAATTTAAATTCTTAACCTGCTCGATCTCCTGCCATTCAAAACTTGCGTCATTTTTAAACTGTTGCGATGTCCGTTCCCCATATGTTTCTCTTTCTTTTTCTTTTCGTTTCAATTTTTATTTTCGAGTATGATTTTATCAGCGTTCATCTTCCCAACCTCTTTGCAGAGACAATAGACGGTTTTAGCGATGACTTTGTGATGACATCATCCGGTGATGAGCGTTCCAAACAAAGAAGATCTGTCTCTCTCGCTCTCATGTAACCCCCGTGTACTTCTATCTCACACTCATTTCAAAAGTCCTTCATAGAGACATCTTTTGTGAAATTTTTTGACAGAAATGAAATCCTCGGAGTCATTTTAATGCGATGTTGATAACAATATGTCGTAAAGCAAGGTCCTGTATACGGATTTTTATAACAATATGTCGTAAAGCAAGGCCCTGTTTACGAATTTTGAAACTAGAAAGAGATAGGTGTACATGAGGATTGCCGGAGAGTGAGTGCGATAGTTTGGAACGCTACGCGAGTTTTGTCACCACCGATTGCGACCAATGAGGGCTTTGTCGTGATTGATGGCTAACCGTTGATTTTGCACTAAAACCATCTATATGTATATATAATAGAGACCACGCACTGGTCGTATCCACGGTGGCTGACTTATTTTTCGGAACTCAACAGGAATTAACATAGGGAGCATGAGGGATAGCACAATCAAACATTATCCATAAGTTGACTGATGCAATTTTGGTGCATCAGTTTCACTGACCTCAACAACTTTGCTCATCAGTCAACGTGTGTTTGCGGTGTTCTGTTGAGACTTTTTTTTTTTTTTTTTTTTTTTTTTTTTTTTTTTTTAAACAAGTTTTATTAACACGACTATACAACATGAGTACAATAATTGTTTTTTTTCTTATGATAAATAGTATAAAATAATTACAGTATGATTTTTTTGTAAATATTTATGGATATAGTAAAATTTTCTTTAGTTTTATGTTCCTGAAAAAAAAAAAACGAATGAGAGATAAAAATGATGATGACGATAATGATGACGATGATGATATATGGAATGAAGGGATGAAAAGATGGAGGAAAGTGAAGTGAAGGTAAAGACAATTCTGAGTGGAGGAGGGAAAAAAGGAGAAAAAGTTGACCCCCGTCCCTCAGATTTTATGATAATAATCCGAGGCCAGCTCAAAAGGCTTGCGCCGTTTGAGCCTTCTCAGGACATTGCTATTGTCCAGAAGGCGAATAGCTTCTATGTTCGGGTGAGAGTGTAGCCGAGCTTCGTACCTCTCAGCTATTTTTTTAATGTGGGTTCTGTCGTCATCGACGCCTAGATCCCTGTGTATGTCAGAATTTCTGACATACCAGGGCGCCCCAACAATTTTCCTTAGGACCATATTCTGGAAGGTTTGAATAGGCCTCAGGTTACTATTTGCGGTGCACCCCCAAAGCTGGGAACCGTACGCACATACTGGTCTCAATACCTGTTTATAGAGTAGGACCTTATTATCAACGGATAGTTTTGAGTCTGGCCTTAACAGCCAGTACATTTTCCTATATTTCAGACCGAGCTCAGCCCGTTTTTTCTTGACATGAGCTCTCCACCTTAATTTGGTGTCCAGTGTCAGGCCTGTTGAGACTTGAAAGAAAAATTGCATCCGCACGCAAACATGGGCAAAATAGATAGTGCGGGGTCTCTTTTATATATTGTCTCTGGCTCTTTGTAAAAAGTGGACTCCCAAAATCAGCACCGCGCGCGATGTAGGAAAAACTACCCGCTTAAGGGGTGTCTCCACCTGCGAATTTAAAAGCGCGAACAAACTAATTGAGCCAATGAGCTGCCGTGAAGTCGATAGGTTTAGTTCGATGTATCGACAACAAAGAAGCTCATTGGCTCAATCAGTTTATTCGCGCTTTTAAATTCGCTGGTGGAGACACCCCTTAAATTTAATCGAGTGAATATCGATCTGTCTCCATAACCTCTGGTAGTAATATGGTTAACATCCTTTATATTACTCAGGCACTAAAGCTACTCAGATTAATTTATCACTGTCTACACATAGACACATATTGACTGCGTGCCTCCAGCTCAGTAAACAAAACACGATATGACACCATTTTCATCCTCCCCTCCTTTGAAACTCATAAGCAGCAAGCTATAATGCAAAACTGGATGCCCCTGCCGGGCCCTGCCCCCTCCTTCGACTTGTATTTATACCGAGTCAACTTTTTGCGCAAGCGCAACTTACAGTGAGTCCTGAGTGTCTGAGTATCAATTATTATAGTCATTGACTGGGAAATAATATGGTCTAGGCTATTGGCGCTAAGTCCTTGCGCACTGAAAATAAGCAATAGGCTCATTTCATTCATAATTATTTTAATCTGAGTACGACACACGTGAGTGTGACTAGTGTGAGACCGGCATAATTATAAATGAGATGAAATTTAACATGAATGAACGAACCGCACATTATGTTGTTCTCACGGCTCAACAACATTCGAATTCACGAGTTCAGTGACGGGTCGTTCAATCTGGCAACCACGTGCATCTTTGCCTTTCGAACCTTGGAAAGGCAGGGCCGGGGGAGAGGGAGGGGGCTGCAAATATCTTCTTAAGCTTTTTTTTTCTTGGCGTAAAAACATTTTTTTTTTTCTAAAAGTGAAATATCGGAACTTCATGGCATTCAGGGTGCACTAAGGAAGAAGAAAAAAAAATGCTAACTTTAAGTATTTAATTCTTAAAAGTATATGATCAAGTTAAAACATTCTTAGTTTTACCATTAAAAATAGTTAAATAAACCCCATGCTGCTTTAATGTAACTATTTTGAATGGTAAAACTAAGAATGTTTTGTCTTCACCATAATTTTAAGAATGAAATACTTAAAGTTAGCATTTTTTGTTGAGTGTACACTAATATCTTCATACCAATTTTCAAATTTTACAAAAATCGGTGACGTAATGTGATTTTTAGTGCTGTCATTAGCGGCTCAACTTAAGATTCTTTTAGAACAAAATCTCTCTCTGCACAGAGAATGCTCTTTTTTTAGGAAACATGGTACATCAAATATGCATGATTAAACTTTTGTAATTTCTGATACTTAATTCTAATCGGTTTACTAATGTTTCGTGCTTGTGCTTTCAGGAGAGCTGCAAGGATTATGAGGCTGTCTGAAAATTCAGCGGTGCTTTTGCTATTTTTAAGTTCAGCTGTACTGAATGTAGCCTTCTGCCAATACCAAAGACGCGGTGGCCGCCGTTTTCAGCCACCTAATTTAGTAAGTATATCTGTGTACGTTTATTCGTTTAAGGAACCAAATTTGAGTTTATGTTGAGAAACAATTTAAGCATGTTGAATCGAAAGTAGCTTAATTCTACGTTTTCAAACTTTTTTTTTTTTCAAAAACGCAAAAAACCGGGGTTTTTTGATGGGTCAGGTTAAAAAAGGTAAAAGATGGGATTTCTTCGACCGTGGGTCAAATAAAAGCAGCATCTACTAAACTTACATACTGAAATAAGTATAATTAGACCTGACATTTTCAAGAGTTCAATGCTTTTTTGAATGTAAGACGCTCTTGCTATGTGTGTTTTTGGACTTGGCCTGGTGGCTACCACCACTTCTGATCCAAACTAATTGATTTTGATCCCGCAATTTCAGGGATAGAGTAGTGGGTGATGGAAGTTCTACAAAAGAGTACAAAACTTTTCTTCTCAAACTAAGACCTTTTGAGGGCCTTAAAGTTAAAATTTCTGCCGCCACTACCGTTCGATTTCATGTCAAATTACAGGCTGAAAATAATTTATATTTAAGAAAACGGAGTGTCATATTTACTAGATTATCGTCTGAAAAAGTCTCCACAAAATATCTCATCGATAATTTCAAAAACAAGGCTGAGAGTACAAAAAAATGGAATATCGCAAATAGATTGTGTCGAAATTAGCTATTTCATTTTTCGGTCAATATTGACGAGACATTTTGCAGAGACGTTCTTCAGATGAATATCTAGTAACTGACTTTCCCGTTTTCTTATATATAAATTGCTTTCGGCTTTTAATTTGACATTAATCGAACGGTCGCGCTCTGGTGGCGAAAATCGGCACTAAACGCTGAAGAATCACCTTAAGGTGATTCCAGGCGAAACTTTTCCAGATTTCAATCCGATGGATAGCGCCACTAGTCGCTTTTTGGAAAAGACGTGTTTTTGGCGTTTTAAACTGAAACCATAGATAAAACGCAAAATCCAATAACGTCAGCACCTGCAAAATTTTTTTATGGATTTTTTGAGCCCAAAATGAGCCAAATTGGTTTGAAATTAAAGCCGTAAATTATGAAATTCGTTTCGCCATAAGCTTAGTGAGTGGGAGTGAGCGCGAGTGATGATACGTCTATCTGCCTCACTCGCACTCATTGCGGCTTACGGGAAGTTTCGTTTTTCATAATTTCCGGCTTTATTTTTGAGTGTTTCAGCCTAAAACTTTCAGGGTATCTTCCTGAAGTATGCTCGCAGGTGCTGACGTTTCTCAAATTTGTATTTTTAGCGTGAATTCGTCAAATTTAACAAAAAACTGTTGACTTTTTGAGCAGCGCGACGTGGTGTCCACGGTTGGAACTAATCGACCCTGGAATCATCTTAAGCTGCCTGTAAAAAATGAAGAAGTTAACTGTGTCATATCTATATATAATTTTTTTTTTCCTATCCATTTTCTTTAACAGGAACCATTAAACAATGAAGAGAGGACGCATCAAAGTCGTCATCTCGATGACCAACTAGTCCCGGTTTGGTCATCATCATCATCATCAGAAAATGTTGACGATGCAGCGGCAAGATCATCCGCTCTCCGAAGTTCGGTCACAGTTCCTGAATCCTCGAACGACGGATTCAAGCAGCTCGACCGCAGGAAATTGATCCCTCACCTAGACCTAGAATCTAATTTAAGTTACGACGTTCCCTTCAAAGCTAGTCAATCAAAGTCAAATAGAGCAACAAATTTCCCGAGTAGATATCAAAATCAAAATGACGGTGCGGGTCGCAGCGGAAGGACCTTGCCCCCGCCGGCTCCTCCTGCCCCGACGTCGCTTCCCAATAGGAGAAGTTTCAACGAGCGTGTCGTAGAAAACGCATCGTCGTTAAGTCAAACAGACGCGCGGTTCTCGCGTAAGGGCAACAAGAAGTTGGGTCAACAAAGCCCGGAAGCGGAATCTCAACCTCGGGCTACCACAGAAAACAACCCTGTTGCTAGGCAACGCTCTTCTAAATCTAAATCCTCTCAAAAGGTCATTGGTTTTCTGCACATACTTTCTGCTTTAAAATGACTATGTTTCGATTTTGATAAAAAAAAATGCCAGTCGTTCAAATAACAGATAATGGGGCTGTTGCACACTTTTGCTATAAGCGATTTAATATTCGAGTCTGGTGTAAAAACCTCCAAAAATAACGATAATAGCACTACAAACTTCCGAAATCCACTCCTAAACTCAATAAACGCTTAAACTCGCGTGAGGGTAATGGTGGCTAAGGGAAGTAATAATGGGAGATTCCCATCTAAAAATACTGTAACTCCATCAAGAAGTGACAAATGAGAGACGACTTTCATGTGACACCGGTGTCACCATGTGTCACAGTTAGTACCATTCATTGGATGTGGATCACTTCTCTGATGACTAATTACTCTGTGAATCATCCTTGTCAGCATAGAGAGAGAGAGACAAAATTACAATAGGAATCTCCCATTATTACTGCCCTTAGCCACCATTACGCTCGCGCAAATTAGAGCGTTTATTTTGAGTTTAGAAGTGATTTTTGGAAAATTTCAGTGCTGCTATCGTGATTTTTCGAGGTTTTTACACCATTATCGACTGTTAAATAGCTTAAAGCAAAAGTGTGCAACAGCACCATTTTATTTAGAAAACTCTGCTGAATCGATTCAAAGAAGTTTTCATCATCCCTTAATTTTGCCCAGGTAATGAGTATTTTGGTCCGAAACAAAAACAAACTCCAAGGGCACAGGCTCATCAGCCAATCAGAGCCCGTCTTTTAATTCAGCTTTGACTACGCAGGGCTGTCTATTCGATTGCGCCTCTTGTTTATGGAATTTCTGTACCCCAATTAATTTTGAATGGCTTTTTTTCCAATATTCTTTTTCTCCTAAAATTCATGAAGTATGTTCACAAAACCCTGAAACAAACGGAAAGTGCAAATAATTGAAAACAAAAAACAAAAAAGTACATAATGTAACATTTTCAGAGCTTGTTTTGTAAAATTAAAAAAAAAATAGAAAAAAATAACTCACTGAATGAATTAACTATGGTCATAGAGATGTACCCAGTTTTTTCCCCCGCCAGAATTAATAGTGTGCATTTTAATTCATTGGTGATTCCACTTCCGCCGATTGACCAAAATTATCACACAGATCAGTTGACTCTATGCTTGTTATTCAGAAAATATTTCCATGTGTTACCTTTTCTCAATCGGTGGAATCACCGAAAAATTATCAAAATATCCACCAATTTGTTAAAACCAGGGACGACTCGATACGGTTGAGAAAAGATTACAAGATCAGAGTATATTTTCGTGCGTCACAGTCGTGCACTAAACTCTGAGCTGTTTAATCTTTTCTCAATTGATGGAATCATCGGTGAATTGATAAATGGAACTACATTTACGCAAAATAACAGCTCTGCTCTAAAAAGTCTTGTGTTTTGACCGAAATGATGAAACTGCAACGCATTCGTTTTGCATTTAAATTTCAGGAGGATCCTCCAAGTTCCAGATCTCATCGACCACGAGGAGAGCCCGCGGCATATTTAGGAGACTTGAACGTTGGAGT
This sequence comes from Trialeurodes vaporariorum, assembly GCA_011764245.1. Lineage (NCBI taxonomy): Eukaryota > Metazoa > Arthropoda > Insecta > Hemiptera > Aleyrodidae > Trialeurodes > Trialeurodes vaporariorum. The sequence goes on from VMOF01000220.1 coordinate 55,809,151, forward strand.
AGGAAAAGGAGATGGAGGCTCCATCGAAGATTCGGACAATTATCCAGACGTGTACAAACAACTTCGTAGCCAAGGAAATTCAGCAGCTGAAATTCAGGTAATGTTTCACATCAATCATTCATTTGTCAAAAAAATATTAAGAATTATAAACATTTGGTTGACAGACGTGTAGACACAGCAACGACAAACAATAATAATTAACATTGAATCACAACAGTCATTATGATTTCGGTGAGCTCCGAAAATCAAAAGAATACATTGATTGGAAAATAACTCGCTAAAATACGCTAATGGCCCCTTCTGACAGATTAATTCAACTCGTCTGTTGACTATGAGGAAACTAAAACTTGCTCTTGCCTGCATTTACAGAAAAAGAAGGAGGTGGGTGAGTTAAGAGTTACATCACAAATGCAATTTGAGACTAAGAATAGATTGTGTTCCAATAATAATTATTAAAAAGTATATTGTTCGACGCGTGAAATACTATGGTCCGAAAATTAAAGTGGCTTTCAATAATACCGTCCCTCAGAATATACTTATGCGTAACAATAACGAGATACTTTCGGAGTCAAACTAAACAGTTTTATGCAGAAACCGACTGACTGCTCTTGGTTTCCTTTATGGTTGGTTCATTTCTGTAAAAACCGGTCAAACTGTTCTGGCATCACAGTGACGCAGCGCGGGCGTCGCAATTATAAGTAGGACCGTTTATTATCAATTAAATTACGGAAAACACTTAATATACTTTTATTATTAGGTATTACTCTCTTTTATTTTATTACGTCTCTATCGATACACTTTGTGCCCATTGTGGGCGGAAGCAAATACAGAGAATGAAAACAAAAGAAGCCAGTGCAGTGTGTGGGAATTTTGAGAACGGCGTCGAATTTTGTAATAAGCTGGAAAAAGGATTTCTGTATTTTAAAAGGGATATATTTTAAAAGGTTATCGAATCCCCCACCACAAGGAACCGGGTGCTGGGGCCTCTCTCTTATTGGACTATTTTTTAAATGTACAGTCAACGAATTATATAATGTCGGTCATCTCCTTAGATTTTCGATCAGGTAGCAACCTGCAATACACGTATCACAGCGAATTCAAGCATCGCGGGTTGCCTACCAAAGTTAGAATTTAAGGAGTCAACTGATATGATTTAATTTATCAACTGTAGCTCGGGTTTCCGTCCTCTTCCGTTTATCATTAATGCACGCGTACTGAAATCTAAGTTTATATTGGCGCACAATGAGGACAGCTTTCGATTTTTTCGAGACCTATATTCTTGGCTTACCTTCTAGAAACAGCTAGTAATTTGGACAAATGTCGAGCTCGCATTGTTAGAAAAGTTCCATGGAATTGTTCCAACGATTATATATGAACCATTTTTTTACTGTTATCAGGAAAAACTGAGGCTCGAAAAGGCGAAGAAAATCAAAACAGAAACTCGCCACTTGAAATCAGGAACCAATTCGCCGTCGTATCAGAGTAGCCGAGAGACTGAGGTTAGTACACGTTAATATTTCTAATCACATTAATTAACCCTTTAGGCCTGTAACGGCCAGGTCAGTTCAAAAGAAAGCTACTCTTCCGTTTACGTAGGGAAGGTAGTTAACTGTTCGTACTCAGGTGAGTTGGAATTGCCTATACTATACATTGAAGGCGCTCGAAGAAAATTTATCTTGTAAGAGTTTTCATCGATAATCGCGTTTATTCGGAATGAGGACTGAAACAATGTGAAATAGACTAGAGGAGAAAAGTGAATATATGCTTGGACCCGGCCCATAAGAGGTTGATTTCTTTGTTCGACAAATTTACTGTGCTAATTTTAGCCACAAGCGCTGAGAATAAATTAAAATAATTTTGGTCGATTGCAAAGCACGACCTTTTTAGTCGTGATTCGTGCAATAGGGTAAGATCGCGGATTCTCTCCATTTAAACCCATGAAAGATAATCACCGAACTCTAAGAGATCGATACTTTTTCATAGGTTTAAATGACAAAATCCAAGGCTGCTCTCATCACATTTTTTATTCAATTCGTCATTATGACTCGTTAGATAGGTTTATTATGATTTACTAATTCATTGACAAAAATAAATGGAGGGTCACTCGTATCCGGATTCGCAACGTTCACTTTCACTCATTATGCAGCCTCCATTAGCCTCATAAGATGGAAGAATTAATTTTTGAATCGATTTTTTCCTTAAACATTCACTGCAAGTGACTGCAATATATTCGCACTAATCTGCTGTGAACAACCGTTTGATTGCCTGACTCGATAATCTTTGAGGGTCGTCGGAAGAAGAAACAAAGTCCTCAAGCTACATGAGAATTGTCGGTAGCAAGCGCGGCTGCTTCCTAATTTATTTTGTTTTTATGTCTTATTTATCCATTTTTCATTTGTTATCCTCTACTTGCAAAAAACGTCATTCCAAGTATGTGAATTGTTTTTCCCTGTTTCTGAATTTTATTATTCGTTTTTTATTCACTCTTATTACTTCCAAGAACTGGGCCACTCTTTTGGCTAATTTCAATATTCGCCGAGGCTTAGAACTTCCTGCTGCACGTACCATGGGCGGATCCAGGAGATTGTCTTTCTCTCTCTGCGGCGATTTGAACGTGCGCAATAGAAAAGGAGGGAGATATGGGGCTAAAGTCACGTGATGGCCTCCTCTGCTATCATTTTCTAACACATGCGTTTAAACGGGAGGAGAGAGAGAAAGACGAATTCCTATATCCGCCCGCATGAAAGTAGCAGGACCACACGACGCGCGACGCGGCGCGGCGCGGCGGCGGGCGCGGCGTGGCTAGGCGCGGCATAATGGCTATTCCAGTGCTCAGACATGCATTCAGATCACTAATAGGAGAATAGAGCTACCGTTTTACGTATAATTAATGACCTTTTTCAATTCACAGATTATGTCACCGATTGAGAAAAGATTAAAAAGTTCAGTTCAGTATATGACTGTAATGCACGAAAATAATGGCATCTGAAATCTTTTCTCAACCGGTGGAAGTCGTCAATGACTTTGAAAAACTTGCGGTTATTTTAATATAACTAAGCGGCGATATTTGCACCGATTAATAAAAGATTACAGATCAGAGTATTTTCGAGCAGTGTACAGTCATACACAATAATGAACTGTGTGATGTCACTGTGGAGTCTGTTAGACATAGGTCACATCATTGCGAGGAAATTCTTTGGGAACTCTGGTTACAGTTTTTTTTTTCGTGCATGTAGCTTGCAAATGAATGGGAAAATTGTGTAATGGATCAAGTCATCAAAAAGCAAGGCTATACCAGAAAAATCAGGGTTGGCCATACATGTGACCAAGGGAAATAAAGAGAATCACCTTGATTTCAGGCAAAAATTGACCAAATTTCAATCCGATGGATAGCGCCACTAGTAGCTTTTTGGAAAAACCGTGTTTTTGGCTATTTAAATGGAAACCAAAGAATAAACGCAAAATCCAAAACTGTTGGCACCTCCGAAATTTTTCATGGATATTTTGAGATCGAAACGAGCAAAATTTGTTAAGAATCAAAGCCGTAAATTATGAAATTCATTTCGCCATAAGCTTAGTGAGTGCGAGTGATAGTAATTCTATCTGCCCCACTCGCACTCCTTGAGGCTCATGAAAATTTTCGTATTTCATCATTTCCAGCTTTATTTTTCAGTTCCTTAGCCATCAAACTTGCAGGATATCTGTTTGAGCTATGTTTGCAGATGTGGACATGCCTCATTTAGTACTTATGGGGGCAAATTCACCAATTTCAGCCAAAAAATGTTGACTCTTTGAGCAGCGCTAGTGACGCTATCAATCGAATTGAAATTTGGACAAGCCTCTCCTGGAATCACCTTATGCGTTAAGCACCGAAATCTTATCAACTATATAGCTTGTACTAGCAGAGCGATTAGTTCTGCCAACCCTTACTACATACGTAGTCCGAACCCAAGGTTATAGATAAAAGAGGTGTGCTCATCTGACTTCGCGCCACAAATTCAGCGGCGCGCCGTTCAAAATCGCTGCAGGCAAGATGGCCGACAAAAGCAGAAAACGTATACTCTTCGCAGAAAACACTAAGCTGCAATCTGCAGGAAAGCAGAAAATAACCAATGTTTTCTGCAAAGAGTATACGTTTTCTGCTTTTGTCGGCCATCTTGCCTGCAGTGATTTTGAACTACGCGCCTCTGAATTTGTGGCGCAAAGTCAGATGAGCATACCTCTTTTCTATAACCTTGGTACGAACCTTTTTCGGTTTTAAGAGAACAAAAGAAAAGACAGATAATAAGAGAGTGTTTGTTTTTCGTGTAGTGCGGGTTGCGTCGAATCGTTGACGCAAGACTAATTCCTCTGCTAGTACGCATTTTATTGAAAATATTATCCCTCCTTTATTTTCACATCCCTCTTCATTATCAACATTGTTGTCTTGCTATATCGAAGTGGAGGAAAATGAAAAAAAAAGTCCTGCGGAAGCCGCGAGATCCTGCGCTTATCTAACTCTAGTGGAGACTGCGACCAGCGCGCAACGGCCGGCTCGCGCATGCGCAATGCGCATGGCAGGAGCGCGTAATCCTTCTTATTACCGCGCCGGACAGATCATCGACCAGTGGAGAGCATCAGATATACAGTACCTAGTATACAGTCTACACGCGAAGCCAACTGACCGTTACCATTACTTGCTCTATACCTCTCATCATTTGCATTTAAACACATGCACATGTTACTCCTCTAGCTTTTTACTGCAGTAGCGCCGCGACGCACACTGGAGCGAGTTAATGGGAGAGGCTGGACAGTGGACATAGCGCGGCGTCTAAAAATGCGTATATCTTTGTTAATACGCAACGTAAAAGTTTCTCTCTCTCTCTCTCTCTCTCTCTCTCTCTCTCTCTCTCTCTCTCTCTCTCTCTCTCTCTCTCTCTCTCTCTCTCTCTCTCTCTCTCTCTCTCTCTCTCTCTCTCTCTCTCTCTCTCTCTCTCTCTCTCTCTCTCTCTCTCTCTGTCTCTCTCTCTCTCTGAAAGTGGCTCCATTGATTTTACAGTAAAATTATCTTCAAGAATCACCCCTTACAGTTTGTTTTCTGACTGTAAAAACATTAAAATTTACAATAGCCTTGTTTATGCGAGAGATCTCAACCCGGGTTCCAGAACCTGGGTTCGTTCAGCCGAACCCGGGTTCAGATGCTCGCAAAACACCTCGGTTTTTGCTGAACTTGGGTTCGACTTGACCCCGATTCGAACCCGAGTGAACTCGGGTTGAGATTTTACGCATAAACACCTCGGAGTTAGGAACCTGGGTTCGCTCGGCATCGGTGTCACCAAATCGAGATAGGTTAAACACGCGTCTTATGCGACCGCACTTGTCCGCACCACACCGATCATCCCCGCCATTTTCTTTAAAAATGTAAACAAACACAGAGAAGAAGAAGAAGGAGAAGGAGAAGAAGAAGAAGAAGAAGAAGAAGAAGAAGAGAAGAAGAAGAAGAAGAAGAAGAAGAAGAAGAAGAAGAGAAGAAGAAGAAGAAGGGAGAAATCCTTTGAACTCGAGTACAAATATACGGCTGTTTATGCGCTAACCCTAGTTGCGGACCTTGGTTGAAACTCAACTCAGGTTGACCCAACCCAGGTTGAGACTCGCATAAACTAGACTAATGTTACCCATATTTCCCATGTCCGATTCCTCCTATTAACTCGCTCCACTGCGCGCCGTTGCGGCGCATCGCGACTGGAGAGTAATTCTTTTTCTCTCTCCTTCCTCCATTGAAACTTACGTGTGAGACAAGGAAAGTTAAGGGAATGAACCCCCTTCCCCACGCCTTTCATCCTTTTTCAACTCAAATCTTTTTTTTAAGAGAATACGAAAGAGATAGAAAAAAATCTTGGTTGCGCCGCTGTGTACTAGCACCAGTGTTGCCATTTCTAATTGAAATTTTCCGAATGTTCCATTTAACACAATACAAGTAAAAGATTAAAACTGGAACTAGGTCAACAACGAATAAAAACATCCCAAACTTTCCGCATTTTTAATTTTTTAATTTTCTTTGCTCTGCAAGATATAGTGCTTTGTGAGGAATGCCTCTGAAATGATATATTATATTAATGGATACATGGCCAACCCTGATTATTCTGGTGTGGCCTTGTATTTCAATTACTAGCCCTGTTACTCAATTTTTCCATTCACTTGCGTAAGCTACATGCATGAATAAAAAAATTGATCACCCGAATTCCAAAAGAATTTCCTCGCAATAATGCGACCTATGGCTAACAGATCCCCACAATGGCAGTCCGTTGGTTCAAAATCGGAAATTGGAATTGGCTTGGAAAGTGTGATGGCCATTTTTTTTTTAATTTATTTTGTTTTCTTGCTTTTCTTGGCTTCTCACTTCTTTTCTTTCTCCGTATAAAACTTGGGGAGGGGGTGACGTTTCTTCTTTCTTCTTTAAGCCCTTTTCCAAAAAATTGGGGAGGGTGGAATTGAGTCCTCAACCCCCCCCTCCCCCCCCGAGGATCGACACTGGAGTGGACCGGGGACCCCCTCCCCCCCACCAACTTTGAGCCTTTTTTCGGTTCACTCCATTCAGCTCCGCTCTTCTCAAAATCTTTCGGTGGAGCAAAAAGATCGCACCCCTGAAATTTGGCAACAATGTATGCCTTCCGTTTGAATCTATGTACAGCAATCGATTTTTGGTGAAGCAGTGCTTCACTATCGAATCGATTGTTTTACGTTGAGTCAAATGGAAGTGAATCATTGTTGCCATTGCCATAATGCACGAGCCGCCATTTTGCGCTGCAGGAAGTGAAATGTAATGACACACATATAGCTCACCTCTGCATCAACTCAGTCGTTTGATTTCATTGTATTTCTGGCAACCTTGGATTATTAAAAGTTGCCATGCAGTCTGGCTCCAAGCTTCCAGTCCGATAAAAATCGTTTAAGCGCGCGACATGCAAAACGACGCTGCCAACAGCGATAATAACAGTCAGTCTTTCTTCCGGCGTAAATCGCAAAAACCAACGGCCAGGCGAATTCTTTTCTCTCCGAAACATGGCAACGCCGCTTCCAAGTACATCCAGTCCTGGTCGCACTGAGGCCTTTCACTTCTTTCGACGACGCCGGCCGCGGCCGGGCGGGAAAAAATAAAGATATAAAAATAAAAAAATAAAAATAATAAAAAAACGCGTTAAGTTCAAACACGTCCATAAAACGGTATCACAAAAAAAATAGCCAGATTAGCACCTGTGGTTCACCGGTTCGTACACCAGATACCAGATACCTTGCCCTCCATAGAGCGGCCCCGTTCTCGTCTCGGGAACAAGCGAAAAAGGGATATCACCAAACACCGTTAACTTTCGGCGATCGCTATCATTTGTAATCCATCGGTCCGCCTCCTTTCCGTTCCTGGCTAAAGTGCTAATTATCGCGCTGTTTACGGATGAATTGTCTCGGATAATAGAACGAAACCGGCTTTTCAATATTGCAGTTTATAATTTTGGACTTTGCGTTATATCATTATCACTCGCAAGACATAGTAGGATTACTGCGGTATACCTCCCCCTCCTCACTGAAGAAAAAACGCGATAGACATTATACTAGATTCTAGTTATATTACCAAGCACAACGATATGTGAACTACAGCAAGTCTATTACTTTGACCAGAAAACTCTGGAGTTAGTACCAAAATATGGTCATTGAACTAGAATTTCCTAAAAATGTTCATGAACTATACGAACACTAGAATTCTGGTAATTATTGTTCCATCCCCCTACATAGGTTCACATATTTTCATGCTTCTGATAATCTCTTTTTTCAGAGCAAGAAACATACGACTGGAGTCGTGATCACACTGAGAAAAATTTATTGTTGCCGTAACCAATTCCTGTTATTTTAACTAGAAATTCCCGTTACTTTAACAGGGATCTCTGTTACTTGAACAGGAATCCCAGTCAAGTATGAAAGGAACTCTTATTTAAATCAGGGATTCCTGATGAAACAACATTAATCCCTGTTAATTAAGTATTAAACACACGTCCGGTTGAATGAACAGGGAAATGTTGCTCAGTGCAAAAATGGTGAGGCGTGCAATTTGACAACTTTGCATTCTTACCATTTAAACCGAGGTAAAAGGTCGAATTGGTGGGGTTTAACACAGAACAGTACCTACGACTGGAGTCGTTATTAAAAGAGGGTAAAGCGTGCAATTTGGCATGTTTGCATTCTTTCTATTTAAAGTCAGGTAAAAGGTCGAATTGGAGGGTTCGATCTTTGTCTCGTGTTTAAGTGGACGAAATGCAATGTTTATAAATTGCACGCTTTGCCACTGGTAATCAATTAGCTGTCGTTCTTATCCACCAGCAGCTCGCCCACAGGTACCAATTAAGCCCGGAGGTCGTCCGACTTTCGAAGGACCTTATTATAAAGTACCTATGGTATTACGTGGACTCTTAATGGATGATAGTTTGAGACAGACATTCAACTGTCATTGTTTTAATTGATGTATAGGTAACGTCCGTAGCGTAGCGTAGATTTCAGATGCTTTGAATCCTATGAGTTCCACGCCGTTCTTCTTTTATTTTCTTTAAAAAAACTGAAAAACTATGGGATGAGAAAAAAAGAGGGTGGAAAAAGCCTTTCCACCGGGTTAATCTGGCATAAAGAGTGTACACTCAAAATAAAAAAAAAAAGTTTAATTGTGCCAGTGGCGTAGCTTGCACTTTGGCAACATCGTACTTTGTCCATGTAAACCCATGTAAAAAGTCGAATGCGAAGGTGTTCACCGAACACCCAATACTTCGATATTTTTCATGAATTTAAATGGACGAACTGCAAAGTTGCCAAATTGCACGCTACGCCACTGAATTGTGCCCTTTTTCCGGACACCCATTCATACAAGAACCTAATGAATGCACATCAGAGAGACGGGGAAAGAGGGGAAATGTCTTGATCCTTGTCATGCATGGTAGTTGGATTGTGCAGAAGAGTCTCCTTTTTGCTTTCTTAAAGAC
>VMOF01000220.1:56420649-56583856 GCA_011764245.1 Trialeurodes vaporariorum
AAAATCTATTCAAACTCACCTACTAAACTTACTAACTTTTTTTTTTTTTTAAATTGCAATAATTATTTTGTTAATTTGTTTTGCCGGATTTTATTAAGATTTAAAAACTATCCTGAAAATAAAAATATGTTCATTGTTTCCGCTAGAGCCGTAGAAATGAATTCGTGTACTGATTTCTATTCGCCCATTCAAAAACATGTTAGAAAAGGATGGATGTTTGACTGCCAAGTGACCTGAGCTTCTATTTAACAGCAGTTCTTTTCTAACACATGTAATCCAATCGGTATATTAAAGAGAGAAAAATACAAATTTCTGGCTAATCCCTCTGTCATCTCGAATCTTTATTATGTCCCTAGGTATAGTTTCATGTATGAAAAACATTATATTAGCTCTGAAAATATTTCATGAAATATTTCACGTTATTAAATTTCATAAAATGTGCAAATTCTTATCCTGATTCGTGACAGAGATAATAGATCCAGAATCCAGATAATAGAGACAGGACCGGGCAGGAGGGAATTGGCTAGGCGTGCTGGGCACTTCGATTTAATCTATGAATGAAACATAATGTGGGTCACGAGAGGCGTATTAGTTTTTCATGAATGAATCTGGGTGACGGACAAGCAGGCATAGTTGGTTACCGCAAAGCGAGGCGCAAGCCTTCAGAGAGTTACGAAGCGAAGCGCCTTCATTTTTCATGGATACAATTCCACATCGGGCATGCAGGAATAGTGATCGCGCGGCGCGGCGCGCGTTCTGTTGAATCGTTACAAAGAGGGACGGCTACTTTTCATTTTGAATAGACGTCAGCGTCAGCCATACCCATTGTTTGTTGGTACTGGAAAAAAAGCATTGGCGTAACGTGCAATCTGCCAATGTTGCATTTTGTTTTCATGGAAACCAAAAAAAAAAATATCGAACTATCCAGGAATCGGGGATGATTGAGGGATTCGACCTTTTCTATTGTTTAAATAGGATAGAATACTACGTTGCCAGATTGAGAAAAAGTTATCGAAAATAAAATAGCGTCAAAAAGACAGAACTCAACCCGACTGGTAAACGAGTTGACAAAATTTCTCATACGAATGTATTAAAAATTCCACCGGATAACAATTAACCACCAATCTCCCAAACCCCCTTATAACATTCTAGGGGAGCCCCTCAGACCCCCTCAAATATTCTGGGGGAGACCCAGACTTAAGGGATTAATTTTACAGTAGGCTGGTTCCAGAATGTTCTAGCAAATTTTAATCAAAATTCGAACAGCTATATTTGAAATACTCCAATTTTTCGTTAAACGTTTACCCATTATATGCATTTAATCATTGCGATTTTAATAGAAACCATGTTATCCTCCATAACTTGCTTACAAAAAAAACACACTAATAAGGAATGTTAAAAGCAACTTTTCTGCCAACTTTGGATGTACATGAACTATTGGTTCAAAAGTTAAAAAAAAAAGTTCAGTTACTGTAACGGAACGCGGAACTAGGCGAGACGCTTCATCTTGAGTCGAAAGCAACTCCCCAAGGTTTCACTTGCAACCGCGGGCGGGTTGCAGAATGGAAACCAAACAATGTTTTCAACAATGTACAAAAAGAGAGGAAGAAATGCAAAATACCCTGTTTCCGATTCCCTTGTACTTACACGAGCACATCATAAGCCGAATCTGTTTTCCCAAAAAAAAAAAAAAAATTAAACGGACCACAGCCCTCCCATTTCGTTTTTATGATCTAAAATGAAATATAGCGTCATTATAACATCCATTTCGGACGCGTATATTTGGGAGTTGGGAGGAGAAGATATTTATCGGCTCAGTTTTAATCGACTATAAAACGATTTTAATCTATAGAAATCAATCATCAAGTCGCGCATTTGCGGAACAGCTGCTTCTGCCTCAATCTAATCGAAACGGAACTTCGATTTATTCAATGTATTTCAATATGCGTTATGATCTTTTCGCTTAGAGGCGTGATTCGATATAATGCTCGGAAATAAAGGAGTACACCGCGAAAAGAGGATCAGATAATGCCAAATGGGACATCAAACTTCAAGGAGTGGAAGATGGTCGGGGAAGGAAAGGGAAGGGAGAAAACGAAGAGAAAAAATTGATTTGCCACGTTCCGATTGGAAGAGAGGGGAGGGGATTGGAGAGGGGGAGTCAAGGAGTATCGAATATTCTCTTTCGGCAGTGGAAGAGGGGGAAGCTTGAGAGCGTGTACTAAAATGTAATGAATATTTAACCTAAACAGCGACTAATAATATTTGACAGCTAGGTTGGTACCCCGACTGATTTCGCGCGAGAAAAATTTCACACTCTCTCGCGCCGCGCCGGACCAGAATTGATGAGGTTCGGAAACCGTTAGGTGGAATCACTGGATGTTTGGGACATGCGAAAAAAAGAAGGAAGACGAATAAACTTTGCGGGAGGATAGCAAATCGAATATTTTTTTGGCTCCACGTACGAACTTGCACGATCGGCCTCAAGCAGTTTCGGAAAAGAGAAAAAAAAATACGATCATTGCTTGGAATAACATCAGGTGAGTAGAAGAGTGAGAGAGAGGGCGGAGAAAAGAGAGAGGAGAGAGAGAAAGGAAGAGAGAGAGTGAGTGAGGAGAGTGAGAAAGATACAAAAAGAGGAACAACGACTACAACACGAACAACTTGTCGGGTCGTTTTGTCTTTAATTTAAAACAAGACCCACCGAAGAATAAATGTTTAAAGAGGCCATAAATTGTAATCCATTCATTGGTAAGAGTATGTGGAAGAGAGAAGGAAAAACAGTTTTGATCAGGTTTTTTTTTTTTTTTTTTTTTTTTTTTTTTTTTTTTTTTTTGTTGTTTTTGTTTTGTAAAATGATTGATTTATGGAAGCTGAAAATTTTTGCGAACTTTAAACACGACCATCTGTGGAAGAATTTTATTTTATATATTTATTTTTTTCTCATTTCGCCTTTCTAGCTTTAATCATGTGTGACTCCATAGTATCCATATTTTCATCTCGGCTGGAATGTATAGTTTGAACTTTTTAGATTTCTGATTATTTCAGTTCATGATGGCTTTTAAGATTACTCGTATTGCAAGAAAAGGTTAAAACGTAAAAGCAAAGTTGAAAGTTTTAAAAATAAAACAGGAATATTTGAAAGTTTCAGTTCCAGCTCAGTTATAATAAACTTTGTAACTTTATTAGAATCCCGCATTGAACTTCAATATATTCTTACATTACAGAGTTGAGGAAAATTATACGGCTTCTCTGCTTAACCAAACAAACAAAAATAATAATAATAAATGAAGGGAGAGAGGGCAGCAGCGATGATGAAAAAATAAAGCACGAATTTGTTGAGACTAAATATGCTTCATCGGATGTAACCGTATAATCCTCTGTTTTTATTGCCTCATTTTGTTTAAAATGGCGGTAATAATAATGAGCAATGAAAAAAAAAAGGAAAGGAAAATAAAATTTAAGAGGAGGTTGAAACAACAATAGTACATACTTTTTATAAGATTATTCAGTTTTTAGAATACCAGAATCGACTTATAGATCCAAGTTTACAAAAAACTTATGTTTTTTGATTAGGAAGATCGTCAATGAAATACGTCAGAGTTTCTTCAGGGGTATAGCTAGGGGTCAAAAAGTGGGGGGGGGGGCTTGGAATGTATGCCTTTTTAGAAAATTTCAATTTACTTTTTTTTTTTTTTTTTTTTTTTGCTTCTCACTTTGCTTGAGCTCTCCTCTATTTAGAAAAACCCTAAACAAGCCCTAGGGGCCTTAACTTTAGGGGCTTCAAGCCCTTTTCCGAAAAAGTCACCCTAAGGACCGCCGCGCCGAGATGAGGGCTCTAGAAAATTTTCCTCGGATTTTAAAAAGTTTTGAAAATGTTGCAACTTTGAACGAAACATAATTTAACACAATCTGTGGAATAAGTCCTCTATTTCAGTAACTTATTAGTGACTTAAAATTGAGAGAAGCTGCACGTGGGTCGTGGAATCTCCCAACTGAGGGGTTTGAGTGTCATGTACCTATTGCAAGATGGTCTGAAGGTCCTCCCCCAGAAAATTTTGAACGTTTCGTCACTCCAGAACACTTTTTAAACACTTCAAACGACAGAAACCTTAAATATTCATTTCCTAATTTATCAGTATTATTATTTGGGGGGGGGGGATTTACGATTGATGAGATCCGACTGGGTCGAAAGAACTAAATAATTAACTCAGGTTAAAGTCTAAAAGTTAAACTTAAGCTCTAGAAAGCCTGCCGAAGTGCCAGGGAGGCGGCACTGCGTATTTTACTGGATTTTTTTGTTTTTTTTGTTTTTTGTTTTTTTTTTTTGTTTTTTTTTTTTTTTAGGATGCAACTCATACTAGGGCCTCCGCTTACCATATAATGTCTCCGGCTCTCAGTAGGCCGATCCATTATCGGGGGTAATGAGGAGAATGACCTTTCCGCTTTTGTAAAAAAAAAAAAAAAAAAAAAAAAAAAAAAAAATACCGCCGAATACCGCACCTATGAAAGAAGAAGTGATTTGTAAGATCTATGGGATACGAGGACATAGTAATTAAAAATGAATTTTCTTCGACCTCGTTATTAAAATGGCACCCAAACAACGAACAACAAACCACCGCACCGTGCCGCGCCGTGCGCCACTGCTCTAAATTTCGTGCTCTGTCAAGATAATGCAAATACATGGGCGCCCGGAGGAGGGGGGGGGGGCAAGAGGGGGCACTTGCCCCCCCCCCCCCCTGGAATTCAAAAAAGTCAAAATTTCACGATGAAAAATGAAAGGAAAAAAGAAAATTAAATTAAAATGACAGTTAATCAAAGGAGTAATAGTTGAGAAACTTCATTACTAGTTGATATTGTAATTTTAACTAATTTTTTGCAAGGAAAAATAAATTATATATTTTTTTTTTACTATCGTTATCATCTGTCGTCCCTTTATCCAATATATCAAACACGTCAAAATTGTTATTATTATTTGATACACCTAAAATGGGTTAATAATTGTACACTATTTGAGTGAAAAAAAAGTTTTCCCTTTTTACACGGGGGGGGGGGGGTCCCCTAGACCTTCCGTTGTGATTCAAAAATTTTGCCCCCCCTTGGAAATTTTTCTGCGGGCGCCCATGTGCAAATAGTTTATCGATGTCTTCCAAGCTGGACATCTGTAATGTGAGATGTCTGATGTGGAAAACGTACCTTTTACTATGGGATTTTTTACACCTTTTGACCGGTAAAATTTTCTATTCGCACCATCTTTGGTTTTGAAGTTCGTTACCTCCGAGCCGATCTTTGAAATCATTAGATAAGGCTGGTATACTGGACAAATGGAGAGGGCTGTTATTGGTCCCTTTAAGGTGATTCCAGGCGAAACTTTTCCAGATTTCAATCCGATGCGATGGATAGCGCCACTAGTCATTTTTTGGAAAAGTCGTGTTTCTCCCAGAAAGTATAATAGGGTCTGAGGCCCCCAGATTAAGTTTGATGTGAGAAAGTGTTCGATGGGGTATTCCTTACAGTTTGTTTCTGGTAGTAATTATGAAGGACATTAGCTGTTAAGACTTTCTCATGCATTTCCATTTATATGAAAGTGTTGGCTTGAAGAGAGAGTAAAAGCCGAATTTCAACTTTTTCCTTTACTTTTCCTCAAAACTTCCTCTCCTTGGAATTCGTTATTTGAAATAAATAGAAGATGGACAGAGGATTCGGGAAGAATGAGGTAAATGAGGAATTTTGAATTATTCGACAGTGGAACTGATGGAATTCATTGAGATCACGTAATATTGGTACATAAGGTATGGATATTTGTTGAGGAAAAAATTAAAAAATTGAGAATGGAAAATGTAAGGATTTTGAGGATCTATCAGGGTTGACCGGACTGGGCTTGAGATCAATTCCATTTCTATCAATGTGACTGGTTCTCAATGTATTCCATCAGTTCAGTTTCATAATCCAATATTTTACAATTCCTCATTTACCTTATATCCTACTCAAATCATCCTTCAGTTGATCCGCAATCCTTTTTTCATCTTCCATGTGTTTATATTGGTACTTTTCAAGCCAAGGAAGTCTCAAGGAAAAGTCGAGAATTGCGTGTTCAATTTCGGCCAAAAATCTCGATTTTTATACGGACAGGTCACTTACCATTTTTAGCCTTAGATTTTGCATCTTTCAAATGTAAAGTACTAGTTCCTCAAGATCAGGATAAAAGTCTTACACCACCTCACTTAAGCTTTTATGGACAAATTAAGCCCTAGTATATTCGCTTTCCTCCTCTAGTCCATTACACATTGTTTCAGTCTTCATTTCGGATAATTGCTATTATCGATGAAAACATTTACAAGCTATGGGTGCCTTCAATGTATTGTATAGGCAATTCCAACTCCCTCGAGTACGAACAGTTAACTACCTTCCATATATAAACGGAAGAGTGGCGTTCTTGTGAGCTAACCTGGCCCTTAGAGGGTTAGCGGTAGCTTCAGAAGTGTAGGCGCACCTAGACCGATAATCTTTGGAATTTGTCAACATTATTTCTGATATTACTCGATGGTAATGAATGAAAATGAAATCGAGTGTTCACTTTTCAATTAAGGAACATTTTAAAAGCAAAAGAAGAAAGTCAGAGGCGAGTTCAGTTTGGATTTGAAGGAACTAAAGTTGAAAATTCGACAAAGATTATAGTTTAGGTTCGCCGACACTTCTGAAACGAGCTCTAACAAACGGCACTTGTCGACGTATGCGTGAGCCGAAAAGTATCTCTGATTTGTGTCCGCAGGTATTGAATCATCCATGCTATGTCAGGATTCTCAGGGACAGTATTGAAATCCTGAAATTCCTCACTCGCTTGTTATTTACACAGAGCTGGAAGACTTCACCATTTTGCGCGTGATTTACTGGCATCCTCGAGTCTTGTATGTATGCACTCAGAGATATACATAATTCTTACATGGAGTCAAAAAAGTCAATAATTTATAACCGCGATGGGCTTAGAGCTCCTGCAAGTTGACCGTTTTCATTCACTTCTTTCCATGCGGGTATAGATATACGCCAATAAGGGCTGTCACTATACATATACAAAGTTGACCTCTGGTCATTACTTTTTCTGCGAGGCTGACGGTGATGAGCAGCGTATGTTATATACCTCGAACCATAGAGCCAAAAACCCATAAAAACCACCGTTTTCCGCTCTCTTGAACGCTCGTGAATGGCCTGTGCGCATATCAGTTTGTCCGTATATTATATTCATTCGTTCATTGACATTGCGTTAATACATACGCACGTCAAAATCGCTTTATTTCGAGAGTGGCTTGTTCACTGATAGCATCGCACTCAGAGACCAGAGTAGCAAGGGCGGAGTGAGTGGGGGGGTGGGGGTGGGGAGGCAGGGGCCGGGGGGCCACCCACTAATCACATGGCCCAGCTGGAGTGGAATTTATACTCAGCTCGGTTTGATTATTAAATTCGTTTTTGATAAATGACTGTCTTTTTGCGAGGATGATCCGTCTCTCAAGCCGCATATCTGTCGGATGAATCTAACATTCCGATTTGTACCTACCGTGGTTCCTGAGATGAAATCCTTCGAGCAAATTTTTTGCAACAAAATAAATGAGCCGTTTAGTGCATAATAGACATAAATACCAACCCTAATAGCAGGTTGAAGGAACGGATGGTTAAAAAAAAAAAGAAAAACATTCTTAAAATTTGTGCATTTTATATAACGTATATTGTTAAAAGTAAACACTTAAACTAAAGTTTTAATGAGGAATAAATCAAATTAAAGAAGTTATGAGATGTATTTTATGTGAGGCAAGTATAGCTGATGAGTGGGAGAATTGGAAGACAAGAAAAAAATAGCAGAATGACTTTTCTCACCTCCCAAAATATTAATTTATAACGTTTACATGACAAAATATGTAAGTAAAATTGTTATAAAGAAATACTTTTTATAACCTTTACATGACGGTTAAAATTGTTTTACTAATATGCTAGGTTTAACTTTTTACAAAATTTTTACGCTGCTAGGGAAACCTTGATTTTGAAAAAAAAAAAATATTCTCTTCATAAATGTGTCACCATGGAGTTTCGTGTTATAAATGGCTTGAAGATCACTACTGGCAACCAATGCAAAAGACATTATTCAAAATCGGCCTTTTTACCCCTGAGAGCGAAATGTGAAATACTTTCAGGGGTGATAGAAGATTAAATCAGCGTTCCGAATCTGGCCTATTTTTTGATTTTGGAAGAAGAGAAAGGGAGGGAGGGGGGTCCAAAGTTAGACACTTCAAACGCCCATAACTTTAAAACGAATAAAGACGTGATGATGTCCTTTGTGCGAAAAGATAGATCTTTTAAAGACCTTTCGATTGATGTGTATGATATTTTCCTAATTTTAATTTTTAATCGATTTATCGAAGTTTTTTTGATTTTTTTGAAATCGGATTTTCAGTTGTTTTAACCGTGGAAGTTTGGCAACGCACGAATCATCACAAATTTTCCGGCAATTTGGTCGACAGCCATCTTGGATTTTTAAATTTTGAAAAACTGATGCAAAATTTGAATCCAGCGTTAAAAAAAAAAAAACCCAGGAATATCAAATTTCAAGTCATTTGGACGGGAAGAACAGTTAATACCAACTTCTACCACCTGTAGTAAGCCCTTCGGGGCGGCCTTTTTCGCGAAAGCGCTAACTTTGAACCCTCATAACTCCGCTTCAACCTCAGCTTGTGGTTTTAACCATTTTTTTGTTTTTCTTTTTGTTAGCAAATTGCGTCTGATTTTATCCCGGACCTGGAAACAATTTGTGATGATTCGTGCGTTGTCACAGACTTCCACGACTGAAAACCCGATTTCAAAAAAATCAAAAAAACTTCGATAAATCGATTAAAAATTAAAATTAGGCAAATATCATACACATCAATCGAAAGGTCTTTAAAAAATCTATCTTTTCGCACAAAGGACATCATCATGTCTTTATTCGTTTAAAAGTTATGGGCGTTTGAAGTGTCTAACTTTGGACCCCCCTCCCTCCCTTTCTCTTCCTCCAAAATCAAAAAATAGGCCAGATTCGGAACGCTGATTTAATCTTCTATCATCCCTGAAAGTATTTTACATTTCGCTCTCAGGGGTAAAAAGGCCGACTTTGAATAATGTCCTTTCTCGTTTAAATATTACGTTTCTTCTTAGTTGAATTTTCAATTTCATATTTGTATGCATTTTGTCACGGGTGTTCAGATACTACCAATACCCTCAAATTTGACCGTTCTTAAGGGTTTAACCGTTTAAAGTGCGCATTTAGGGAAATCAAAAAACAAACAAAACAAAACCAAACAAACAAGCAAATGAAAAAAAAACCCCTTTTGCATTTTATTGCCCACTTAATTTTTGACATTGAAAAATTATCGATAGTTGTATCGCCCCGATTCTAAAGTTGACGAATAAAACTATCGATGGACACTGCAATAAATAGCAATTATTTTCCGACATCGAAACTCATTATACAAAAACTGGGGTGATGAATATCGCAACATTCCTTAAAGAAATTCAATACTTTGACGTATTAAGGATCAAATGTTTTTACCCTAGACTGTTAGCAAAATGTACGTCAATTTATCGAAATTTCATCTTACGTAAAATTGTCTCGGATGTTCAGGGAGTGTCAATATCAAGCATAACAAAAAAATCCAATAAATGTGAAATCTTACTTGCAGTTTCAATTTGACGTTGCCGTTTCGTGGTCTCCGATTCAATATTGGACACATTTATACTAAAAAGACCTACTAGTATTCCAACGTTGCCGGCAATGGCGTCGCATGCAATTTGGCAACAATGTATTCTATCCATTTAAACTCATGTAAAAGATCGAATTCAGGGGGTGCGCAGTGCACAAGGAAAATTCGATTTATTTAATGTGTTCAAATGGAGCAGTTGCATTATTGCCAGATGGCACGCGACGCCACTGGTTGCCGGTTAGTTTCGACTTTTTAATTCCCTTAAAAATAATCTGATTGATAACATTGCTTGATATTTTCAGGAACTAAGACTTAACGTAGAGAAGGAATGGTCCTGGATGTTTCAAGGAATTCTTTGCACTTTGTCTAATTTTTACTTTCTCACTTTAACGAAGTTAGTAATTGAGAAAGTATTGCGATTACGTAGATGTCTGTCTGTCTCAGTGGCGCGGCGTAGCGTGCAATTTGGCATCGTTGCAGTTCATCCATTTAAACCCATGAAAAAGATGGAAGTATTGGGTGTTCGGTGAACACCTTCGCATTCGACCCTTTATATGGGGTTAAATGGACAGAGTACAACGTTGCCAAATCGCACGCTACGCCACTGGTCTGTCTGTATCTCAGCATAACTTTTAAATAAATGGTCAATGTACATCCACATTTTGCAGAGAAGTTGCTTTTAACATTTCTCAGAGGGACATTTTTTTGTCTTCCTCGAAATTTTAAATTTTAAGCAAGTTATGGAAGATTAGTATACATCGGGAAAAATTGGAATATTTCAAATATAGCCGTTTGAATTTTGATTAAAATTTGCAAAAACATTCTGGAACCAGCCTACTGTAAAATTAACCCCTTAAGGGGAGGGTCTGGGTCTCCCTCAGAATATTATAGGGGATTCGGGGGTCTCCCCCAGAATATTATAAGGGGCCTGGGGGTTTCCCTTAGTAAATATAAGGGGGTCTACCCCCTCAGATTAAGTTTGATGTGAGAATGTGTTCATGGGGTATTTCCCTACAGTTTATATGATAAAATTAAAGTCATGTGAAAATGGCAACGTTTAAAGTCGAGTCTAAAGGGCGAGTCTAAAGGGACCTCCTTTAGTATAAATAAGTCCAATTGAAAATGATGAGAGGCAAACTATATTGCCATGGATAAATCTAAAAGCTTAGAATATATTGACGACTTCTTCGGCTTTTCCCCCTCCCCCTTTCCCCTTCCCTTAAAACCCTCCATATTTTGTCTCCTTTTTTCTCTCCTTTCATCTTTTTAATAGAAGGATCCGAAATGCAATCGCAATCTTGAACGCAATGTTTATCGGACACTTTGACAAGTTAACTGGAAAGCCGCGCCGTTTAGCCAATCAGCTATCGTTACATTACAAGTAATGTTACTCACAGGATTCATTGAACATAACGCGCGCTTGCTACTTATTTGGAACAATTCCAAATAACTTTCAACTCCCGCTGTGCAATGGTTCGATGTACGTATACATAAAAAAACCGAATTATTTCATACCGTTACATATCTGCATAGTGCATAGAGCATGCGGATGTAGTGGAAGAGTGTAAATTTTAAAGTTGCCCCCATGAATTTACATTGTGAGTTTTTTTTTTTTTTTTTTTTTTTTACCGAGCCAAGCAAACGGCCGCAACGAATCTGCGATGTTGCCCAGCAAATGGTGTAAAGGTACTTTGCTTCAAATGTTGAGGTGGAAATGAAAATCATAAAATATTCATGCGATACTTTGGAAACTTTGGATTTTGTGCAAGATTCCTGTTTCCCCCTCCTCTCTTTTGATCAGAGGCGAGGCGTGCAATTTGGCAACGTTTCTTTTTTCCCCTTTAAACTCATTAGAAAGGTCGAAACGCCAAGTCATCGGCGATGACCAATGCATTCGATTTTTTTCCGTGAGTTTAAATGGAGATAGTACGTCGTCCCTAAATTTCACGCTTCGCTACTGCTATTGATCAACGCATGCATAAAATAGACTGTTTTAGTAGAGCGATATATCGAATTGATTTCCGTGCAAGGACCCCTGGTTCCGCAGATAAACTCGGATTCAATGTATTTTCTCCAAGCGCATTTTTGAACGGAAATTTAGGATATTACATCAAGTAGTTCATGCAACTTTTTTGCGACTATTTGAATTCTACGTCCTCCAGTCGTGGAACCTGCAGGTTCAACGACTAAAACTACCAAAATCAAAAAAATATTACAGATCAATCGACTCATAACGTTATTGTTGTTGATGTAGAATGGGCGGGAATTTGACGAGAATTTAGGCGCACTGATAAAAAAAAAAAAAAAATAGTCGTATTTAAAGACTTGGTTCCTATGGAGTTTTGCAACTGTCAGTAGTATAATTTTATTATGCTATGACATAAGCCCCAAGAATCTGACTTTTTTACGAAATGTCTCATTCGTGTAATTTTTTCTTTTGGTTTTAATATCGTTCACTTCACACTCCATTTTGTGCAGTATTCATGATGTCTAATCATGGTTGTTTTCATAGAAACAGCCTTAACACTAAAAACAAGGTGTATATGACTGTGAAACGATAGGCGTAACGAGTGACTCGTGATAAATTTGGCATCATCGGATGTTCTCGCTTTAAACCTATGTAAAAAAGTCGATTCTCAGCGAGGTGACGTGTCTCACCTGGAATCGATTTTTTAATTTTTACTCAGGCTTTTATGGCAAAAAAGTGCGGTTTCCAGATTGGGTGAACTGCTACTACTGGATACGCACGTGTTTGAGACATAGGAAAAGGATGAGCCTGTGAGCCCAGATAACTCTAATTAAGAGTAATTCTCAACTGACGATAAAACTACTTATCTCCGGTCATAAAATTAAAAACCAGAGAGAAAGAAAAATAATGGAACAGGTGTAGGGGAAAAGAGTACGTGTGAAGAGGGATGAAAAGAATTTTTGATTAAATAAAAAGATTATAGAAAAAAAAGTGCAGGAAAGAATAAAAAAGGCGCGCGACTGAATAGAACAAATATATACTAGAGGATATAATCTTAGAGAGAAAAAAATACACGTATTATAATTACTTTATGAGCATGAATGTGAAGCGTAATTGAAGTAAGTCGAGGTTGTAAAATAATTAAAACTGTACTGCCCTGCATTGCATGACAGGGGAAAGAACTGTGTGTTTTATTTTATTTTTTATTGACTTTTTCGCTTCAAAAATATACGAGAGCTTAAAGTATAGTGAGAGAGGAGAACCGGGAACAATTTAAAAGTGCAATGGATGACCAAATTATCTCAACTGAGACAGTTTAAGATTAGTGCCCACGGGAGGAGTGAAAAATGCTGGTAGCAGTAAATAGAAAAACTCTCAGAGGAACAATTTTACTGTTCAGTAGCGATGAACCTCAGCTCCAGCATTTAATGGGAAGTATTTTCCGTCGTTATCGATTTCCTAGATAGCTCACCTTTCACCGTTTCACAAAAAAATAAAATAAAAATAACTATGTGTGTAATTCAGATGAATAGTGGTTTTCAAGGGCTCAAAACGATTACGTTTACAATTCCCTCAAATCGTAAAAGTTTATGGTTTCCTCGATGATTATACCATCACAAGTTTCGCTTCCGTATCTGGTCTTGAGTGCAAGGAAGACAATTCTTATTATAGGCATACGGCACAATCATAATGTGGCTCTTGCAAACTTTTGCCTCACGTGATTGAAGAGTTGATTCTTGCATGAAAACCTGTAAAAATGACGATGAGAGCACCAAAAAATCTCGAAATTCATTCTCAGATTCGGGCTTAGTGGCGGAGAGACGCAGGTTCCAGGTATCATGGGAGATTCCTATCTAAATTGAGACACATCTCTGTTTTTCCGTGAAGAAAGTGACATAATAGACAGGAATCTCCCATAATACCTGCGTTATTAATCGTCATTAAAAACTTGCCGTTATTGCAGTTATGTGAGTTTATTGCTGAATTTTAGACTTCTTAGTGTGATTTTCGTGATTCTCGCTGGTTTGTACGTCAAAATGGACTATTTATTTGCTCACAGCAAAAGTTTGCAAGAGCCTCATTGCTTTCCTTTTCAGGGTTTCACAAAAATGTCATTGATCCGATCACTCCGATATCTATATACTGTATAGGCCGAAACATCTCCCTCAGTTGTTTTGTTCGGAATCCTACAAAGCACCGTTTTTCTTGGGTGTGAATTACCTGTGACTTTTCTCTGAGAAAAATTTCTGATTGTTTCAATGAATATTCTGATAGTTTATTTCCGCACTTTATTCCCCATAAAGACAACAGGAATTCGTGTCGATCCAAGCCTCCTAACTATTGCAACGATAGGTCTTATGATTGAAATAAGAAGAAAAACTACTACCTTTTACTTTTTTCTATAATTTTAACAGCCATTTTTTTTTCAGTTCTGGTTTTAAGAATTCAATTTTGACCAATATTTTTTGCTACACCATTATCTTATCCACTATGTGTCCAACGATTCAATTTTAATCATCTAAACAGATAGTGGTGTTTTGCCGGGATTTGAGAGCTTCCTAACATGCCCTTCAATCATACGACTTTCAATCATACGACAAAAACGTAAAACGATTTTTTACAACTGTACAAGTGTGTATCTCCAAAACTGAGACACCCAGGAAAAAACTAAAGGCATCATTGTTCTCAGCTCATTGAGTGCTATCATTTTCTTTATAAAAAACACAACATTGCAGACCCTTGCGATTGCCCCAAAGTGACTATGAGACCATAGCTGCCGATTTGCGTAGATTTAATGGCATTTTGACAGTCACCGAAGATTCCACCGGTTGAGAAAAGATTACAGAGTTTAGTTCAGTGTATGGCTGTAATACATGAAAATACTTGCGTCTTTTATCTTTTCTCAACCGGTATAGAGCTGTCGATAACTTTGAAAACTTGCGGATATTTTAATTAATTAGCGGCGTTTCTATCGATTGAGAAAAGATTACAGATCATAGTATTTTGTGCATTACAGTCATACGCTGAATTGAACTATGTAATCTTTCCTCAACCGGTGGAATCATCAGTGAATTGGAAAATGTCATTAAATCTACGCAAATCGGCAGCTCTGCTATGAGATGAAGTTTTCACTCTCTGGTGCTACCCTGTGCCGAGCCTTGCGTAAGGCCATAGGCCTATGGTTGATGCCAGGAAATGTACAAAAAAACCATGGAATTATTTTTGTTGAAATTAATACTATGGAAAGTTGCCAGATTAGGCGAAAAAGCAAAAGCTTTTTGGATCGAATCAAACAGGATATTAGGTATATTTTGGACAAAATTTGGCAACCATGGTCTTCTATTCGAGAATCTGCTCCCTCGGGCAACGCTCGAGCAAAGCTACGGGGCACTTTAAATTTCCATTTATTTTAATAATAGAGTCACACGAACGTAATTGCGAACATATAAAAATCCTTTGAGGAAAAAAATCCGGTGATAAAATTAAGCACACATTAACGCGAATGAAAGATTACAGGAATTAGCGCGGGTCTTTTGAATTCATTTTAAATAAGTAATTATACCGAGAAAAAGCATCGAATGAGATAAGTCAAGAAAGAGTCTTGTAACGGTAATTGTAATACGAGTGCTCACTGCTCATGCAGAGTGATAATCGGGTGATGACCATGGGGATGGAAGTGCATTGTGGGTAAGAGGAGCGGGTCACCGGGACTCACAATCTAGTATGAACGGCACGTAGCCCCAATCACCGTAAATGCGGCCGCGCTGCAAACGTCGGACGAAAGTTTTTGATTTCTGGTAAGTCGGTTTTTAAGTTATGGATATCGGAAAATGTGCTCTGTGAACCAGGGCTGCCGCGGTGCGTATAATCAATGCTATTTTTCTATTCACCGATGATTCCACCGGTTGAGAAAAGATTACACAGTTCAGTTCAGTGTATGACTGTAATGCACGAAAATACTCGCATTTGTAATCTTTCCTTAATCGGTGTATACTCCGTTGATTAATTAAAATATCCGCAAGTTTTTTAAAGTCATCGACGACTCCACCGGTTGAGAAAAGATTACAGATACGAGTATTTTAGTTTATTACAGTCATGCACTGAACTGAACTGTGTAATCTTTTCTCAACCGGTGGAATCATCGGTGAATTGAAAAATAGCATTGATTATACGCAAAACGGCAGCCCTGCTGTGAACAGTAAGAAATTGATGATGGCCCTAAGAAGGGCCGTTTCTAGAGCACTTCGTACACACTCAAAATAGAATCGTCAAATTGGCATCGGTGAGCCGAGATCCAAAGGCGGATCCAGCAATGTGGCAACTGTGTATTATTTCCATTTGAATGCATGAGAAACAATCGATTAGTAAGAGGGCCATGGCCCCCTCGAGAATCGATTTTTTCTCATACGTTTAAATGGGATGGATTCATGGTTGCCAAATCGCTGGATCCGCCCATGCCGAGATCCACCTCAAAACGGCAGATGAGCCAACCGTTCCATGTTTGGCAAACATGCAACGAATCTACTGTCAACAAAACATTTTAGAAATGTCATGTTGGCAATTTTACAGTTTGCGGTGGATTTCAGCTCCCCGATGCCAATTTGACGATTCTACTTTGAGCGTGTACAAAGGCCTCGGGTAGAGACATTATACCTCTTATGCAGTTTTTTTTCAGAAGTCCTGGCCACCCCGTGTATCTTGAGAACAGTGAAGAATTTTTGAACTCTGCAAAAACTGGACCTAGAGTTTTTGGGGGCGAACTTTCACTTGAGGGGGTCCATTTTCCTCTAAACTCCCCCATAAAAAGTTTAAGGGGATTTTTGGCCCCTAATCCAACATTTTCAAATTATGACCCCTACTTTGTGACACATCGTTTGAAAGGGCATTAAAAGCCAAGAATTTTGGAGCAAACCGAAGGTAGATATCGTTTCTCGTTTTCGATACATCGAAGGTCAAAGTTAGATTTGGACCCATTTTCAAAAAATCATTATTGCTATTTAAAAAGTCGGAATTTAAAAAACCACCAATATAAAATACTTTAAAAAGTAAGTACTTTTCAGAAAAAAAATACAACTATGACACAAATTTGGACAAAATTTCATTTTAGAGTCCCTAAGAATTTTCAACGTGTTTACCCTCCACAGAGGGGGCTATCTTAAAATTTCCGAAGGACGGTCCCTGATCGAGTGGTGCATCCATCGAAAAGGCATGAAAAACTGAGCATTTTGGCGCAAACCGGAGGTCGATATAAGTTTCAAAATTCGAGATATCGAAATTTGTAAAAAGTAACTTTAACATTCGATATCTTGAATTTGAATTGCGTAAGCAAAAAATACTGTTTCCGCGAAATCACACCCTTATTGTTGTTTATTGTTATTTTTAGATACTATTTTTTTTCCAGTACACGGTCCATCCCGTCCATTATTTCTTTTTGGTTTTCCTCAGTTCAGTCTCTGCCAGTACTTCAGCTTCATAAACATACGGTTACAATTGTTTTTGAGGGGGTGAAATTAATTCTGCTTGGATGAGTTGATACTTCGTGCCATTTCCTCAATCTTTGTGTTTCTACGCAGTCCAGGAACACAGAAGACCAGATGGGAATCGAAGAGCGCTAGAACGTTCTTAATTCCTACAAACAATGAAATGAAAGCTTCTTTTTTTTTCGGATGCGGCAGTAGAGACATGAGAGTTGCGATGAGGGATGGAGCAAAAAAAAATAAATAAAAAATTGAAACCATAACAATAAAAGAAAACACGACTTAAAAAAAATGATGCGGAGCGCGCAGTGTTTCGATATGCTTTGAAATCGGCGAAAAGACGCGCGCTTTTAATTGCGGCTCGACAAAATCATATAAAGGGCACGGAAGCGGATCCAGGTATAAGTCCTTCTCTCTCCCCTCCCACACGAATGCATGTGTTAGAAAAGGATAGAAAGAGGGGTATTCATTATTCATGTGACTTTTGCCCCTATCTTTGTTCTTTTTCTAACACATGCGTTTAAGTAGGAGGAGAGAGAGAAAGAAATAAGAGCGGGGGATCATTGAATACGGGGTAAAAGGGGGGGGGGGTAAACAGAAGAGATGGTTCCCTATTGAGCGAGCGAATCGAAGCCGCGGGACATCAACCATATGTTGCCCCCCGAAATCGCAGAGGTCACAGATTTCTGATACCTAAGCATTCGACCGCTGTGCTGTGCCCTGTGCCTCGCGCCATGCGCCATGTCAGGAATCCCCCCCCCCCCCCCCCGCCTGCCATATACACAGAAACCGGCCGTCAATTAGAATCGATTCGTTCAATGATGAGAGAACCGTTCGGTCGAACGATAACCTGCATCATACAGTCGGCGCGAGAGAACAGTAGCGTTCTAGAATTCTTCGGAGTATTGAACCGGTGCAGGAAAGATTACAGTACCCTGTGTTGTAGTTTAGCTAAATACATTGGAAATTATTGCTATTCATATAATCTTTCCTGTACCGGTGCAATACACTCCGGAAACGCTCCCAAAGTGACACTTTCATCCTCGGCCAATCACGATTCGGAGTTTTAGTTTACCTGCACGGAAAAAAAAAAGATTAGTGCAAATAACCATACGGATACCTGATTTTGGCACCTGCTATATGTTATGGTAAGCTTGACCAGAAGT
Organism: Trialeurodes vaporariorum; assembly: GCA_011764245.1. Taxonomy (NCBI): domain Eukaryota; kingdom Metazoa; phylum Arthropoda; class Insecta; order Hemiptera; family Aleyrodidae; genus Trialeurodes; species Trialeurodes vaporariorum. The sequence goes on from VMOF01000220.1 coordinate 56,438,987, forward strand.
ATGGTACATTTACCGATACTTTGAGTAAATTCGACATGCAATCAGGTAACATCACCTTGTACCTTGTCAAAACATAAAATGCTTCTGGTTAACATTACCATAACATCTAGCAGGTGCCAAAATCAGGCATCCGTGTGGTTATTTTCACCGTAGTTTTTTTCCGTGTGTAATCAAATAGCCTAAGTTTTGTATCTTTTCTATTTAGCCTTTAAGACGCCAAAGTTTATGCTACTTTGGCCGTCTTTCAGAGGCGTAGACAAGGGGGGGGGGGTCCAGAAGGCTGGTTATCTTCTCTTTTGGACGAGACGAGATGAGATAGGGGGAATCATTGGTTTATACGGCGTCACAAGACAATTTTGAAGTCATTTTCGAGCCGTTCATAACTGAAATACGGCTCCTCCATTTTCGAGTCGTTCATATCTGAAAAACGGCTCCTCCGCCCCTCGAATGACTCGAAATCTATCACGTGACGCCGTTTAAACCAATGGGGTTGGTTGATTTCCGCTTTCTCGTCTCGTTTCGTTCAAAAGAGCAGAATCAGCCTTATGGGAGTCTGGAACCCCCCCCCCCCCCCTTGACACCAAAAGTTGACCTTAAAAAGGTAATTGTTTGCGTTTTCCGAGAAATTGTTAACAAATTCTTATATATTTGGACCCACCTTGACAATTTTTGGATCCCGGACCTCCTACCTCAAAAAGTTCTTAGCTACGCCCGCGCCACTGCCGTCTTTTTACGTTCTCACAACCAACGAAGTTAGTAATTGAGAAAGTTTTGATATGGCGTAGATGTCTGTTTGTCTGTATCCCTGTCTGTAACTTTTGAACCAATGCTTCATATAATTATGTTCAAATTTTGCAGAAAAGTTGCTTTCAACATTCCTCAGCGGAACTTTTTTTTGGTTTTTCGAAATTTTAAATTGTGTAAGCAAGTTAGCTATGGAGGGTAAAAGATTTCCATTAAAATCACTGAGAAATGGGTAAAAATAGGGGGAAAAATAGGTCAAAATCGGCCGCGACGGGCCACAAACCAAGGCGTATGTATGGATGATAGTCGCGATTAATCGCTTGGACTGGTTCTCGCCGTTCGCAGAACTCCATAAAAGATAAACTCCGTTCGATCGGGATCGACTGTGAACATATAAAAAAGTACGGATTCTCAAAATATCAAGAAGGACGGGGGGGAGGGGGGTTACACCCAACGAAAAAGAACGAAAATCACTCGAAATTATTAGGCGAATTTTTGCGACGAATATATTTGACTAAATTCGACAAAACCATTGCCAACCTATGCATGACAACAGTGGGTGACACGAAACCGGATCGTGTTTTCCGAACTTTTTCGGTGTTTTCAGTCATCGATGGCATCAATTCGATTTTGAATTCAAGTCTGGAGGTGAATTCGAAATCGAATTGATGCCATCGATGCCTCGAAAACACATCTAAAAACACAATTGAGTTTCCTCAAATATGTAGTTAGGTAGGTATTGTTAATGATATCCCATCACGAAAATTCGCCTATTGAATCGCACAAATCGCAAATCTCACCATCGAACGATTCAGTCCAAATCTTCCATCGCAACGATTCGGTCTTCTGAATACATATTTTTGTTCGATCGTCTCATTTTCCAGTTGGGTTTCTGTTTCTGTTTTTAGTTTTGTTTTGTTTTGTTTTTTATTTTCAACTGCACTCTGGTCACCTCTCTTGCGTTGTTCGGGGATGTGAGGGGGGAGCGGGGAGGGGGGGAGGGGTTCGGGTGAACCGATCTCAATTCGATTGGCAACAGTCGAATATCCTCTTCACTCTTCAGTCTGGATCATTCAACCGGCATAATCGTTAACCCAAAACAAGGAAGACGTAATTTGATCAGGGTGGATTCAGAGTTGTCGGCAACGATTTCCGATTATTAAAGGCGGTTCCACTCATCTCTCTCCTCACCTCTCATACCATCACCATCACACCCGCGCCCATGCGGTGCGGGCTTCAGTAAAAGCACGGACCGCAAACGAGGGTTCATTCACGGATATTACGGTACTTGCCTGCCAAATGATCGGATATTGCCAATCTCCCGTTATTAAAATGCCTTTTGTGTCCCATTAACCTTCATCTTTCTGAGCTCCTCTATAAAATGGATTCCCAAGTGGGGTAGGTAGGTACTATCGACGAATTAAAGATTGTCGCGAGATTTTCATGACCTAAGTTTCGCCTCCAAGGTTCCGGTCTGGCCAATTTTCATACTCCTTTGGCCGAGAGAGCCGTTGTAGATCAGTTCCACATTCAACAGCACAATTGCGGCGCGGCAGTGGCCGCTTTTAAACCCTTTGATGGAAATATTGTACAGGGAAGTGGCGGCTCGTGCAATGCGATATATCGAAGTTTACTCCATTTAAAGCTATAGAAAAGTATCGATCATCAGGGGGTGCAATTGAACTTCCGAAAAATCGATACTTTTGTATAGTTTTAAATGGAGGTAACATCGATGTATCGCATTTTACGAGCCGCCATTGGTACTGGGTGTACCGGTCAGACCACCCGGATAGGGCATTTTTCTCAAAGACTACTGGACGAAATGATTTGAAACAGGAAAGCCAGATTGGTAACTGACCGCAAATTATTCATTTCTGATATTTTCAGAAGCCCCCGACAGTCTCTTTGGGGGTAAAAACAAATGTTTCAAGTTTTAAAACGATACTTAGCACGTAGAAGTCTTGCGACAATCTTTAATTCGTCGACAGTCCTTACTATAAAGTAACTGTAGGTAGAGAGTTAAGACAAGAGGGTAGTCAACCTGTGATTGGTCATGATTTCTAGGCTCTACGGGCGCCGCACGTAGGAGTATTAACCCTCAAAAACCTGGCCAAAAATATTTGTGTTTTCTTGAATGGTTAAAAATCGATTTTAGTTAATTTTCCAATTTCAATTCGAAACACCTTTTGCGCGATTCGTGGTTGAAAAAGGCGTATAAAATGAAACATTTTAGCTCAAACCGGAGGTAGGTATCGTGTTTTGTTGCACAGATTTTAAAAGTTTATTTTACAAGAAAGGCTCGACTTCAAAAAGTTGCTGGACGAAAATGTGCAACATGAAGCAAGTTTTTATTGCAGAAACTATTGTCAAAGAAGGTCTTTTGCAACTCCCTGTTTTTGGTTTTGTCGGGTCATGCCCGGAATGTATTTAAAATTACCTTTTTTTAAATATCAAGAGCCTGAAATTTGAGTTTTTTTTTTACTTCAGTTTAAAATGAGTTATACTAGTTATAGAATGGTCTTAAATGCACGAGAAAGAAAAATTGTTGACACGAAAGTCAAGTGCCAGTGTTGCCAGATCGAGGGTAAAAAGCCGTATGGTCCCCATTTAAATCAATGTGAAACGTGCGGCTTTTTCAACCCAATCTGGCAACACTGTCAAGTGACTAACTTCAAAAACTTCACTCAAAATTGCCGAAATAATTGGATCCACCAACGCTTGTCCGTGATGGTGAATGTATATTTATGAATAATCGAGAATCGAGCGGTGAAAAACAGGGGTGACCTGGACGCTCACTTCCATAATGTCCTGTTGACAGTAGATAAACGTTGGGGTTCCGACACATTTATGACGCAATTGGGCAACCACTAAGAAACCGTAAATATTTTTATTATTTGATGGAATTTTCATTTTGGGTTTTTGACCAAGTTTTTGGGGGGCAAATACTCCTATACAAGCGCTCGCCATCGGATGCGTTTTCGAACATTTGTTTACATACATTTGTTTACAAACGAGGCCCTACAGTATTTTACGGATAAAATAGTTTACTGTCAACGAACTTGTTTTTAATAATGATGAACCTCAATAATGCCCATGATGCCCAAAAGAATCTTTAAAGGCGTAAATAAATATCGATCAATAAAGTCAGCGAAGAAGCTTTATGGCACCGTAATCTTTGCATTGGATCAGAACAAATCAACGACATTAACGGCTCTTAAAATGTAAATAAATGTGCAAAAACGCAAGCAATGGCGACGCCCATGATTTCATTTGTCTTTACTTTTCAAGAGCACCTTAAGAACATAGTTGCAAAGAATCTAAAGTGAGTTTTTTGTTTGTTTGTTTAGGCAGGAATTTCGGAAATTTTGAGTGCGTTTCAGGTTTTATTTTTATATGTCCGACGTATAGAACTGATGCTTGAAATCGTTTTGGGTAAAAGTTTGCAACATAATATCTACCACGTATCTAGAACCACAATCTTTTCCAACGAAAAATGTTATATTTATTTGATTTAAGTTATCATACCTGGATTGGAATGCATACTGATTACGGCGTTCATGTTTTACGTTCAAAGGGGTTTTTTTCGTTGTTTGCTCTTAAGGTTACCGGATATATGCTGAAGAAAACGTTTGCTCTCATTGAAGGCCCTCAGCAATTTTAATGACCAAGGGGCGAGGTCACTTTCTTTTGAACTTTATGTTGACTTCTCATATTCTCCAACAACTCCACCTCTATTATTTGTTTGTGGCTTTGGCCACGCCCACAGATGTATGTTAAATGTTAACTGAATGTAGGGATCAATTAAAAAAAAAAAAAAAAAAAAAAAAAAAAAAAAAAAATGAAAGTGAAGGCTTCGATAATTTTTCCTCTTTCTAACTTGTGTCCCGGGACGCTTTCACAGCTGGTACTTTTTTTTTTTTTTTTTTTTTTTTTTTTTTTTTTTTTTTCCCTCCATTTATTGCGTATTTCAAAATACTAATTTTCTGCGCTTTAAATTTCAGGGAGTTGTAGCCACGCCGAGTACTTTGTAGGGTAGAAATGTCGTAAAATGGAGGTATATTTTTCGCTTATGTTATTCTCCATGGAATAAATCAACTGCTCGCCTTTTTTAATTTTCCTCTAGCTCACCGCGTCGACGACTGTCGTTAAAAAAAAAAAAAAAAAAAAAAAAAAAAAAAAAAAAACTATACAGTTTGTTCTTCTCACTAGTGCCTTTTGAAATTGCAATAAATAATTACGACCACTTGTTGCAATATTTGCATAGCAATATTCATATCTCAATCCTTCGATCGTATAAGTATCTCGCTTTTCTACACTATACCCTCTTCTCTGTCCTTTCTTTTGGCCTTTCTTTCGTCCATAGTTGTGAGTTCCTTTGTCCCTTTCCTTCTTTCCATTTTTCAGAGTCATTATTCATTTAGCATCAAAGACATATTCCTCCCCTTATTTCTAGTGTTCCATTGTGCAATCTGGCAACGGTGTATCCATTTAACCCCGCATGCATAAGATCGAATTCTCGCATTTTGGGTGCGCGCAGTCAACACCCTCGAATTAGATCATTAGCATGAGTTTAAATGGATAGAATTCAATGTTGCTATTATTGATTGTACGTCACAACACTGCTCAGTGCTCACTTTGTCTCGAACCAATAACCTTTATTGTAGATCAGAATCTTCCAGTTTCTAATGCAGCTATTTGAGCTTTAACTATCTTGTTCCGATTGAAAATATCAGCACTCAATAGATGACGCATTGGTTAGAGTAAAGTTCAAGCCACGGGAATTTGGTAACGTTGGACTGTGTCCATTTAAACCCATCTAAATGGTCGAAATGCAAAGGCGTTCACTGAACACCCGATAGTTCGATCTTTTTCCTTGTTTAAATGGACGAATTGCGATGTTGCTAAAATGCACGCTTCGCCACTAATTGTACAACTCATTTCGTTGAAGTTGGGGCTCAATACATTGTAATACTAACTCCAACTTCATATAATTGAACCGCAAATTGTAAAAACTCCACAAAAGTAACAAAACTGAGTATCTTAGGAGGAATAAAAAAAAAAAAAAAAATTAAAATAATTTTACGGTGATCTAACCTATTGGAAAAAGATTACAGATCAGTCTTTTCCCAGAATTACAGTCATACACTGAACTTAATCGTGTAACCTTTTCTTAACCACGGGTGGAATCATCGCTGTGAATTGAAAAATGTCATTAAATTATACACGAGACGGCAGCTCTCTCTGTTACAAGTACTGCAATGAGGGAACTGCGGTGATAAGTTCCATACTTCACTTCATTCGAGAAATCAAATTTTCTGATTCGACTCAAATTTAATTTCACGACACTGGCGGAGCTGTTTGCTTCCTTTCTCTTCGCCCTTCAAAGTACATATATAGGACTCGCGAGACCGTCAAAAAAATCTCTCTCACCGCGAAAGCCGAATTCCGCTTTGAAGATCAGCCGCGGATTTCAACAGAGGGGCAAGTTCAAAAGGTGAACTCGACAACTGAAGAGAACAAGCACCTGAAACGTGAACCCCCTCCTCCCAACGGGGGTCACAGGCTCCGATCTATTTAACCATCCAACTCTCTTCTTAACCTCTTGGTCAGATTTCCACTTTCTGACTGTGCACGAGCGGTATTTTCATTAACTCCTCGCTCTCCTCCTATTCTTCTTCTTCCTCCTCCTCCACCTCCCCCTCTCCCCTCCCCCTCTCCCCTCCCCCTCTCCCCTCCCCCTCTCCCCTCCCCCTCTCCCCTCCCCCTCCCCCCTCCCCCTCGTCCCATTCCTCCACCCACGCAAGGATAATTATTCGCAACTCTAACAATGTTACGGAGCTGTCATAAAAATCATTTCAAGCAACTCCACCGCAATTAAGTTTAGATTTGAACAGGGAGGGATTTTTCAACAGATTCCCAATCTCAATATAGACGAGTCGCATTGCCTCGCCGCACTGTGGAAAATAGTCTTACATCCTCAGAACAATAATTTTTCTTTCGTATTTTCGTATTCTTAAGTGTCAAAAGGTCATTTCGTCACGGCTGAAAAACTGTGTGGGGAATACCCCATGAATACTTTCTCACATCAAAATGAATCAAAGGGGGGGGGGGCTCCAGAGCCACTTATGTTTTCTGTGGGTGACCCTTAGAACTCCCTTTAGTATTCGGGGGGTCCCCGGACGTTTGACCTAAAACTTTTGATTTACTAACAGATAACCTACTGGCTTTTTACCTAAAGAAAGTTGCCCTAACGATTTTCACCTAAAACGCATTTTACCTCAAACACCTTTTCACCTAAAATCTTTAAGGCAAAAAGCCTCCAAAAGCCATTTTCAGCAGGGAAGGAGAGTTGCAGTTACCTCTCCACAGTATATGGTGTTATTGTATCCTACTGCCCTTAAACAATAATAAAGTCTGTCCTCGTCACAAATCTTGACATGAATTTTTTACCTTTTGTAGATTTGACAAGTTCCGCCATTGTAAAAAAAGTGAACAAAAAACCAAAAGGAACAAAACCAGGGCACACAATAATTTTGATAGTAACAGAGAATTGAATAATTTTGATAGGAGCAAGATTTCGTCTGAAAAATGTTCAGGTTAGGTACGTAAATTATTTACAGTTTACACTCTTTCCTCTCCATTGCAATAATTTCACGAGAAGGAAGCGTACAAGTCACCTGAAATTTTAGGCAAAGAAACAGTTAGATAAAATATACTTCATATCAAATTGTGTAGGGCAACTGTTTTTAGACAAACAACCTGTAGGTAACTTGCGTTTAGGTCAAATAATTTAGGGCAAGTGACCCGGGATCATCCTGGGGAAGACCCCTAGCGGGCCGATCTTTGAAATCATTACATGAGGCTGGTACTGCTGGTAGACTGGATGAATGAAGCGCTGCTATTGGTCCCTTTAAAGTGTTTATCGAAAAGGAGAGCTCTTGAACCAAGTATCCCTCCGCTACATTCGATAAGCTATCGGGGTGTTTCAAGCGGGCGATAGCTTATCGAATGTAGCGGAGGGATACTTGGTTAAAGGCCTCTTCTTTTTGATACGTACACTTTAAAGAGACCAATATCAGCGCTTCATTTATCTAGTCTACCAGCAGTATACCAGCCTTATCTAATGATTTCAAAGATCGGATCTCTGTTTCAAGCAGCCAATATAGCTTATCGAATGTAGCGGAGGGATACTTGGTTAAAGGTCTCTTCTTTTTGATACGTACACTTTAAAGAGACCAATATCAGCGCTTCATTTATCTAGTCTACCAGCAGTATACCAGCCTTATCTAATGATTTCAAAAATCGGCTCTCTGTTTCAAGCAGCCGATATAGCTTATCGAATGTAGTGGAAGGATACTTGGTTAAAGGCCTCTTCTTTTTTATACACACTTTAAAGAGACCAATAAGCAGCGCTTCATTTATTTAGTCCACCAGCCTTATCTAATGATGTCAAAGCAGCCCGCAGACCCCCCGATAATATTCTGAGGTAGACCCCTAGACCCCTCGATAATGTTTTGGGGGAGACCCATTGATCCCCCTTAAGGACTTGTAGGCTCGTTGCAGAGTGTCTTTGCTTTTCATCAAAATTCAAGCAGCTATATTTGAAATATACTAATTTTTCGCTACGTTTACCCATCCCCCCCCCATTGATTTTAATGGAAACCTCTTATCTTTCCTAACTTGCTTACAATTCAAAAATTCGAAAAAACCAAAAAAGTCCCTCTGAGGAATATATTAAAAGCAACTTCTCTGCAAAATGTGGATGCATATGGACGATTGGTTCAAAAGTTATTGAGGGATCAGTGGCGTCGCGTGCCATCTGGCAACAATGCAACTGCTCCATTTAAACTCATTAAATATATCGAATTTCCTTTGTGCACTGTGCACCCCTTGAATTTGATCTTTTACATGAGTTTAAATGGACGAAATACATTGTTGCCAAATTGCACGCGACGCCACTGACAACAGACAGACATCTGTACCATCGCCAATACTTTCTCAATTTCTAACTTTGTTAGTTGTGAGAAAGTAAAAACTGCATAATTTTCAGGGTTTATATAAAACTTTTCGTCCGCTCCTCGCAAAAATTAGCAGAAATCAATGTCTTTGACAGAAATATTGATTCGTTCTGTAGGTTTATTTGATTCAAGAAATCAAATAACCTTTGTCACATGTACGAGTACAAAGTGGTTCACAGTTGTTTGCAGACAGTGAGCGCTAATTGGTCGGCAAAGCAAAATTGAATGGCAAACTGTTTTCACTTGATGGGTGAAAACAAATTGACTCACTTCCTGCAGAGGGCTGCATCAAAACATACTGTAGGTGTAACACATAGCAACAGTGACGAGAGGGGGCATTTCTATGAAATTTTCAGGCACCAGTGAAAAGCCCTCTGTTACCGTGAAATTTCCCAAAGCATATATTATATTGTGTCTGGAAATCAGTAAGAGAATTTTATGAGGAACAATTTGAGGTTATTGTAATTACCCAAGTCAGAAATTTTCTGGATCTTTTGGAGACAGAGTGTAAGTCCAGAAATAGCTGATTCTTTCTCCTGAAATTACAATAATATGAGAGTGATGCTTGTTGTGTTGTCAAAATTTCGGTTTGAGCTGATGGTCCAGCTAGAATTGAGGAAAAAATAAAAATAAAAAAAAAAAAGTATCTAACAACCAAAATATTTGGCAACTTTTTTTAATTGATTTATTTTGTTAAACTCTCTCTCTCTCTCTCTCTCTCTCTCTCTCTCTCTCTCTCTCTCTCTCTCTCTCTCTCTCTCTCTCTCTCTCTCTCTCTCGCTCTCTCTCTCTCTCCCTCTCTCCCTCTCTCTTTCTCTTTCTCATCCCCCCCTTTTCTCCTGAACTCTCTTAATCTCTCGGTCTCATGTTATATTGTTTTATTCATTTAATTTTTTTTCTTTTTTGAAGGTAACCTGCAAAACAGCTTGCCTATGAAAGTGCCGAATTTTCAGTCTTAACTTGTTTTGTTGATTTCACATTCATCGATTTCATCTGTTTAATTTTTACAGTTTAGTTTTTTCAGTTGATCTGATTTATTCAATTTAATTCAAGTTTCTTCTGTTGCAATCTATGCGCTTTAAGACTGATAATAAATCATCATAATCAATATCCGGAAACAAAGGCCCACAAAACAAAAGATGCGCTCTTCAGACGAAATTCACTATTTAATTACAATGCTGATTTCACTGGAAGAGTGCACCCGTTGTCATAGCCGTAGCCAGGATATTCTCTTTCTCTCTTTTAGCCCATTTGAACGCATGTGTTAGAAAAGGATGGATACAGGGGCTTTCACGTGACTTCAGCCCCTCTTTATGTCCTTTTCTAACACATGCAGTCAAACGGGCTAATTATTGTAAGAAAGAGAATGACATATTCCTGGCTATAGCTATGTCCGTTGTATACTGGGTTCTTTTCTCGGAAATTTCCTCAACTCCATACGTCCTTGATTCTACACGGATAAAAAAAAAAAAAAAAAAAAAACTGGTAAAATTTACCATCTACGTAGCTTATTTTAAAGTCTGCAATCAAGTATGGTAAATTTTACCATAGATCAGCGGTTCCCAACCGCGAGTTTTGGTGGTCCGCGAAGACCTTTCCAAATTTTTCCCGTTTTTTTTTTTGCCCGACAGTGGCAACGTTGAATTTGTGACTAATATTTTTTTATGTAGCAGGAAAAATAAAATTTTGTCGTTGCTTGGGAAGTAAGTGATCATTTGAACGAGTCATAACCTAAATTTTTATAAGTTTATAAAATTCCTCCTTCGAAGTTTTCGTTTTTCGTTTTTTTTAAATTCAAAATTAATTTCAAAATCGAAAGTTTTCGATTATTGTCTTTGTTTTTGTTCAATTATCTCAGCGATTCCCAACCGGTGGCTGTATTTAAAAAAAAAAAATTGTTCTTTCAAATTTCAAAATGCTTCAGTGGCTAAAGCTGCCCCCTGCCTTTATTTTCCCCTCCATTGTCCAAAAAAAAAAAAAAAAAAAAGGGTCATCGATTTTTCATTTTTTCTAGTGGTGGTCCGCGACCAAAAAAGGTTGGGAACCGCTGAGATAGATTATATGGTAAAATGTACCATCATGTTATCTTAATGTACCACAAGATACGTTGCATTCACCATATTATGGCGAAATTCACCATACTTGCTAGCAGACGCCAAAATCAGTTATGCATAGATGGTAAATTCTACCAGTCTTTTTTTTTCCGTGTGTAACTGTCCAGATCTAGTGTGCTCTCACTGACTGTGCGCTCGCACCACGCCAACGGGCCGGGCACGCTCATGTACTTGAAATTTTTAACGCTGTGTATTTAAGCTTGTTAAAAAGTATACTATCTTGAGTCTCGCCGGAGATTCGACCTCAGCTTGACCGCTCTACCGCGCACCTAAGAATAAAAAGGTGAACTATTATAACAAACAAAATAAATTAAAAAAAAAAAGGAAGGGGAGGAAAAGAGAGAGAGAGAGAGAGAGAGAGAGAGGGGGAGAGAGAGAGAAAAGAGAACGAAAGAAAGGGGGAAGAACTTGCCTCGTTATATTAAAAGCGGTGTTGAGATTTACGGTTCGGTCATAAAAGTGATCGGGTCTGGGGTAATTCCGGGCACAGTGACCGTGGGGGAGGGGTGCTCGCGGTGCACCTAGCGTAAAGGCAGCGGTGACGGAGCGGCGGGAAAAATGGGTGGCGATGAAGGGGTGTGGGGGAATGAGGAAGGGGGGAGGGGGGTAACTACAATCACGGCTCTATGCTGTGGGGGCGTGCATCTCTCATAAACACTAGGTCGGTTCGTTCGCAACGTATTTTTCGTTTTACGCGCATTTTAGCCTTTTTATTTATTATTATTATCATTATTATTATTCTTTCCCCCCCTTTTCTGTAACGTCGCTCCTCGCATACCAGCGTATTTACAAGAGCTGAAACGATGCGAAACCGTGATGTCGAGCTCTTTGAGGGGAAAAAGAGGCCTTTCGTGTGAAGGAGAGGAGAGTGGAGAAGAGAGACATACCCAAACGATATGCTAACACTGCTAACAGGAACATGGAATCTGCTTGCATATTGAAAATGAGCAACTTAATTTCTTTAATTTTTGAGCTCGCATTTGAACGTGGGAGACAGTGGCGTCTGGAGTCCCTATATGTAGACAGTTAAGACAAGAGGGTAGTCAACCTTTTAGGCTCTACGGGAGCCTCCATTGGATGTGTTTTCGCACATTTGTTTAATATACATCTGTTTACAAAAACGAAGGGGTCCATGGGTATTTAACGGATAAAAGAGTGAATTGTTGATGAACTTGTTATTTTTAATCATGATGCACCTCAATAACGTCTATAAATTCTTAAAAGAATTTTTAAGGGCATATATATATGTCGATCAACAAAATCAGTGAAAGATTACACCGTTAGAAACTCTACGGCGCTGTAATCTTTGCATTGGACCAAAACACAACAAAGGCTCTAAGAATGTAAAAAAATGAGCAAAAAGGCATACAATGGCGGCGCCCAGGTGTACTTAGGTTAACGTAGAGTTCCTTTATATGAAAGAATCAAGACATTTGAACAGAAGTGAAGAAGAAGAAGGGGGTCTGAGGAGCCTGGAGGTGCGCCTCTTGTTTACATTTTTTATCCGACGATCTTCTCGCCAAATATTACTCATTCATGTATTCGTGTGTAAGCTAGTAATCTTTGTAAGGTCAACCTGACCTTCAATTCCCGTTGGCTTCACCACCTGTTTTCATTTACAGTGTACTTAGAGTAATGCGTGAATTTTATTCTGTTCCGAACATACTTTTGCCAATTTCAACAGAAAATTTCAGCAGAACCAGCTGAAAATGCCGAAAGTTTCCAGCGGGGCAGATGGGTCCATGAAGATGTAAACAAGAGGCGCGCCTCCAGGCTTCATAGACCCCTTCTTTTTCAGTTTTCAGCAGCCAATTAGAGTTGCGAAACCTCGTATGGCGAGGCTCTTTCATATACAGGGACTCTAGGTTAACGTAAAATGATTGAACAAGGATAAGGTCAGTGGAGGTTAAAGAAGAGGAAAGCAGAAGAAGAGTAGAGAGGGTAGGGGAGGCAGTGGCGTCGCGTGCCATCTGGCAACAATGCGACTCCTTCATTTAAACTCTATAAATATATCGAATTTTCCTTGTGCACTGTGCACCCCCTGAATTCGACCTTTTACATGAGTTTAAATGGATAGAATGCAGTGTTGACTAATTGCACGCGACGCCACTGAGGGGAGGAGAGGAGTATGATGAATTATCCATAATGATAATTTTTAAGGTCTCGGATTATTTCTTGTGGGGGGGGGGGGCAGAACACCACTCGCCGTCACTAGTGGAACATTACCACCATAAGATTGTCAACAGACGCTTTTCTGCTTATATAAGTGGAAATCATAATCCCTTTTCTAATCGAATTCAATGAATGGAAAAATACGAGGTAACACACAAATTGAAAAGTCTACACCAGCCATTTAATGGGCACGCTTAATCCGAGCGCGATATTTTAAACGTTTGCACTTTATTTTTATAGCATTGCTTTGGTCACAAAACCGAGTTCAGAGGGTGTTTCTACGGCAATCCGTGCTGATGATTTGTAAGTCACCCATGATATGAGTTGCAGAAAAATTAGAACTAACATGGGCGCCCGCAGGGGAGGGAGAGGGGGCACCCCCCCTGAAATTCAAAAAAGTCAAAATTTCACGGTAAATAATGAAAGGAAAAAAGAAAATGCAACGTCAACCAAAGGAGTAGTAATAGTTAACAAACTTCATTCTTTGTTTATTTTCTAATTTCAACTCATTTTTTGCAAGGCATAGTAGAATTAAACATTTTTCTTGATACAATTATCGTCTGCTGTCCCCTTACTAATTATATCAAACACGTCAAAATTATTACATTTGTAAAAAAAAAAAAATGTAAAAAAGGACGAAATCTCGTAAAACCGTTTTATCCCCTGGACACTTTTTAAATATTTTACCCCATAATTTTGAATTACTTGACTTACCCGCGAAAACATTTTGCGGAGCATAACGTAATGACGCGGTGTCGCTACGGCCCAATGTCTCAATGACGCACGGCCTATTCCTCTGCGCATCGGCCGGCAACTTAACTAGACTCTGTTATGCTGGCCATGGCCGTGGCCGCGCGGGCTGGCCGACCGCAGCCGTGGCCCTATTGTTATTGCTATATTGCATTGTTATGCGTAATTTTGTGTTTGCGAGTGAGTGCGTGTGTGTTGAGTGCATACTGTATATTGTATACACTGTATTGTAGTATATACCATCACTATGGGGTGCATTTGCATGGATAAATTATATATGTATATCAACCACGTTTTAATTTAATTAGTCCCGACTCTCCTTCGTTACGGCACGCGGATGTGCATGGAGGATTGAGTATGAGGTTGAGGGACGACAATGCACCAATGATGAGGCAAAGTTGGAGGAGGCTGAGGCCAAGGATGAGGAGAAGTTCAGAGGACCGACGACCCCGCTGTGCAAACCCACTCCATATCATATGAACAAGGTTGCCAAATTTATAAATAGATAAATAAATAAATAAATAAATAAATAAATAAATAGATCGATAAGAGACTTCAACGGCCGTACAGAAAAGTAAAGAGACATAGTTCGAACAAACGTTAGGGTCATTTCGATTAGTTCTCATGAGCGCCGCCCGTAAAAAAATTTCCAAGGGAGGGGGGGGGGGCAAAATCTTTGAACCTCAATAGAAGGTCTAGGAGACACCCCCCCCCCCCTCGGGGGAAAATGAAAAACACTTTTTTTTTTTTTTCCCATCCAAATGGTGTTTAATTATTAAGCCATGGTAGGTTTGTATCAAATAATAGTAATAATTTTGACGTGCTTGATATAATTAGTAAGGGGACAGCAGACGATAATTATATCAAGATAAAGGTTTAATTCTACTACTCCTTGCAAAAAATGAGTTGAAATTAGAAAATAAACAAATAATGAAGTTTGTTAACTATTACTACTCCTTTGGTTGACGTTGCATTTTCTTTTTTCCTTTCATTATTTACCGTGAAATTTTGACTTTTTTGAATTTCAGGGGGGGGGGGTGCCCAATCTCCCTTCCCTGCGGGCGCCTAATTTTATTTTAGTGCGGGCACTAATTTTAGTCCTAACATTTATCGTCCATAAATGTTGTCCTTTTTCGATGATATAGAAGCAAGGACCTAACATTAGGCTAAACTCAATCCTTTTGAAACATTTTGCAATCTACACTGAAAGAACGAAAGACAATAAAAGCAAGACAATTTTTATATTTTCCTAACAATGGCTGCACTGTTGAAGAACAGAGCTGTTCGTGTGAAGAAAATTTGGTGGGCAGCAAGTGGAATGTTTATTCCAAGATTTTTTTATTTATTTTTTTTTTATTTATAAACAAACAGTTTTTTTCTTTCTTTCTCTCAGTAGATTGCAAAGTGCCGAAAAAATCAAATGGGCGATAAGTGTTAGGACTAAAATTAGTGGGACAAAAAATGTAGAGGACAAAAATTTGCTACACGTAAAATCAAGAACAAAATTACTATGGACGATAAATATAATAGACGAAAAAATGTGATGGATGTAACCAACTCTTCAATCCTCTATAGCAAAAGTTTCCAAGAGCCCCACTGTACCAACCTCGACGCCATTCGGTCACTGGGTGGTTTGATCATGTGTTATTCTGGATCGCTGCTTGTTTTATAACACCCTGTACTTATCGAATTCGGGGTTTGTCCGAGTCTTACGGTGAGGTCTAGCAAAACCGCGCATATCGTGTAGTCTACTGTAAATACACATTCGTACACATCGCTCCAGAGCCGGGCCTGCTACGTGGTTCAATTAAGATTCAACCGAATAAAACTTGCATAAAAGCACCGTGTTTAAATTAAAATTAACGACCTCATCATTAAAGAAAAAAGGAGAAAAGAAAAGCCTTACACGCGCTCCTCTATTCCAACGAAATGGTTGTAGGTACCGGTCATTAAATTTTCGTTAGCTATTCGTTAAATATGTCACGTAGTTCCTTTTATGTAAAGTAAACCTACTCGCCCGCCAGAAGGAAAAACCACGAATGATTTTACTTCTAGTTCGTTCTTCTTCCGAGGTGGGAAAAGTTGGATTAGTCAAACACTATGGGTCTGTTCCAAAAAAACGAAATTCTTCAGCTGCGCAGAGAGAGTCTATTCTGGTGTAAAATCACTTGAAAACAGAGCTGCCGTTTTGCGTAAAATCAGTGGCGGATCCACGGGGGGAGGGGGGGGGGGGTACGGGGGCACGTGCCCCCCCCCCGAAGCCTCAACTTTTGCCTTTTTTCTATAGAAAATATTCCGAAATTGCTTCCACCAACGCTTCAAATTTCAAAATTTCACAGGCGTGCCCCCCCGGCCCCCCAGAAAAATTTTCTGAATCCGCCACTGCGTATAATCAATGACATTTTTCTATTCACCGATGATTCCACTGGTTGAGAAGAGATTACACAGTTCAGTTCAGTGTACGACTGTTCTACACGAAAATATTACCATCTGTCATCTTCTCTCAAGCGGTCCAATCAACGTTTAATTATTAAAATATCCGATAGTTTTTTAATGTCATCGACGACTCCACCGGTTGAGAAATGATCACCAATGCGAGTATTTTCGTGCATTACAGTCATACACAAAACTGAACTGTATAATCTTTTCTCAACCGGTGAAATCATCGGTAAATTGAAAAATGTCATCAAGTATACGCAAAACGGCATAGTTCTGCTTGAAAACAACTTTGGGACCTGGTAAAAATAATCATCATTTTTACAGTTATTGCATGAGATTTGAGACCTGACGTCAACAATGTCAAAATATCAGCAAAATCTTTGTAGACGTCATGATGATGTCAGGTCTCAAATCTCATGCTAACAGTCAATACGATGACATTTAGCTGATTATTTTGACCAGGGGGAGCATCAAAAAAATCCAAAATGGGGCAGTTGCAAGTGTCAAAAATGTTGTGTTTTTTATAAAGAAAATTAAGGTACTTGATGAGCTGAGAACAAAGATACATTTGGTTTCTAATTAAGTCCTATTGTTCCGGAGATAAGATTTTGACCCAAAATACATTGTTTTAAATGAGAATTCCGCGTAGTGACGTCACTACGCTCACGATTTTTTAGAACTTTACACGTATGTATCTCCTAAACCGTGCCACTTATGAAAAAACCAAAGGCACCACTGATGTCTTCAGCTCATCAAATACTATCATTTCCTTTATAAAAAAACACAACATTTCAGACCCTTGCAACTGTCCCATTGAATCACAAACTATATATATACTTTTAAAAAAATTTCAAGGTGGTGGTGAAATGAATAGATCAAAATGGGGGAATCCTATCAAATCGCATTTTTTCTATACAATTTATTTTATTGTTATCAGAGAAACCAGCATTGTGCTATGTGCTCCCACCTTTGGCTATTACGACGTTGATCAAAGAACTCAACGCCGTGTGTTCAATTTGAATTTTCAATGGAAACGTTCTATCCACCGCACACGAAACCCTCGGCAATTCTCTTATGGCTAATGGGGTTTTTCATATGAAGACAGGCTCTGGCGTTCAATCCGCACATTAGGGGCCCGATGAGTGTGGATCAGCAATAACGCCGGTACGATGGCTTTTGCAGCTTTAGCCTCTGCAGCCATAAAAAGTTGGTAATTTTTTAATTTCAGTCCCCTGCCAAATTGCACGCTTGATATGCAACATTTATTACCCATAAGTACAGGCATGCGGTGGAGCCTTGCTGCATATCATATTCCATCATTTCCATCTTTTTCACTTTATCTCCTTTCACAGAGTTGCCGCACACGGGAATAAGGAATTCGAAGGTATTCGCATTCATACCAGAGGCATGACTATCCATGCGCTGCCTGCGGTATCTAAAGGCCGAAAGAACCCCAGTTTTTTTCGTTTGAAAGCCTAACAGACGCGTTTCGTCCGAGGTGTAAATTTTAAATGATTTTTGGTTTTAAAGTTTCGCTTTTTTTCAGTATTCTTCGTTACGTCAATTATTTCAACCAAAACGCGCCCAATGATTCAATAAAGCAATGGGTCTGTTGCACACTTTGGCTACAGCGTTTTAAAGTATCAATTCCTATGTAAAAAGCAGAGAAAATAACAATGGCAGCATCAAAAAACACTAAAATTCAGTATTAAACTCACAAATTGCGAAAAACACTAGACACTATTCACCCCTGTATCTTTCCACCACGTGCACGATATTTCGCGAAATTAGCGCGGCACATTCAAATAATCACGGCCGACTGTCATCACAGCTGACTTCATAAACAAACAAACAGTAAACACTGACGGTGTCTGCTCGAATTCTTACGTTCCAATATCCTCAAAAGATTGTGAAAGGTACGGAGACCGACATTTGTGTCGAAAACTTATGAAAATGAAACAATAACACGCAGGAGTTCCGGGGGATGACGTTTTGGGCGAGGGTGGGCGAAAATCGGGCGTTTTGGGCGAAAGAAAGAGTACGTTTTGGGCGACACAAAAAGGTACCTTTCGGGCGAGGAGCTGGATTCGAGTGGACGTTTTGGGCGAGTTAAAAACTGAATTTAGTGAGGGATTCAGGCAATGTCGAAGGTACTTTTAAGCGAGTACATTTGAGGCATTTACTGTGGTAATTTTGTAAGTTTGGCATCACCGGAAGTATTTAAGTTGCCAAGTACGCGTTTTACAAGTGTGTATTACTCACCAGCAATTATTTTAGGTCTGTAGCTTGAAGTTTTGAAATTTGATGTATAATCGATGATTATTGGGCTTGGTTGACAAAAAGTTCTCAAACTCTGCGTCACGTGAAGGAAATAGAGTGAGGGAGCTTTTTACACCCCTTCCCCTGGAGTGCATTCATTTGGAGTGTAAAGAGCTCCGCGCCAAAATTGGCATGGATTTAAAAAAAAAAAATGTAAAAATGAGAAACTAAAGTTCAAAGTAGGAGTGTATATAGCTCCGCATCAAAGATGACATACATTTAAAAAAAAAAAAAAAAAAATTGTAAAAATGAGAAACTAAAGTTCAAAGTAGGAGTAAAAACATTTAAATCCTCCGAGCTTGATGAAGGTAGCCCATTTGTTTTGTTTTAGGTATTGTAGGCGACGGAGGGCGGTTCGTAGACCAGAGCTATACTCATTCCAGTTTTCAATGGATTCGGCGATTCTGGCTTGCGTAGACCCGTAGAGATTTTCACGGGGTTCCAAATATTACGTTTTATGGACATAATTTGGTCTTCTTCAATGATAAGAGCGGCACGTGGACACGAGACATTTTACGAGAAGGCCAGGTTGCCACAATGACATATGCAGCAATAGCACCATCTCTCGCACTCGCCCTAAAGTGCCACATTATTCACGTTTCCTACAAATTTCTGATATTTTTCTCTCGCCCAAAACGCCCTAAGAAATGGAGTAGTTCTCAGAATTATTCTCCTCTTGCCTCGCCCAATACGTTCTGTTTTTTTTTACCTGTTTCTTACCATTCGCCCAAAACGTACATCCCCGGAGTTCCAACCTTGATGATCGAAGTTGGAATCATCCTAGGAACTCCTGTGAGTTATTGTTTCATTTCGATAAGTTTTAGACACAAATATCGGTTTCCGTACCTTTCAAAACCTTTTGTGAGGAATCGAGGATATTGAAACGTGAAAATTCGAGCAGACGCCGTCAGTGTTTACTGTTTGTTTGTTTATGAAGTCAGCTGTAGATGACAGTCGGCCGTGATTATTTGAATGTGCCGCGCTAATTTCGCGAAATATCGTGCACATGGTGGAAAGATACAGGGGTTAATAGTGTCTAGTGTTTTTCGCAATTTGTGAGTTTAATACTAAATTTTAGTGTTTTCTGATGCTGCCATTGTTATTTTCTCGGCTTTTTACAGAGGAATTGTTATTTTAAAACGCTGCAGCCGAAGTGTGCAACAGACCCATTGCAAGGGTCTGAAATGTTGTGTTTTCTTCTATAAAGAAAATGAAAGTACTATCGACGAAATAAAGAGTGTCGCAAAATTTTCACTCATTTTCAGTTATGGGTGTGAGTGTGGGACTGAACTACACAACGGCTTTCCGCCCCGCCCCCATTGCCCTCTCACCTGCAAGGTGTGAGTAGTATGACGAGTGACTGAGCAAGAACCTTGAAGGCGAAACTGAGATTTTGAACACTGTACGACAATCTTTTATTCGTCGATAGTACTTGATGAGATGAGATCAAAGATGTCTCTGGTTTCTGATTATGTCCCACCCATTATCGTCCCGGAGATGAGATTTTAGCCCAAAGCACATTGTTTCAAATCGGAATTCCGCCTAGTGATGTCACTACGCACACGATTTTTTACAACTTTACAACTGTATCTCTAAAACCGTGACAATTATGAAAAAACCAAAAAAGCTCCATTGCGTTCTCAGCTCATCGAGTACTATCATTTCCTTTATGAAAAAAGAAAAAACAAACAACAAAAAACAAAAAATTCGTGTAACATGCGTGCCGTATCAGATTTGGCAATAATGCTTCCACATATTACGCCAAACTGTAGAGTTGTCATTTTTTTTTAGATAATCACACGACTCTCCCCGTTTGAATCCATAAGTTGGTCATTTACCGGAAAATTTGGCAACATCGCCATCCAGCAAAGTCCATCTTCTCTGGACGTAGGACAAAGAGAGAAAATAATTATCACGTATTCGTGGAGTTATGAATAGCCTTCACAGTATCGCGACGCAACACGGGTGAGTATACAAATACATGCATACGTGGTTGCCTAATCTGCGCCTGATAACAGCTAAATCTAGGGAAACGTTTCATTCAAAGATATGGTGTTTTATTAGAACACGGAGGGAGTGAAGGACCTTCCGAATTATCTTGTTATTCATTGATATCAAGTCATGATGACTTGTTTTAATTTAAAGTGGGGGAAGGGATTGTAAATAAGTAAATTTTAAAATTCCGAGGATAATAATTTCCGTTTTGGTCGCAGTGAAATTATTTTGGTTGGCAAATCAAAAATCAGTAAGGCAAACTGAATAATTAATCGACCGCGAAGATGCGAACAAAACGTTATAGAAAATCCCAGGCAAAAACGGTTGATTGTTCTGTTTTTGTGGTAAAGCTAACTTTTTTTTTTCTATTTTCTGTGATAAATGTGAGTACCAGTGGCGTCGCGTGCCATCTGGCAACAATGCAACTGCTCCATTTAAACTCATTAAATATATCGAATTGTCCTTGTGCACTGTGCACCCTCTGAATTCGATATTTTACACGAGTTTAAATGGATATAATGCATTGTTGCCAAGTTTCACGCGACGCCACTGGTGATTACATACATATGGGTGGTGTTTATTCATTAGAATCATAAAACATTATTTATTCTTACAATCAATTAATTTTTTTGATGATCGATTTAAATAAACTGAAAATTTTGCCAAATATGAAAACAAGCGGGGCCAATCATTTAAGGCAATGAGATAATGCATATGATTCTCAAAGAACTCTATTGATAAAATCCGGTGATTCGTCATCTATATACCCTGGTAAAAATGACGACTATACGACTATTCCAAAAACGACAATAAACATAGTTGCCGACTATAATCTATAGTTGGCCAACTATAATCCATAGTTGGCCAACTATGTTTATAGTCGTTTTTGGAACGGTTATAGTCGTCATTTTTACCAGGGTACACTCTGAGTAAAGTGAAAACTCTAGAGGTGTGAAAAGTATGACTGACGAATCCTGTTGGAACATTAGAGTTTTTGATATTTTCACGAGTATTTTTTGAACAGTGTCTTGGAAACATGGATTTTTTCCATTATTCTGTTAACACTAATGTTGAACGGCTTATTTTTAGGGTAAAGGTCTGTCAATTTTAGCATTAATGTAGAATTACCTTCCTTTCCGATAATATTAGGTAGGGTCTGGTATTACTCTATAATCACCAGTGGTGCACACAGGATTTTTGTTGGTCCGGCTTGCACTGATGAGCGTTTGACTGAAAACATTTCCCTTCATTCCCTCCACCCTTAAAAATCGGAAGTCTGGAGGGGCTTTAGCCCCCTTAGCCCCCCTTCCCGTACGTACGCCACTGATCATCACCAATACATTTTTCAATGCGGCGTGAAAAGAAAAGACAGAAAAAATAAGGAGATTCATAGAATCTACTTAAAAAAGAAGGCTGGAAAATCAGTATATATATTATAAATAATAATCTTTTGTCATTTTCCAACAAAATCTAGAGAAAAAAAATACAGATCGCCATTTCTTTATATTGATTTCGAAGAAAGATGGGCTGGTTTTTTTTCTTTCTTTTTTTTTATTAAAACCTTGCAACGTGGTACGTAACCAGGCGGCGTCGGGCACGTCATGTCACCCTGCGGATGGAAACACCTCGAGAATCCGCACACTGGCTAGACAAATAGAGTTTTTCCGGATACAATTCCAAAGACAAAAATCGAGATGGCACGAACAATAAATAGCTGAATAACCAAAAGCAGTGGGTTTTATAAGAAACTTACAATGGGTCTGTTGCATACTTTTGCTACAGCAATATGACACATTGTTTCTAACGCAAAATTCGGCGGAAATAACGATGCGCACATTAAAAACTTTTAAAATCCACTCATTAACTCAGTAAATACCTTCCATTTCAAACAACCCGCGCTACACTAGACACTGTAGCACCGACTTATATAACTACATAGATGGAACCATCTCGTTTACGTAAACATGAACAGAACTTACAAACATTTGAATGTTTCGATTAGATGCGTACATTCCTTATATTATTTTGTAATCTCTGATAAACTGAAAAGACCAGACAGCAAATGCAGCCAATAGCTCATGTATTTAGAAGGGAATGGGTCTGTTGCAAACTTTTGCTACAATGATAAAGAGTGTTTCATCGTTAGTAAAATCGCCCGAAAAGTCCATTGGTGGCATCAGAAAGTCATGAAATGCAATAATAAACTCACTAGAGACGTTTAATGAAATCCAAGATGGCGGTAAAATATCGAGCAATCTGTATGCATGCAACTTTAACTTCCAAGGATTGCCAACGTTGACAACCTCACAGCTTCAGAGGTTATGTGTTTATTTACGTTGCGATTGGGTGTGATCAATATTGTGAGGTTGGCTATACTTGGATGTTCGTGGTGCATGCATACAAATTGCTCAATATTTTACCGCCATCTTGGATTTCATTAAACGCCTCTTGTGAGTTTATTATTGCATTTTACGACTTTCTGATGCCACCAATGGACTTTTCAGGTGATTTTACATATGATTAAACGCTCTTTATCGTTGTAGCAAAAGTTTGCAACAGACCCATTCCATCATTTTGTAGTTACGATGTTGTTCACTTATGCACGGTGGTCCCGTCTATGTAGTAGTATACCGGTGCAAATAGTGTCTAGTGTAGCGCGGGCTGTTTGAAATTGAAATGATTTCCTGAGTTATTGAGTGGATTTTGAACGTTTTAAATGTACGCATCATTATTTTCGCCGAATTTTACATAAGAATCAAGGTTCTATATTGTTGTAGCAAAAGTATGCAACAGACCCATTCGAGCCGATTCAGATTACATGGTTGCAGTGGTGGATCTAGAAATATTTCAAGGGAGGCTGAGGTTCCAAGGAAGGGGGGGGGGGCTAAAACAGATTTTTTCATCCAAACACCCAACATTTCCTCGAAAATCCCTTCGTAGATAGTGTAAAAAGGCTCGGGGGGGGGGAGCTACATCCCTCTCAGCTCCCTTCTTGGATCCGCGCCTGCATGATTTAATTTAATCCCCAGGAATGTAATGTCCAGGATGTCCGTCAGGAGTCAGTCAAGAAAAGAAGCATATACTGACCAATTGTATATTTGCTATGATGGCCAACGAGCTATAGCGATAGAGAGTCTGATACATGCTATGAGTCCTATCTCAAAGTGTGACAGCATGGACGATCTGAATCTGGTTTGTTTGCTCACTTTTTTTTTTTTTTTTTTTTTAACCTTAAATCAAAAATTGTAATTAATCCAGTGGAAATTGGTTTTGAACGAAAGTGCAGGTGTTTTAGAGTGGCTATCTGGACACAAAATTCTAATACAACTATCCAGGTGAGAAAAATAATTTGCTTTTTTCTGTCATGTGCCAGTTTTTTTTTTTTATCGTGCAAATCCTTCCAGAAAAAACAGTCCTATCGATTTTTAGGTCCAGATAGCCTTTCAAAAACACTTGCCCTTTCGCTTGTATATAATCCATTTCAAATGAATTTGCCACCATTTTTTTTTTTTTTTTTTTTTTTTTTTTAAATTCAAAGATTAAAAAAATTGAGGCAAACAAACCGAGCCTGTGTGAAAATGTCCAAATGAGATTCCCATCATAGCTACCTCCTTGAAGTTTCAGTATCACGTCCCACAAATCCTCTCTATCGCTATAGCACAGAATAATACAATCAGACCGGAAACTCCCATAAGAGCCAATGGAAGAAAATTTCGAATTAAACGGCACCAATAGGCAACGCTGTGGTCCTATATCCCAACATGGCGGACGAGTGTAATTTGTGTTGGAACTCTTTTATTTCTGTAAATTCTGGAAAGAAATCTTAAGTTTCCGGCCTCATTTTTATTCAAATGGCATTTCAGAATGAAAATTTCGCGGATCATGTCCTATATTTCTTTTTTCGAACGCGAATCCAGATGTAAACATCCTATATCCCAACATGGCGGACGCGAAATAAATTTGCTTCATCGTTAAACCGATCGATAAGACTGTCTATGAGTGATGCTATTGGTCGAAAATTGTAAAACTTGGCTGTTGCTATGGTAACCATCGTTATAGTGTCCGTTTTTTAAAGGTTACTCATGAGTAGCCTTTATAAAACGAGACTCTTAACGATGGTTACCATAGCAACAGCCAAGTTTTACAATTTTCGACCAATAGCATCACTCATAGACAGTCTTATCGATCGGTTTAACGATGAAGTAAATGATCGGCCCTCTGGTTGTATTATTCTGGGGCTATAGCTTATTGCTTCGACGATTATGAGAAAAGCGGCAGCATCGTTCCACCGATGGAAAAAAAGAATTAACGGCTCAGTTCAGCAGTTTTAAATTTTGTCAAATGGATACACGATCATCTGTAATTTTTTTATCCATCGAAATCTTTTCATGCCCGGGAAAAATTCGATGTTCCGATCCTTTGTGCGCCGCCATCTTTCCGAGTACAG
This sequence comes from Trialeurodes vaporariorum, assembly GCA_011764245.1. NCBI lineage: Eukaryota > Metazoa > Arthropoda > Insecta > Hemiptera > Aleyrodidae > Trialeurodes > Trialeurodes vaporariorum. The sequence continues at coordinate 56,463,985 of VMOF01000220.1, forward strand.
TGCTCCTACGTCGCGGCGCGACGCGCTTTGGTCACCGCAAGCAAGCGCAAAATGTAAAAGGGGAAAAAAAAAAAATTCTCGGCTCATTAATCGTAGAGAATGAAGCTAAATAAAATTTTTACATGGCAGGGAAAGAGGGGGGGAGGGGGGGGGGCGAAAAAAGACAAAATGGCTTTAACGCCGCGCCAAGCTGAGTCGACGCGACACCTTCCATCATCCGAGCGTCTTAATGCTACACGACACGACGCGATAAAAAAGGACGCGACAATTTCGACGCGAAGAAGACGAGGTGGACGGACTCATCTGTCGCATGTATCCTGGGATCGGACTATCTTTCTCTCTCTCCTCTCTCCTTTTTCTCTCTCTCTCTCTCTCTCTCTCTCTCTTTCCTCTTTATCTCTCTTTCTCTCTCTCTCCCCCCTCTCTCCCCCTCTGTCTCTCTCTCCCTATCACTCTCCTCTCTCTCTCTCTCTCTCTCTCTCTTCTCTCTCTCTCTCTCTCTCTCATTTTTCCTCTCTCACTCCTCGCTCTCTCCCTCTCTTTTTCTAGTTTTTTTCTGTTTGTAAAATTTTTTTTTGTGATTCATTTTTATTACTACTTAATTTTGTTTTTTTAAATTAATTTTTTCCTGGTTAAGAGTAAGAAAGGTTCTTAAGCCCTAATTTTGCCTTCCTTAGTTTTAAGTTTGCTCATTTTTGTATAATTATTGAATAAACCCTGTTGATCTATTTATCAACAATCGTTAATATAAATACTAATAAAATAATAAAACCAACCCCTTTAGGAATAATATCGGATTGTAATAAGAAAATTTTTTTAGACGTGCAGAAGAAACTGGAAAAATGAAACTATTTCCATGGAAACAAGGATAGATAGATTATTTAAATAAAAGGGGAACAAACCGTATCACCCTCATCTATCTCCCCCTCTCTTTCTCCCCTCTCTTCTCTCCCCTTTCTCTCTCTCCCTCCCTCTCTTATGTGTTTATTTAATTTTTACCTGTATTCTATTTATTTTTATTTTATTTTGTTTGTAGATACAATGAGGAAATGATACGTTTGTTTACATTCTAACCAACATTATGAATTGCCTTCATCAGCCATCTTTTTATGCTCGAGGTGCATGCATGCAGGAATGATTCGCCCGTTTGACCGCTATCTAGGCTTTCCTATAAACGCCTTTGGTGGGTTAATGAGTAGATTTTCATACGTTTTGATGCTCTCAGTGTGAGCTTTACGTGATTTTACACCACAACCAATCCTCCGTAACGCTGTAGCAAAAGTATATACGACGGATTGGCACCCTTGACCTGGGCGGTTACTGTGGCCATGTATTGACGTCATAGAGTGCCTTCAATTTGAAGGAAAGGCAAAATAAACACTAAGAATTGGAGGGATTTTTAAACCACCCATTGAAGTTGAGCGAGCTAGCGTTGTTTTTTTTCCTAGAAACTAGATAAAAAAAGTGTTAAAAATCTGTACTACGCGGGGTTTTAGTGAGACCAAGGCGCTTCGACGACATATTTTCACTTCTAACGTGACTCCCTTGCGTCTCTGAATCATCCCCTCTCCCCTATTCTCTCACTTTCCATTTTATCCTCTTCCTCTCCTCTCACCATCCTCTCACCCTCATATTCCCCTCCTCTCACCATTTTCTCTCTCTTCACGACGCACTATGGTCTGAGATTGAAAAAAATGTGGCCAAAATCAGGGGAAAAAAAATGTGGCAAAAAATCAAAGAAACAAAAAACATTATAAATCATCTTTTCCGATTTTTTAAAAGCCCAATTTAAAAACTGTCAGTGTTTTTAGGTTTAAATTTTTTTTTTAAAGTATTTTCTGCGATTGAATTTGATCTGGAAAGAAATTTGAAGAATATTTTGATGAGAAATTTACTTTTTGATTTTTGGCCATTTTTTTGACAATCTCAGCCCAGAGTGCGACGCACTCACGGGTGAGTGACCACAGCATGTCGTATAAACTCTGCTACTCCATTTTCGGGTTTGACCTGACCAATGACGCAGTGACCACTGTCACCATCAAAATGACACCCAAGTCCCCCAACAAGTCCTTATCATTCTCCTCTCCTTCATGCACTGTCACATTTATACTCTCACACACACAAGCCTACACACACAGAGGTATAAAGACCCGTGCAAATACACGCGTATACGTAATTATACATGACACGCATATACAGGTATATACAATTTTACACGCTCGCTTTTTATCATGACTTCTTTAAGCGCCCGCATCGTCCGCGTCTGAACGCTAAAGCACCAAGTTCAAGGTGTTTGATAGCGTGGGAAAGGAAAACTGATGTCTAGGTGGGGGCCGGAGAGCCTCGGGGGGGGGGGGGGTAGAATTGAAGGGGGGGCAAAGTCATTAGGGCTAATTAGAAAAATTTTGTCGCCTACCTAATACCGGCACCTTTTTGAATATTGCGGTGTTCTTTTTAGTTGGCGATGGTATATGTAGGTAGAGTCCCTATATACTATGAGAGTTGCGCCGCATGTCATTTTCTTCTTTAAAAATGAAGAAAAAGAAACTGTGTTCAAAAGGCAAATTGCAAATGGCGGATGGTGATTTGCCTCCGCGCTGTTGCCATTATTTTGCTATTTCTAATGGCTTAGGTTCCAATTCTTCACTGATAAAAAAGATTACTAGAAGCAATGTGAAATTGTGAACCTACGCAAGGGATGGTACAATTACCAAAATTCTAGTGTTTGTACCATGGTTCTTGAAGCTTTTAGGAAATTCTAGTTCTATGTCCATATTCTGATATTAACACCAGAATTATCTGGTCAAAATACCATACTTTCTGTCGTTCATATAAACTAGAATCTAATATTATGACTTTCGCTTTTTTCAGTGTTGACAAGAACAGTTGTCATTGGAAGAGATAGCACCCTCCAGATTCCAGAATAACATTTAAACAGAAGCAAAATCAACAAGCTTGAAAATAGTTACCTCTCTAGTTTCTGCAAAATGTCTACCCAATAACATGACCCACATCAGATAGACTTCAGCCACTTCAGACCGAAATTTAAAATTTATTGTATCAGATAAAAAGTTTCGAAACTTTTTCGAAACAATAAAATTTTTTCGTAAATTTTAGATGGGGAGGTCAAACACTCTCAAGTAGCTCAAATGGTGGGTGGGGGGGATAACTCATTTGAAAAAAAAAAGAAAAGAAGAAAAACACCGCTTCGGTAGTTATGAGACCCCGTTCGGGTAGGTGAACGTTAAAATACGAAAATCTTGAGATTCTACGTGGATTCATCTGACGGTGAAACATAAATCTACTCTTTAAAATATGACAACGTTGCTTTGAAGTTTCCACAATAACCAAAATTAATGAAACTCAGAGCCAGCGTGCACACAGTAAATATTTCACATTTAAATTGGTGCATTACTCGTTTGCCCCCCCCCCCCCCCTTTATCGAATGTTACAACGTTGGATGAACCGATTAAAAACAATTCTATCGACATAACAAGCGTAGAAATAATGAGACATTTATTCAAAATCTCGGGAGAGAAAAAAAAAAAAAATGACCGGAGGACGGCTGGAGTTTGGGGCGTGAAATGAGAGCAGACGACAGGAATGGATGCTCAAGTCTTGAAAAAAAAGTATAAATATTACGAACCGTATTCTTTTTTTTTTTCACTTTAACTATTCTACTTTTCTCGAAACAGAGCAACAGACTTCTCAATCTTACTCTCCGACTTGTTAAATATGCGTCGTCGACTTCTCCTTTCCTCCGATTTACTACGAGACAGTCTTTTGTTTGACTTTAAAGCTTAGACACGACTTCCCATCCTCGGCGAAGTATGACATAGACATATGTCCTCAAGTTGCTACAGATAACTAAACCCCCATTGTAATATCCCCATTAATTTCTCTGGCTCGCATCTTCGCAGCCTCGGCTAGAAAGAAAGACGATTTGAATGAAGGCTCGAACGGTGTGGTGCGGCGTGACGACGCAGTGTTTCTTTAAAACGGAAAATCAATGCCGGGAAGATTTGAAAGGCTTAAGATGATTCCAGGCGAAACTTTTCTAGAATTCAATCCGATGGATAGCGCCACTAGTCGCTTTTCGGAAAAGTCGTGTTTTTGGCGCTTTAAACTGAAACCATACATAAAACGCAAAATCCAATAACGTCAGCACCTGCGAAATTTTTTGTATGGATTTATAGAGCTTAAAACGAGCGAAAGTGGTTTAGAATTAAAGTCGTAAATTATGAAATTCATTTCGCCATAAGTTTAGTGAGTGATACGTCTATCTACCTCATTCGCACTCATTGAGGCTTATGGAAATTTTCGTATTTCATAATTTCCGGCTTTACTTTTGAGTGTTTCAGCTTGAAACTTTCAGGATATCTTCCTGAAGTATGCTCACTGGTGCTGACGTTCCTCAAAGTTGTGTTTTCAGCGCAAATTCGTCAATTTTAGCCAAAATCTGTTGAATTTTTGAGCGGCGCGACGTGGTGTCTACGGTTGGAACTAATCGATTTTCGAATTCTTATGTAACTTAATTGTTGACCGAGAAATGCTATGCCCGCGTGAAATATTATTGAGGGCACTCAGGGCAGGATTTATCGGTCAAAAATTAAGTTACGTAAGAATTTGAAAAGGCAATTTCTTCCTTTCCACCAAAGAAAAACGTGTTTTTTTTTTCAGTTTAAAAATGCCTCGATAATTTGCCGAGTAAAGCTGCCTTAAGCGATTTTGGAGCTTCTTTCTCCCTGCACTGCACTGTGCACCGTTCTAGAATCATGACATGAACACCGATCAAGCCAAGTGTCATTTCTGCATCCACTACCCGAATGACATGATTGAGACATCAGAATGCAGTCCGGATACCATTTCTGTTGTCCATCAGTTGGATGCCCGGAAGCCGCTTCCAAGGGATCTAAGCGTAAAGTGAGCATTTCAAGAGTTATAATAAACGCGGGCTTGTGGCAGGAATGTTTAGTGGGAAAAAAATATTTTTTTTTATAATCGAATCCAATTGGTCAAAGGAATCCTAGAGACCACCAACGAGGGCTTACTGAAGGATGAGAAAGACAAGAAAAAAAAGTAAATATCGATTGCGCGCAGGAAGAAACAATAACGAACGCGCAATTATCGGAGGCTGTTGAAATTTGAAATTGCCCACTAATTATATTGGTCAGTGAATCTTTAGAGAGAAGATGGGCGAGATCCGAGAGGGGGGGGGGGGGAGGGGGAAGAAAATGGAAGTCATAACTGCGGTTATACGCTTGTGAAAAACTTCTTCTTTTTTTTTTTTTTTTTTTTTTCCATTTTATTTGGCCCTATGATACCTACAAAACGAGATTTTCCTTTCGTTGCTTCACCCAGTAGATCTTCATTTTGCCCGACTACGCACAGAGTGCGTCAACCTAGCGTGAAATGGATCATCTCTAAACCCTCTGGTAAACCTCCTCGTCGAAAATCATAACAAATCTTAGCATGCGTTTTGGGAACCTGCATGGTTTTATCACAGAATAATACAATCAGAACGGAAACTCCCATAAGACCCAATGGAAGCAAGTTTGGAATTTACCGGCACCAATAGGCAACGCTGTGGTCCTTTTTCCCCAAACATGGCGGCGTGTGTAATTTGTGTTGAAACTAATTTATTTCTGTAAATTCTGGAAAGAAATCTTAAGTTTCTGGCCTCACTTTTATTCTAATGGCATTTCAGAATGAAAATTTCGCGGATCATGTCCTAAATTTTTTTTCGAGCGCGAATCCAGATGTAAACATCCTATATCCCTACATGGCGGACGCGAAATGAATTTGCTTCAAAATCCGACAGAGTTTTCCGTTCTGATTGTATTATTCTGTAGTTTTATGTTGATCTCATGGTGATTTCATATGATTATCTCATGCTGAGCTCAAGATGATTTCTACTCATCATGAAATCAGGTTCCAAATCTCATGCTGCGATTTTGTTGAGGATTTTTGATGAGGATTTTTACCAGGAAAACGATGGAGATCTCTTATGTCGTGGAGTTCCCTTGATATTTACTAGCTTCACAGAAAAGGGACTCATCAAGTTGACCCGTAAACCAACGAAAACTAACAAAAATGTGCAATCGATGAACCAAACTTTTTTTTTTTTTTTTTTTTTTTTTTTTTTTTTTTTTTTTTTTTTTTTTTTTTTTTGGACATAAAGAATGGACTAAAGTTACAGGAAAAAAAAATACTTTTGACCTAAAAATAATTGGAATAAAAACCATTGACGTTACAGTAGATGACAAAAATAATGAGTGGACCATGGGGCTGTTGCACACATTTGCTGAAAGCGATTTAACAGTCAATTCTGGTGTAAAAACCTCAAAAACTAACGATGGCATATCACTAAAAACGTCCGAAATCCACTCCTAAACTCGACAAACGCTTTTATTTGCGCGAGCTTAATGGTGGCCGAGGGTAATAACAATGGGAGATTCCCATCTAACAATACTGTGACTCCATCAAGAAGTGACCAATAAGAGACGACTTTCATTTGACACCGGTGTCACTAGGTGTTGCGGTACCATTCATCGGGTGTGGATCATCACTCTGATGACTAATTACTCTGTGAATCATCCTTGTCAGCATAGAAAGACTGACGAAATTAAGATAGGAATCTCCCATTGTTACTGCCCTCGGCCACCATTACACCCTCGCAAATAAAAGCGTTTATTGAGTTTAAGAGTTAATTTCGAAAGTTTTCAGTGCTGCCATTGTTATTTTTCGAGGTTTTCACACCAGAATCGTCTGTTAAATAGTTTATAGCAAAAGTGTGCAACAGCCCATTGTTCTACAGGACGAAATTTGATTGGACGAATAAGAAAAGGACTAAAAAAAAGTGGACCAAAAAAACAGGGGAAAAAAACAAGACACGAAAGTCTTGTAACCGATATTAAAGGGGGGGGCTAGGGGTCTCCCCCAGATTAAATTTGATGTGAGAAAGTGTTCGTAGGAATATATTTCCCCACAGTTTATTTTTGTGTGCAAATCCGGCATCACTGGGTTGTAATGATAAGTTTCGCTGACACGTTCCATTGAAACGTGGACAAATAGTCTCGTTGACAGGTAAAATAACAGTGGTGATGCACAGCAGGTCGCATCGCCTGCCTGGTCGCGCGACGCATCGCTCAGATGGAGCCACCGGTATGCCTTAAGGAAGCGGTGGAGGCTCACGCTCATGGCTCATGGGCAGAGCTGCCGTTTCGCGTATAATTAACGGTATTTTTCATTTCACCGATGATTCCACCGGTTGAGAAAAGATTGCACAGTTCAGTTCAGTGTATGACTGTAATGCAGGATAAAACGCTGATGTGTAATCTTTTCTCAAGCGATGGAGTCGTCGATGACTTTAAAAATAATTTGCGGTTATTTTAATTAATTAACTGCGTTTTCCACCGATTGAGAAAATATTACAGATCTGAGTTTTTTTCGTGTAGTACAGTCATACACTGAACTGAATTCTGTAATCTTTTCTCAACCGGTGGAATCATCGTTGAGTTGTAAAATGTTATTAATTATACGTGAAACGGCAGCTCTGCTCATGATGGGGCTCACCGGACACGGGACACGGGGGTCCGGGCAGGGCCCCGCCGAGGTTGGGCTTTGCGCGCTTCTGGCTGATGGCTCGAACTGGATCAACGAGATCAAGTTTTGATCGTTAACATCCTCTGGAATTAATTCCTTCGCATAGCTTCCTTGATTCGCGGAATCGAGGCTCCTCTCGACAGTCGACGTTCGTTTCACCAGAATTGAAAAGCGATCTCAAGCGTCCATGCCCGGCGATGAAGGGAGGACGGCGCGCGCACACTTGCGAATTACAAGAGGTTATACGAGTCAACTAACCATCCAGATCTACAATGAGACATCGAGTTTCAGTTTAGGACAACCATAGACACTGAGAAGAATAAACTATGGCAAATACATTCCCCGCATCACGAACACTTTCTCACATCAAAATTAATCTGATGGGGACTATACAGACCAGACCCCTTATATTTCATGGGGGTGACCCCCAAATCCTCCTTTAATATTATGGGAGAGACCCTCAGACCCCCCATTAAATATTCTGGGGGAGACCCTTATACCCCCCCTCCCCCCAATGAGTTAATTTTATAATAGGCTGGTTGCAGAATATTTGTGCAAATGTTCATCAAAATTCAAATAACTATATTCGAAATATTCCAATTTTCCCCTAGATTTAACCCCCCCCCCCCATTGATTTTGATGGAAACCTTGTATCCTTCGTAAGTTACTTACAAAATGTAATTTCAAATAAACAAAAAAAAACCTCATTTGGGGAATGTTAAAAGCAACTTCTCTGCAAAAGTTGGATGCGTATGGACCGTTGATTCAAAAGTTGTGCTGGGATCAGTGGCGTCGCGTGCAATTCGGCAACAATGTATTCTATCCATTTAAACTAATGTAAAATATCGAATTCAGGGGGTTCACAGTGCACAAGAAAAAGCCGATATATTTAATGAGTTTAAATGGAGCAGTTGCATTGTTGCCAGATGGCACGCGACGCCACTGGCTGGCATACTGACAGACAGACATCTTCGCCACTTTGTTAGGGGTATGAGAAAGGAAAAAAAGACAGAGAGCAAAATCTTGAACAGAAGTCATTAAGAAAGAAGTACTTGTATATGTAGAGAGTTAAGACAAGTGAAACAGTGGGCGCCACCATTGGATGTATTTTTGTACATTTGTTTACATTAATTCTTAGGGCCATTAGTTGTGTTTTGGTCCAATTTAAAGATGATACTGCCGTAGAGTTGCAAGTCTTTTAAATAGGAAATAAAATAAAAAAAAAAAAAAAACAAGAAAAGAAAAGAAACAAAAATTGACGGAGCAGCGTAAAATGTTATATAGGAGTATAAGGCAGTGTTGAAATGCTTGAGGAACATACTCCTTCGATGCTTTTCGCGCAATAACACCTGGTTCCATTTGATTGGCAATAGAAAAAAAAACAAAACTAGATGTGCGATAAACGTCCAAACCCTTCTTTCTAGTTCAATTCCCCATTTTAAACGGGATTCATTTCACAGGTCAACTAGATCGAATAAAACAATTCTACTTATGCAAGAGCTTTCACATTTCACAAGTCTGATCCCCGTAGGTATTATTCAAGTAGACCAGATCACAAGTTACACACCGACCCAACGACTCAACGTTACGATAATGGCCCCATAAAAATGTCCAAAGTGATGAAGTGATCTACCTTACTCAATCATTGATCTCATTCAGAACTTTTCCTCCTTTTCTTTGGATTAAGTTGTGACTCGTGATCCGCTCCGATCATTTCCGCGAAGCACGAACACAGTGGTGTTCAGTCCTATGGCAAATTGTTGTGGACTGAAGACCCGAGTTTTTTTCACATCCTAATTTATTAAACAGTGCGATGTTGGAAAATCTTAACTAAATTTTGACAAGACATTTAAAAATGTTTGGAAGTACAAACAGTGAGAAACAGACAATTAAATGAAGCGGACAATAATTCTTGAAATGTAAAGATTTCCGATTAGTGGCGAGGCGTGCGATTTGGCAACGTTTCTTTTTCCCATTTAAACACATTAGACAGGTCGAAATGCCTGGTCATCGCCGACGACTGCAGCATTTTTCGTTTTTTCGAATTTTTCGTTGAAGTTAAATAAAGAAAGTACATTCTTGCCAAATGTCACGCCTCACCACTGTTTCCGATGCAAGTATTTTCGTCTGAACTAAACAGTTTAATCTTTTATCAACCGGTGGGATCATCGGTGAATTGAAAAATGTCATTGAAGATACACAAACTAGCTTCTTTCAATGTAACAGAAAATGACAAAATTTAGCACAGCTAATTTCATTCCTAGTGCGGAGTGAGATATATATTTGCAGTAGCGTCATTTGAGGGGGGGAGACAACCTTCCACCCCTGCGGTTTGGCATATCCAGAAAAATTTTGGCTGACATGGAAAATTCAGAAGCAAAAAAAAAGTTATCAAATGCAGTGAGAATAGGTTAAGTTTGAAATTTCAGGACTGAATGTGAAAAGAAAGCCCCAAAAAAAAGCCCCCCCCAAAAAAAAAAAAAAAAAAAAAAAAAAAAAAAAAAAAATTGGCCATTATGACATAGAACATTAGGAACATAAAGGTCATCAAAGGTCAGAGCTTAAGGGATCAAATGTTTGAGAAGCAAAAGAAGAGGAAAGTCAGATTTTTGCCCCTCTGCATGTGGCAATGGGGCTCTTGCAAACTTTGACTGTGAGCAAATAAATAGTCCAATCTGATGTAAAAACCAGTAAAAATCAGAAAAAATCACTCTATAAAAGTCTGAAATTCAGTAATAAACTCACAAAACTGCTCTAACGGCAAGATCATAATGGCGGTTCAACGCAGTTAACATGTGAGATTCCTGTCTAATTTGCCACTTTCTCAATGGAAACACAGAGATATGTCTCAAATTAGACAGGATTCTACCATGATACCTGCATGTCTCCGCCATTAAGCCCGATTCTGAGAGTGAATTTCTTGATTTTTCTGTTTACTCATTGTAATTTTTTTCAGGTTAATCAACTCCTCAATCCCCTGTGACAAAAGTTGGCAAGAGCTCTGTTATAAGTGAAAATGGACATTAGCCCTTCACTGCATAGTGTGACACCGGTGTCACATTATGTAAATAAAAAGCCCTACATCAGACATTGTAATGTATATCTTGACTTATTTCCAATTGTATCACCAGTGTCACATTAAGTGTAAGAAAACGTAAAAACGGGCTCAAACTTTTTTCAAAAGACTACCAGTACTCATTATAATGCATTTAACAATGTAAATCATGGCGGGCGGAAAATTCACCTCGGTATCCAATTCAACCCCAACTTCATTATTATTACCAAGCTTTTGGCATTTGCTTTTTGAAAAATCCAATCAAACTAATTTTTTCCCCTTTAAATTTTGAAAAAAAAAAAAATTCTCTTTTCCCTCCATTTCTTATGGTGTTACACGTGTGTGTACGTGTAAAAAAAAAAAAAGAAAAATGAGAACTTTTACTGAGAAACTGTCCAAATATTTTGTTGCTGTTTTCCCCATATATTTGGCCATCTAGTGAATGGGGCAGTTGCAAGGGTCTGAAATGTTGTGTTTTTTATGCAGAAAATGAAAGTACTTAAAGAGCTGCGAACAAAGATGCCTTTGATTTCTAATTAAGTCCCATTGTTCCGGGGATGAAATTTTGGCCAGAAATACATTGTTTTAAATGGGAATTCCGCGTAGTGACGTCACTACGCTCACAATTTTTTACAACTTTGCACGTGTGTATCTCCAAAATCGGGACACTTGGGAAAAAACCAAAGGCATCATTGTTATCAACTCATCAAGTACTATCATTTTCTTCATGAAAAACACAAAATGTCAGATCCTTGCAACTGCCCCATTGAAAAATCCATTTTTGGTTGAAGAAAATCTCATGCAGTGAAGAGCTAAGATCATAAACCTTATCGAAGGTCAGAGATTAAGGAATCGAATGTTTGGTAAGCAAAAGAAAAGAAAAAAGACAAAAAAAAAAATCAGATTTTTGCCCCTCCGCGTATTGACGCCACTATATTTGTTAGAGTTTCGCCTGTAATTTCACGTTACGACTCAATCCCACACTTGTTCATAGATTTTTCCTTGACCCGGCCCGGAATATCTCTCCCGATACCGTTTGAATCCGGGGCGGTAAGAGGGAGTCACTCCTTAACTCTGCTGCTCTTCGCCGAAGAGTTTTTCTCACTCGAGTAATTATTATTACCACCCCTTCGTTGAGTCACCCGCCCTAGTCGTGGAGGGGAGTGGACATGGTCAAGATTTTATTTCAGTCATGCTTCATGCACCGGGGTCCAGGCGGTGAAGGCGAAGGTGGGCACTCCACTCGGGTATACCCACCGTCGCACTTATGGTCTGAAATCGAAAAAAAGTGGCTAAAAATCAGTGAAAAAAGTGTCCAAAAATCAGTGAAAAAAGTGTCCAAAAATCAGTGAAAAAAAGTGTCCAAAAATCAGTGAAAAAAAATGGCCAAAAATCAATGAAAAAAAGTTGTCAAAAATCATCGTTTTCGACTTTTTAAACTTGATTCTACACTTTCCAGTAGGATTTCTAGCTTAAATGACTCGTTTTATGCGTTTTCTATGATTAATTTTGGTCTTTTAAGTTTAAAAATTATAAATTTGTGAGAAATTTACTTCCTGATGTATGGCCACTTTTTGCCGATCTCAGACCATAGTGCGCCGCGGCCGCCAAGTCACGCCACGCCACGCCAGGTAAAGCCATGTCATGCCACTTTGCCGTCATAATTCGCGATTAACCTGATTCGGTCTTCATTGGCCTAGGGTTTAAATATTTGCACAAGTCTCGAATAGTGTTGTCAGATTTGAATACATATTTCGCATACGCTTCTCTTTGATTTAAAGGGGAAGCTTTAGGAAACTTGGCAACGATGGGTCTGAAAAGAGGGAGGGTCGCTCGCAAAAATCAAAAACCCGCCTTCTAGAGTAATCGGCGTACATGATTGTCAAATGTACACTGAAAAATAGATTACCAGAAGCTTGACAGTATGTGAACTTATGTAAGAGATACTACAATTTTTATCAGAATTCTAGTGTTTGTACCATGGTTCTTGAAATTTTTTAGAAAAATTCTAGTTCTATGACCATATTTTGGTAGTAACACCAGAATTTTCTGGTCAAAGTAAGATACTATAGGTCGTTCTCACATCGTTGTGTTTCTGGTAATGTGACTAGAATCGGATATTATGACTATAGCTTTCTTTGTTTATTTACTAGAACAAAACGGCAACTAATGAAATTAAAAAAAAAAAAAAAAAACAACAACAACAACACTTGGCAAAAGTGAGACCACTAGCGGATCCAGGAAATTGTCCTTCTCTCTCTTTACCCGCTTGAATGCATGTGTTAGAAAAGTATAGAAGAAAGGGCGAAAAGCACATGACTACCCTCTATCTGTCCTTTTCTAACAAACGCCTTCTAATGGGAGATGAGAGAGAAGGAGAGATTCCTGGATCCGCCAATGAGGCAGATTTGAGTCGCGTGGCAAGTGATTCTGCAAAAAAACCTTAGTTTGAACCAATTGAATCAAAAGAACTGATCATTTCAAAAGCAAAACTGAAGTAAATGCTACCTTGAGAAATAAAATGGCTATGCAGTTTAGGAGAAGAAGATGTCGAAAACATCAAGAAACGGGAAAAATAAATTGTTCGTTAGTTACGAGGCTAGTTCCATAGTTTTGGGAGAAATGGGTGCACTGGAACATGTAGGAATACTTTTTAATAATTATTCTTTTGAAACTAAACAACTTTGTGGTTATTTTTTATTGTGGTCTACATTTTTATTTTTAAAAAATCTTCTTTATAATTCCTGGGACTGCAATGCGTTTTTGCAACGTTTACCTTTTGCACAAAAGTAAAACACTAATCAAGCTTTTCTTTCTAGCCCATCGTCAAAGTCTCCGTTACATTCTTTGCAATGTCTCTCTCCTATGAGAGCAGGAAATTGAAGGAAACTTTCTCTCCAGCCCACCATCTAAGTCTCCACAACATGCTTTTGCATTTTCCTCTCACATGAAAGTAGAAAGCTGAACCAATTTTCTTTCTAGCCGCTCATCCAAATCACCATAAGCGCAGCTCAACGATAATCTTTGGCGAATTTTTAACAACGCGCGTTTGCTTTTAAAACTTTTGTCTCGGAGTTCTGTACTGAAAAAAAGCGATTGTTATAATACCAGATTTTAGTCATATTACCTGAAGCACAGCGATATTAAAACGACAGCAAGTCTAGTACTCTGACCAGAAAATGCTGGTGTTATTTCCAGAATATGGTCATAGAACTAGAATTTCCTAAAAAATTTCAAGAACTATGGTACAAACCCTAGAATTCAGGTAATCGTACTATTCCTTCCATAGTTTCACTTATTGTCAAGCTTCTGGTAATCTTTTTTTTCAGTATGTCTTTGGAATTAGTGATTCCGGCGAAAAAAAAAAGAAAAAAATTAATGAGAGGGATAATCGACTTCTTACCTGTAGTTTAAGGTTGCTTAGCTACTACGGACAACTTCGATCTATGAATCAAGAATTGTCTGAGAATGTTTCGTCAAACGCTAACTAACATGTTCAAACCGCCCAAATACAAATCTCTGCACTCTCGGCTGAAATCTCAAGGAATCTGACGATCTTAGGTATAATCGTGTTAATGGAAAATAATTTTATGAAAAATAATTTAAAAACAAGAAACTCATTAGAGAGAATAGCAAGACTCATATCAAAAAGACAAACGTGGAATATATGGCATTCCGCATTGAATTTTGCTCTTATTATTTCGAACCTTAAGCCATGGGCGGATACAGGGAATTGTCTTTCTCTCTCTCCTCCCATTTGATAACGTGCGTTAGAAAAGGACAGAAGACGGGGGCCAAAGTCACGTGATGGCCCCCTCTGCTGTCCTTTTCTAACACATAAGTTCAAATGGAAGGAGAGAGAGAAAGACAATTGTCTGTATCCGCCCATGCCTTAAGCTGAACCCAATTGTAACTATTTTTACTCAGTTTTGTGAAGTTTGGCACCTATGAGGAGAAGTATATCTGTTCACGAGTTATAACAAATTGTAATTTTTACGTCAACTCCGATGAAAATATACGAAACGATTCGAAAACTTAGTCACGTTTTTTTTTTATTTTTTTTCTTTTCTCTCTCCCTCTTCACCGGATACAGAGAAAAAGTAGGATGGTTTATCTTTGGTCAAGTTGCACCAATATACCAGGTAAAGATGAAAGATTCTTTTGCAAAGCGAGAGGCTAGAGTTTGAGACGGGACTTCGCCTTTTAGAAGGGGAGTAAGTTTCGCTAGACTTGATTAAATTGCATAATAATGGCTGAGAAATTTGTGTTCACGTTTTGATGATAGAGACGGTTAGCCAGCGCGCGGGTCTGTTATGCAATCATTGCCGAAAGATTAAAGTATAAATCCGTTCATTAAATGTATTCGTATATCCAGGTTCTATCAAAAGTGACTGATAAATGAGTGTGGATTGATTCCACCCGCCTCCTTCCTTCCTTCCTCTCTCTCTCTCTCTCTCTCTCTCTCTCTCTCTCTCTCTCTCTCTCTCTCTCTCTCTCTCTCTCTCTCTCTTTTGTTTTCTCCCACGAGAAAGAGCAGGGGAGCTGTTCTTTCAAGAATCACCCTTGACAACTGCGAATGAACTCGATCAATTATTCTCTGGATAGAGTGTATTTTCACGACGTTTTCTACGAATTCAGAGGGGTAATTCTTAAGTATAGAGGGTTTTAGTAATGGACTGCCGGTGATGAGCGTTCCAAACCAAGCCGGTTTGTCTCTCTCGCTCTCACGTGACCCCCGTGTACTGCCATCTCACTCTAATTTCAAAAATCCTATATAGAGACTTATTTTGTGAAAGGACATTACCCAAAATCGGCCTTTTTACCCCTGAGAGCGAAATGTGAAATAATTTCAGGGGTGATAGAGGATTAAATCAGCGTTCCGAATCTGGCCTATTTTTTGATTTTGGACGAAGGGAAAGGGGGGGAGGAGGGTCCAAAGTCAGACCCTTCAAATGCCCATAACTTTTGAACGAATAAACATATGAGAATATACTTTGCGCGAAAAGATAGATCTTTTAAAGACCTTTCGATTGATGTGTACGATATTTGCCTTATTTTAATTTTTAATCGATTTATCGAAGTTTTTCTGATTTTTTTGAAATCGGGTTTTCCGTTTTTTTAATCGTGGAAGTTTGGCAACGCACGAATCATCACAAATAATTTCCAGGATAAAAGTAGACGCAATTTGCTAAAAAATGGTTTAAACCGCATGTTGGGGAAATGCTTTGAAGCGGAGTTATGAGGGTTCAAAGTTGGCGCTGTCACGAAAAAGGCCGCCCCGAGGGGCGTACTACAGGTGGTAGAAGTTGGCATTATCTGTTCTTCCCGTCCAAATGACTTGAAATTTGGTATTCCCGGGTATTTTTTAACGCTGAATTCAAATTTTGCATCAGATTTTCAAAATCAAAAAATCCAAGATGGCTGCCGACCAAATTTCCGAAAAAAATGGTCGGCAGCCATCTTGGATTTTTTGATTTTGAAAAACTGATGCAAAATTTGAATTCAGCGTTAAAAAATACCTGGGAATACCAAATTTCAAGTCATTTAGACGGGAAGAACAGATAATGCCAACTTCTACCACCTGTAGTACGCCCCTCGGGGCGGCCTTTTTCGTGACAGCGCCAACTTTGAACCCTCATAACTCCGCTTCAAAGCATTTCCCCAACATGCGGTTTAAACCATTTTTTAGCAAATTGCGTCTACTTTTATCCTGGAAATTATTTGTGATGATTCGTGCGTTGCCAAACTTCCACGATTAAAAAAACGGAAAACCCGATTTCAAAAAAATCAGAAAAACTTCGATAAATCGATTAAAAATTAAAATAAGGCAAATATCGTACACATCAATCGAAAGGTCTTTAAAAGATCTATCTTTTCGCGCAAAGTATATTCTCATATGTTTATTCGTTCAAAAGTTATGGGCATTTGAAGGGTCTGACTTTGGACCCTCCTCCCCCCCTTTCCCTTCGTCCAAAATCAAAAAATAGGCCAGATTCGGAACGCTGATTTAATCCTCTATCACCCCTGAAATTATTTCACATTTCGCTCTCAGGGGTAAAAAGGCCGATTTTGGGTAATGTCCTTTTATGGCAGAAATGAATTCCTCGAGGCATTTTAATGCGATTTCGAGAATAATATGTCGTGAAACAAGGCCCTGTATACGAATTTCGGAACTAGAAAGAGATGGATATAAATGGGGATCACGGGAAAGTGAGTGAGATAGTTTGGAACGATACGCGGGTTTTATCCCAACCGATTGCAACCGATGAGCGCATTGTTGTGGTTGTTGGTTAACGGTTGACTTTGCACTAAAACCGTCTATAGGTCCCCGTTGAACTACCTTCTATAAATCGAAAACGAAAAACGATATCGACTTTTCGTTTACGTCCAAAGTCTTGGTGTTTCATACTCTATCCAATCATCTAAGAAAAAGTGAGGATCCTCATTTGAAGTATTGGATTTAGGGGGCGGATTCCCTCTTTGGAAGCCCCCCAGGGTTTCCCCAAAATCAGCGCCCCCTTGAAAGATGCCGCCTTCGAAATAATCGATGAAATTGTATACACATTATTTGAAACCTCTTTTACAAAGGACCATTTCAGCGCAAAAGGCATATCAAAATCTTAATTTGGACGAAAAGTATGGGGCTTTCAAAGTTTTGACTTAATTCTCCCCTCCCTCCCTCTCCAGTCGACAAAAATTAAACAACTACACATCTCTAAAAGTATCTCAAAGCGGTCTATCGACCCTGAATAAAGGAGATTTTTTTGAGAATGGACCATTCCTTGGGATCTTGATCAACCTCTTTCTGTTCTGCGGGGGTGTCATGGCGTATGCCCTTAAACGCTAAATATCAAATAAATCAGATTAACCCTTTCACGGGAAGTGGTACACATGTGTACAATTTTACGTAACATGGGGATTCAATGGAATTTAAATGAACATTTTGCAAAAAATTGGGTGACCCATCAAAATCCTTAGAAAAAAAAAATTGTCCTCTTTATTTGAACGGTCTTAAAAAAATCTCAAAAAAGTCAAATCCCAAAATGCGTGCATGAAAGGGTTAAACAAAACTACAATCACAGCGTGGGACGCTTCACCAATACATAAATTGTATTGAAGGAACCTGCTTGTTCTCTAATATAGAGCGGATGTTTTAGGAGTTTTTATAGTTTCTATCCGTTTTCTAGTGAAATTTTACTGGTGAACCAAAGATTTGGTTGACTCAACTTAAGTCTTTTGCTGGGTCATTTTTCGATGTCCAGTCCATTTAAAACCATAGAAAAGTATCGATTTCTCGGGGTTTCGATTGCACCCCCTGACGATCGATACTTTTCTATAGTTTTAAATGGAATAGACATCGATATATCGCATTTCACGAGCCACCACTAGCAGATTGCCATTCACGAGCCGCCTCTGCCTCGTCCGTTAGTCATAAAAGGATAGGGCGTCAAGAAAATCAACAGCCCGTGCACGCGAGAGAAAAAAAGGGAAGGCAGGGAAACAGGGAGAAAGAGATATACATATATATAGAGAGAGCAGGGTGGGTGGAGGGAGGGAGAAGGGTCGCGGAGAGATGGAGGAAGAGCAAGAAAGTGTAATATGCACGGAGATAGGTTTGGACGCATGACCTTGGGAGCGTAAGGAGTTAACAAGCTTCTCCCACCCACTTACCTTCTTTAACAATTATTATTAAACAACCACACTCTTCTTGCTCGCGGAGTCCGGTTCCTCCCGACTCTGTCCTGTCCCTGTTGCACAGTGGTAAGAATCGTCGCCACATTGTTGGCTATGAATTATTTGAAATATGTTGTTGCATACTGATAAATAAATGTAAGAAATACCCCACGATCACTTCCTCACATTAAAATTGGGAGGACCCCCAGACCCCTTATATTTTCTGGGGGAGACCCCCAGACCCCCTTTATTATGCTGGGGGAGACCCCCAGCCCTCCCGTAAGGGATTAATTATACAGAATAGGCTCGTTGCAGAATGTTTTTTTCCCCCTCCAAATTTTCATCAAAATTCAAATAGCTATATTTGATAAATTCTAATCCCTCCTCGTTTTTTTTTTGTTTTTGTTTTTTGTTTTGTTTTTTTGTTTTGTTTTTTTTTCAGTAAAACTCTTGTTTTCTCAAATTAAAGTTTAAAACTTCGTGACATTCAAGGTACTGTTATAGCCAACATTCACAAACCAATTTTCATGTTCTTTTGGATAACAATGGAGCTCTTGCACGGTTTTGCTGTAGGCAAATGGAGTATCAATTCCAATATAAAATACTGCGAAAATAACGATGATACCATTAAACAAGTTTAAAACTCACTCCTTGCAGAGAAAACTCAACTTGAAATTTCGGGTGACCACCCTTGCATGTATACACCAACCTCGGATTCGGAAACCAAACAAAAGAACATAACCTACGAATTTGAACAATGAGATTAATGAATTTGCTTTCAAAAAGTAAATTTAAAGGAATCAAAGGTTCATTTATACACATTTTGTCACTAGGAGCACGGTGATAACTACAGAAAAGTTATACGTTGCGTAGTAAACGAGGCAGACGGTACTTAATTTCATGTCTTGTTCTTTTGCTTGGGGTCCGCATCTGAGGTTGGTGCATACATACAAGGGTGGTCACCCAAAATTTCAAGTTAAGTTTTCTTTGCGAGGTGTGAGTTTTAGACTTTTTTAATGGTCTCATCGTTATTTTTGCATCATCTTACTCTGGAATTGATACTCCATTTGCCTACAGCGAAACCGTGCAAGAGCTCCATTGTAGAATGAAGATGTTCCTAGCATTTTTGTGCTTTCATTAGGTTTTCTATGCATAGACGGTTTATGGATTTATTGGTTGAAAGCAGTCCAGCGAATGATGATTTGCAGGGAATTTCAAGTCTAAACGACGTAGTAAATAATCAACGTAAGTCTCCTCCAAATAGCCGCATCTCCGCCAAAAATGAACCAACTTCGAAAAACTATTGGTCGTTGAATATGAAAAACTCAACATCAATAAAATTGGACAAAAATCAATGTAATAGGATTTTTCCTAGTTTAAATAGGGTCTGAGAAAAACATCAATGAAACTTACTTTCTGAACGACCCTCGTCCTCGTACGCTGATCCACCCCAGTGGTGGCTCGTGCAACTTGACAACAATGATATTCCTCTATTTGATTGTATGTGAAACAATCGATTCGAAAGTGAAGCAGTGCTTCACCAGCATTCGATTATTGAACATAGATTCAAATGGAGCGAATATATTGTTGCCAAGTGGCACTAGCCGCCACTGGTCCACCCTCGAACTTAACAATCAAATTATTTTCTTCTTTGAAACGACTAAATCGATATGTGGTCTATACTCTCTATCGATATTTATTATCATTTTTTTTTTTTTTTTTTTCTTTTTAATAGACTCCAACCATATTCTACGGTCGATCCGATGCGAGAATAGTTCTCCTTTCCCCCTCGATGTCTTGCATGTCGCTTTTTTCAATCTACTTTGCGCCTTGATCCGCAACCCGCAAGCCGCGTCCCAGCTAGGGGTTGGGGAGTCTTCTCTTACAGATCTTGCATTCGCGCACTTGCTTGCGAAGTCCGCGCTCTGCTCAGTGTTGCCAGGTATACGGATCTAGGCCGTATATACCATGTATATTTCTCATAAGAATCAATGTATAGTATATACGGTTTTTAGCCCTTTTATGCACGCATTTTGGGATTTTTTTTTTGTTTTTTTTGTTGTTTTTTTTTTTTTTTTTTTAGATATTTTTAGACAATCAATTCAAAAGAGGGCAATTTTCTAAGAAATTTGATGGGTCCTAAATGTTTTGCAAAATATCTGTTTAAATTGAATTGAATCCCATGTTTCATAAAATGGTACACATGTGTACAACTTCCCGTGAAAGGGTTAACGTGGATCCTCAGCGTCTAGTTCCATATTCTGCCACCACAAGATGATTCGTTTTTTAAATGGGGGGAAAAAAATCATGAAAAACGCAAATAAATGAAAACAAGGGCTTCGTTGGAGCCTCTGAAGCAATCTAAGGAACATTTAAGGCCGATATAGGGAGGTTTCCAAAATTCAATAGTTTCACGCTTATTTCGTAACATTTTAGCATACTGTTAATTTGTACCAAAATGTTCCTTAGATTGCTTCCGAGGCTCCGACGAAGCCTATTTTTTTCATTTATTTGCGTTTCCCACGATTTTTTTCCAGTTTAAGAACGTATCTTCTTGTGGTGGCAGAATATGGAGCTAAACTCTGAGGATGATCCAACGATCTGGCAACTGCGTATTCTTCCCATTTGAATGCGTGAGAAACAATCGACTAGTCAAGGGGCCATGGCCCCATCGAGATTCGATTCTTCCGCATACGTTCAAATGGTAAAGAATTCATGGTTGCCTTATTGCTGGATCCGCTCTTGACTCGGCAACGCAGGCTCTGGCACTCGGAGGCTCTACCAAACCCAAACCCGAACCAAACTCACTCGAATAGAAATCGCTTCTCAGGTTCGTTCTCTCGCTACAGACACGAAGACCCGATAGATAGCGCCACCGGTTACTCATCAACGCTCTTGCTCCTCTGTGCTCTGCGCCGTCAAGTATGAGGCAAGTTGAGTTGAGAAGAGACTCGTGGTCGCATCGCTTCAGTATGCTTCAGTTGCACCTGAACTCAGTTTTGGATCGGTGCACGAACTCTGGTCTCCGGGGGCCTGCCGAGTGCCGCGCATTACATGCCGGGCCGCGCAAAGCATAGGTTGCTGGTTAGCTGGTCCTGGTCGGTCGGTCTCGGTTGGTTCAGTTGGGTCGACGACGGACGAGGACTTGTATACAGTTCTCCGCACCTTATTTCGCGCGCAGACCTCGGAGTTGAATCTTCGTTATTCTCGTTTGGAACTAGCCGATCGTCTCAGCTGCCGCGTCACACAGTGGACTAAAAACGGTGAAATTCAGAAACTCAACCTTAAGAGAATCATCGAGACGGCTTTAGCTTGAGAATGGAGTTGTTGCACTTTTTTGCTATACACGGAAAAAAAAGATTAGTGAAATTAACCATACGATAGCTGATTTTGGCACCTGCTAGATGTTATGGTAAACTTGACCAGAAGTATGGTACATTTACCGATATTTTGAGTAAATTCGACACGCAATCAGGTAACATCACCTAGTACCTAATCAAAACATAGTATACTTTTGGTTAACATTGCCATAACATCTAGCAGGTGCCAAAATCAGCTATCGTATGGTTAATTTCACCGTAGTTTTTTTTCCGTGTAATAAGCGATTTAACCCTTTATGGGCAGTGTTGCCAGATCGAGGGTAAAAAGCCGTATCGTCCCCATTTAAATCAATGTAAAACGTACGGCTTTTTTACCCCAATCTGGCAACACTGTTTATGGACCAAGCCCGAGTATACTCGTTTTTCTTCTCTAGTATATTTCTTATTGTTTCAGTCTTCATTCCGAATAAACGCGACTATCGATGAAAACTCTTCAAGATAAGATGTCTTCAGGCGCCTTTAATTCATCGTGTAGGCAATTTCAACTCCCTCGAGTACGAACAGTTAACTACCTTCCCTATATAAACGGAGGATTGGCGTTCTTTTGAAATAACCTGGCCCTATAAGGGTTAATAGTCCATTCTAATGTGAAAACCTCCAAAACTAACGATGGCAGCACTGAAATGTTCCGAAATCTACTCCTAAACTCAATAAAAGCTTTTATTTACGCGAGCGTAATGGTATAATGGTGGCATCATAGGGCAGTGATAATGGGACATTCCTATCTTAATTTCGTCACTCTCTCTATGGTGACAAGGATGATTCACAGAGTAATTGGTCATTCGAGACACCTAGTGACACCGGTGTCAAATGAAAGTCGTCTCTTTTCATTGGTCACTTCTTGATGAACTTACAGTATTGTTAGATGGGAATGCCCCATTATAACCGCCCACAGCCACTATTACGCCCTTGCAGTTAAAAGCGTTTATTGAGTTTAGGAGTGGATTTCGGAAGTTTTCAGTGCTGCCATCGTTATTTTTGAAGGTTTTTACACTAGAAATGGCTATTAAATTGCTTGTAGCTAAAATTGTGCACTGTGCAACAGCCACATTTTTTGCTACAGGCAAGTTAATAAAACCCTGCAAAAATTACGATAAACCTCATAAAAAAATCACGAAATCCATGTCTAAACTCGTGGAATGCTTTCAAACGCTAGCTCGTAATGGCTGTAATGGCTACTTTGGGGATTCCTTATTTCACTAATTGTAAGCTCCATTCTCACGAGGTGTTCTCGTGACATCACACAAGAAGAAGAAGAAGCATACAAGTGACATTAGATTTAGGCGGCTGTCACTGTCGTTACGATCTCGCGTTTGAAAGCATTTCACAAGTTTGGGGGTAGATTTCGTGATTTTTTAGTGAGTTTATTGTCGTTTTTTCAGGGTTTTACAGGGTTGCGGATTTGCAGAGGTAGCTCGTGAAATACGATCTATTGATATCTACTCCATTTAAAAAAGTAAAGAAAAGTATCGCTCGTCAGGGGGTGCAATTGAACTCCTGAAAAATTGATAATTTTCCATAGTTTTATATGGAGTGGACATCGATACATCGCATCTCACGAGCCACCCCTGGTTCTAAGTTGTGGAAGCAAACTAATACATTGATTCATTTTGTCGCTCGATCGCAGAGCCTTCGCAGACGAAGCGCCGCGCCGCACCTCGGTTTCGGCATCAACTATCAACACAACACCACTGAAAGGAAGAAGCTGAGTCGAGTATCGCACATGATGCTCAATTGCGCATCCACCAACATAATTGCCAGATCAGTCGGAACAATTTCTAGATTCTTTCTCGGCTTTGATGGCTACTAGTCAGGTGATTTTTCTGCCTTAATCTGGCAACGATGGGCCACCGATTCGTAGACCAGAAGGTATAGAGAGCATATTTTTATCGTGTAAACATTGTGTCCCACCGCTCGAGTTCGCTCGTTGTATGTGTGTTCCAGCTCCTCCTCGCAAAATTGCAACAAAACCTTATCAACATCTAACATCTAACATCTCGATCTCTAGCTCTCGATCTGACCTCCTCCCCCCTTCCCATCCCCCTCCCCTTCTTCCACCCTTCTCAAACTGTCCCTCCTTCATCGGTAGTGCAGTTGCAGCTCGTGCATTTTGGCTACAATGTTTATCCTCTATTTGACTCAATGTAAAACAATCGAATGCCGGTGAAGCGCTGCTTCACTATCAAATCGATTGTTTTACATAGAACCAAATGGAGGAAAAGCATTGTTGCCAAATTACATGAGTAATGTGCTTTCAACAGGGCTGCCGTTTTGCGTATAATCAATGCTATTTTTCAATTCACCGATGATTCCACCGGTTGAGAAAAGATTACACAGTTCAGTTCAGTGCATGACTGTAATAAACTAAAATACTCGCATCTTTAATCTTTTCTCAACCGGTGGAATCGGGATGACTTTATAAAACTTGCGGATATTTTAATTAATCAACGGAGTTTCCACTGATTAAGGAAAGATTACAGATCACAGTATTTTCGTGCATTACAGGCATACACTGAACTGAATTGTGTAATCTTTTATCAACCGGTGGAATCATCGGTGAATAGAAAAATAGTATTGATTATACGCAAAACGGCAGCCCTGGCTTTCAATGAGAGCTTCGCAAAAAAACGTTATCCCTCAGCTTGCAGGACAGTGGAAGCTCGTGCAATTTGGCATCAGGCAACAATTTCTCGTCCTGCACTTGGATCTACACATGTAGAACAACCGAGTGAAGCAGTGTCTCACCAATAATAGATATATGTATATATATTTTTTTTTTTTTCATGTTCCTTCCTTGTAATGTCAATGGGTCTGTTGCATACTTTTGCTATAGCGTTGTGGAGGGTTGATTCAGGTGTCGAATCGCGTGAAAATCCCATTAAGAGCATCGAACAGTCTCAGAATCTACCCATGAACCCACAGTGGGCGTTTTAACCCTTTGTTTCCCAAGACTACTTCTCAGTCACGTCAGATTTTTGGACTGCTATGGGTGATTTAGTCGTGGATTTATAATGTAAATTGATGTGTGTGCGTATTGATTTTTTGTATTTTCCATTAAATTCCGAGTAAAATTGGTGGAACTTGTGAGTCCACTGTCGGTTAACAAAGGGTAAAAGTCATCGACGACTCAAACGGTTGAGAAAAGATTACTACAGCTGCAACTATTTTCGTGTATTACAGTCGTATACACTGAACTGAACTGTGTAATCTTTTCTGAACCGGTGGGATCATCTGTGAATTGAAAAATGCTATTGATTATACCCAAAACGACAGCTCTGAGGATTATGGCCCGTTTGGCTGACGCCTCCTCGGTGAATACGC
The DNA here is from genome assembly GCA_011764245.1 of Trialeurodes vaporariorum. Taxonomy (NCBI): domain Eukaryota; kingdom Metazoa; phylum Arthropoda; class Insecta; order Hemiptera; family Aleyrodidae; genus Trialeurodes; species Trialeurodes vaporariorum. The sequence continues at coordinate 56,489,020 of VMOF01000220.1, forward strand.
GGCAACGCTGCACGGTAGGGTTGAATCAATGCTGACTCAGTCGAGAACGGCGGGCGATGATGTTGCGTATCAGCATCAGCATCAGCATCATCGCGCTGCCCATAATCAAATATTAGTGAATGAGATGAAAAATTAGTTTGGTCTTCGGATTTGTTACGTCCAATTAGACGCACATCAGCTGACGATGGCGGTGCGACGGCGCGGCGCGGCAGGTTCTCCGTTGCTGAACTATGGAATCAGCCCTGCTTCAGCTTTCATTAGCAGTCAGCATTCAGCACCGCGCGACGACGGACGCACAAGGCACAACGTGCCCGCCACTGAGACTCACCGTGGCTCAACGCTAAAGCACCACAACGCCCCACCCCGTTGCCAATGCACCATAACTGCCATTTTTCCAGTACTTAACCCTTTAATGACCAGGTTAGTTCAAGAGAACACAACTCCTCCGTTTATATAGGGAAGGTAGTTAACTGTTCTTACTAGGGGGAGTTGGAATTGCCTATACGATGAATTGAAGGCTCCCGACAAGACCTTATCTTGGAGTGTTATCAACTGTGACTGCTTTTATTCGGAATGAAAACTGAATCAATGTGAAATAGACCAGAGGTGAAAAACGAGTATACTCGGGCTTGGTCCATAAGAGGTTAATCGCATTTTTTAATTCATTGATGATTCTACCGGTTGAGAAAAGATTACACAGTTCAGTTCAGTGTACGAGTGTAATACCCAAAAATTCTTCAATCTGTAATCTTGTCTCAACCGGCGGAGTCGTCAATGACTTTAAAAAAAAAACTTGCTGATGTATTTTAATAAATTAAACGGGTTTCCACCGATTGAGGTATACAGATCAGAGTATTTTCGTGCATTTCAGTCATTCACTGAACTGAACTGTGTAATCTTTTCTCAACCGGTGGAATCATCGGTGAATCGAAAAATGCCATAAATTTTACGCAAAACGGCAGCTCTGCAATGCACCGTATAGGCGAGATTCTTTCCTCGGAAAACAACCGCGGCTGCGGCCAATTTTCATAATTACGCGTTTTTGGATTGAATCGTTGGATGTTAATGCAATTTTGAGAGGTTGTCGAGAGGAAACTACGGTGATGGGGGATAGGGGAGGGGTGGGGTGGGAAGGTGGAAGGCGGCGCGAGAAGGCGTAGGTGGGGGGGGGGGAGTAAACAAAGAACTTAAGAAAGTCACCCGAAGGAGGGGGGGGGAGGAATTCGACTAAGTGGATGATGAGTGCACGTTTGCCGGTAGGTATAAACAAATTGGTTTCGTCGCACTAGCAACGCGTTTAAGCCTGGCAACCAGTGGCGAGGCGTGAAATTTAGCAACAACGTATTTTCTCCATATAAATTCACAAAAAAAAAGTCGAACGCTTCAGTCATCAGTGATGACCAGGCATGTCGACCTTTCTAATGTATTTAAATGGGAGAAAGGAACGTTGCCAAATCGCACGCCTCGCCACTGCTGGCAACCTTGCTCCTTTTCCATCTGAACGTATGCAATAAATATCGATTGAAGAATTCGATTTTTTTTCACATCAGGAGCGTCATTTCAACTTTAGCTAGGGGGGGGGGGGCAAAATTTCCGTTGACTTTTTTTCCCTTCATCTTTTGCTTCTGACGCGTTTGGCCCCTGAAAACTCTGATCTTCGAGGTTCTCGATGACCCTAAAACATAGGCGGATCCAGCAATCTGGCAACTGCGCATTATTCCCATTTGAATGTATGATAAGCAATCGATTCTTGAAGGGGCCATGGCCCCGTTACTAATCGATTATTTGCCATGCAATCAAATGGGACGAATACACTGTTGCCAGATTGCTGGATCCGCCCATGCCCTAAAGTCCTGTTTACAAATTTAGGATACTTTCAGGCAATTATAACACATTTTGTAGACATTCTTCACTGGAATTAAAAGCTTCCATACCCATGATCTATAAACGGTACCCGCGAAATAAGACAGCTTCTTTTCCCTCCCCTTGACTTCACGAATTTCCATTAAATTTCTATAGATGAGTCAAATCTCCTCCCCCCCCCCCCTAAATGATGCCCATGTTTTTCATAGGTTTGGGTTTTGGCGTCCAGGAATGAAGTTCTTTTCCGCTCGATCCACACGTATAAATGAGGTAATGTGTCCAGTGTCAAATCACGGAGAAAGGAACTTAAATGCAGAATGAATAAAGCCTCTGGAACATCGGTTTACCATTAGAAAAGAAGAAGGGAAATAACGTCGCTATAACTATATGGACATCATTTTAAGGAGATTTCATTATCAAAATGAGCTGTTCAACGGACTGTTAGGGCGATTTGAGGACGACAGGCAAGGATCGTTAGGCAATTCTGAAGGCGATAATCGAACATTACCGCTGGGTAACCCTCTCTGCCACGAGAGGGCTCGATACCTTATCGTGATATTTATATGATTCGCTGATACTTATACAAGAAAGCGAGGTGGAAAATTATTTTTGGAGGTGAGCAAAACTACCACGGTCAAAGATTTACGGACAAAGATAAGTATGACAAGACTGCAAATTGGCAATATCGGCCCCAGTCTGATTAAATAAAACGACTTTGAAAGAATGCGCGTACGACTTGCGAAGAGCGTAAAATTATACCGAAAAACCATTACATCGCAGTTGGTCGATGAAATGCCGGGAGGTAGCTGCGAGTAGTGAATTTTATTTATCTTCTTTCTTCCCCCCCCTCTCTCTCTCTCTCCTTTTCTTTCGATCTCCCCCATCTCTCTCACTCTTTTTCTTTCTTTCCTTTATTTTCGTATTGGGACGGCCAGTATTCAAATTTGCTCCATTTATCACGCAGCAAATTGGTCCGAAAGGAAGTCTCGGCGCGGCCGCGACGGACCCCGGCCGGACGCACTCGCGCGCGAGTCTGATCGCCAAGCCAGCGGCCAAGGGCCTCACTTAAAGCCCTTTGGTGATTGTTGAAAGAAGAACTCGTGCTCACTACTCACATAGTCCGGCACATGGGTACAAGCCCACAAGTAGCATAGGAAGGCATCCAAGAGTTTGGTTTTCCATTTTTTTTTTTTTTTTTTTTTTTTTTTTTTTGCAGCATGCCTTTAGTTTTTGACCACGTTCTACTCATTTATCTGACGGCCATTAATTCTACCTTATTGAATTTTTTTCTTCCAAGATAAGATACAGCCCTGCTTCGAAAAAAAAAAAAGACACCAGAAGCATGAAAATATGTGAACCTATGTAAGGGATAGGTCAATTACCAGAATTCTAGTGTTTGTACTAAGTTCTTGAAAATTTTTAGGAAACTCTAATTCAATGACCATATTCTGGTATTAACACCAGAATTTTCTGGTCAAAGTACTAGACCTTCTGTAGTTTACATAGTGTTGTGCTTCTGGTATTATGACTAGAATCTGGTATTAGGACTATCACATATTTTTTCAGAGTAGTAAAATAAGTTCCATGAACTATATGTTTCAATCATCCATGTGGACAGCACATTGAAATCACATTGATTTCCGAGGAAATTTCCACGGAAAAGTAGAGCAGAGTTCATGGAACTTTTTTTTTTTTTCTTTACCGGGGAAGGCGAATACATGAAAAAAAAAGAAAATGGTATCCTAAATTTCTGCCAGGTCTCAGCTTATCCAGCTACTTTTGATGTAAATAAGGCTAATTTTGTCAGACGCAAACATTTTCAAAACAATTTTTAAAATATTTGAACGTATCATAAGAGGAAAAGTTAAAACAGCTCTTGGGATTAATTTCAATCAAACTTCAAGCACTGTTATTGCATAATGCATGGTCAGAAAAAGCCAATCATTGAAGTCTTTAATTAACTAATCATAAATATTAAAAAAAGAGAAAAAAATAGGAACTCTTAATGTTTCGGTGCGTGAAAATTTAAGGTACAGACTTTTAAAGTGATTCCATGCGAAACTTTTCCAGATTTCAATCCAATGGACAGCGCCAGTCGCTTTACGGAAAAGTCGTATTTTCGGCGTTTAATTTAAACAGAAACCACTGATAGAACGCAAAATCCAATAAAGTCAGCACCTGTGAAATTTTATTACTTCTGGATTTTTTGAGCCCCAAACGAGCGAAATTGGTTTAGAATTACAGCCGTAAATTATGAAATTCATTTCGCTGTAAGCTTAGTAAGGAGAGTGAGTGCGGTGATAATAGGTACGTCTTTCTGCCTCACTCGCACTCTTTGAGGCTTCTGGGAATTTTCGTGTTTCATAATTTCCGGCTTTACTTTTGCGTGTTTCAGCTTAAAACTTTCAGAGTGTCTTCATGAAGTATCTCGCAGGTGCGGAACGTTCCTAAAATTTGAATTTATAGTGTAAATTAGTCAATTTTAGTCAAAAACTGAATTTTTAAGCAGCGCGTCGCGACGCGACGTGGTGTCTACGGTTGGAACTAATCGACCCTGGAATCGTCTTAACTTTTAACTGCAGATGAGTTCAGATCTGGAACAATTACTTTGAAACCTTATCTAAAAGTAGGGGACTTGAGTTGTACTGTCGCTGCAAGGTGGGTCACATGTGGAACAGATACTAAACGAGTAAGAATTGTCGATTTTGTCCTAGAGTGCGCAGCACAGGATAGAGAACGTGCAGAGTGGTTGAAAATAGCTTACTTAAAATCTGATAGAGATTTTCCGATTTTCATTGTTATGTTTGGGAGTATTGCAGGGGTACCATATACAAAAAAACAACTATTGAAACTTACTAACTTATTTTTTACTATTTTAATTTTTTTTTTTTTTTTTAGCCTGAAAACTTTATTTTCAGTTGCATGGATACCTAAATGCGGGTAAGGCCATATTTGGAACAATTAATATTCAGGCTATTTACCATTGAAATATAATGGAAAGAATTTTTTCACTATTTTTCCCTGTCTCAAGGATCAAAATTGTACTGAAAAAAAAAATTGTTTTATTGAAAAAAAAAAAAAAAAAAAAAATCATGCCGTAAAGGGTTAACAATTGTTGTCTTTTTGGCTACTTAGCGTCTTCGTTTTCAATTCACACCCTCAACTCAGCAAGCCCACAAGCATCATGACGAACTCAGTAAATTTCGCGACTGAGCAATAGCGATAAATTTAGTTTCCTTCGTTTCCAGATAACATCGGCTTTATAATGATCTCACTTTATTTTTCTCTCCTTTATTATTTCTCGCACGGTGATTTTATTATTTTCTTGGCTCTCATTTTATTTTACGAGGAAATAAAAGTTTTGCTTTAATTTACGTCGGACTTGCGCATTATTTCTATACATTTCACATATTTCATGTGACTTAACTGCGTAAAGTTGCGAATGAGTGTCTCAAAAAATATCGTTCGCAAAAAATAGTTGACCTGACCTACCATAATTTATGCCTTCCTTCTTCCTTGCACACTCGAAAAATTCGCGGAAAGAGCTCGAATTCCAATTGCAAGTGTCTGCCGCACCTTTTTGGCCAAAGAAAAGTGTCAATCCTAAAATGAAATCTCATCAGACTGTGACCGGTTTGGCGGTCTCCATCCGAAATTTTGGAGATCATAAAAAGTTTTTAGATGATTAAGTTCAAACGAAATGTTCCACTTCTGCGCAAACCTCTTTTTTCACAGAAAGTTTTGCAGAGAGTGTCCTGCACGCATTGGCGGCTCGTGCGATTTGGCAACAATGGATTCTCTCCATTTAAAACTGTGTAAAATTATCGATTCTTTGGTGAGGCGTTGTGCCTCATCTAGTATCGATCTTTTTGCATTGATTTAAATGGCAAAAGAGCACAGTTGCTAGATTGTACGAGCCGCCGCTGCCTGCACGTTTAGATCAATGGAATTCTATGTTTAGCGATGTAAATCTTTGGTCACCAAGTCATACTTCAAGCTTATAGGTTTTCATCATGGCATCATTCCCATTTGAATGCATGAAAAACAATCGATTAGCAAAAGAGCCGTGGCCCCCTCAAGGTTCGATTGTTTCTCATACATTCAAATAGGATAAATTCAAGGTTGCCAAATTGCTGGATCTGCCCATGAAAGCACTTTCCAGAAATTCTCTCTATTGCGGTGTAAGGAAAAAGAAGACTGGTAAAACTAACCATCTGCTAGCAATTTAGTAACTGCGGATTCTTTCCATTTGAATGTATGAGAAACAATCGACTCTTGAGGTCGCCATGGCCCAATTTCTAATCGATTGTTTCTCATACATTCAAATGGGAAGAATCCACAGTTGCCTAATTGCTGGCTCCACCCATGGCCAGAAAGTATGGTAAGTTTCACTAGATTATGGTAAAATGTACCAACATGTTAACTAAATTTACTACAAGGCACGTTACATTTACCATACAATAGTGAAATGGTCCAGGCTTTGTAGAATCCACCAAAATCAGCTACGCAGATGGTAAATTTTACCAGTTTTTTCTTCCCGTGTATAGATCGGTTGGGACTATTATAATACTGGGGAGCCTACCAGGCCTATAGGGGTAGCTAGAGTCCCCATATACCTATACTATGAGAGTTGCGCCATTGCTGAATTCATTTCTGATTGGCTCTCTATTTAGCCTCTCAACGAAGCCCCAAAAGGCAAATGCAAATGGCGGAGGGTTTGTTTACTTTTCAGGCATTCACTTTTATCACACATTTACTGTGCCAGTGACCGAGATAATTACTGTTGATTTTTCTAATGCTTAAATTTTATTATGGAGAACATTATCTCTTTCGAAAACGACCGTTATTGTCGAGAATTTGGACCTAACCTATAAGAGATAGCGAAATAGCGGCAAAAGCGCGGAGGCAAATCGCGATCCGCTATTTGCATTTTGTCTCTTAGGGATCCATTGATCCGCTTCTTCTTCTTTTTTAGAGTCTTGGTGCAACTCTCATAGTACATAGGGACTCTAGGGGTAGCCAAGGTAGCCTACTACAGTGTGGAAGAGCTACTGTCTCCACATTAATTTTTGGCCGTGAAAGATTGTACCATAAAACCCTTTTTGTAATATTGTAAAAGCCCTTTTCATTTCTGTTCATTTTCGTTAAAAAGTCTGACCCTGTACAAACCCGGATTCGGGTAAAATGGGTCTGTTGCAAACTTTTGCTACAACAACTAAGCGTGTTCAGTCAAATGTAAAATCACCTGAAAAGGCTATTGGTGACATCAGAAAGTCATAAAATGCAATAATAAACTCAGAAGAGGCGTTTAATGAAATTCAAGATGGCGGATAATTATCGAGCAATTTGTATGCATGCACCACGAACATCCAAGGATTGCCAACCTCACAATATCGAACACAACCAATCACAACGTAAACTAACTCATAACCTCTACCTCCAGTGAGGTTGTGAAAGTTGGCCATCCTTGGATGTTCACGGTGCATGCATACAAATTGCTCGATATGTCTCCGCCATCTTGGATTTTTTTAAACGCCTCTTGTGAGTTTATTATTCCATTTTATGACTTTCTGATGCCACCGCAATGGACTTTTCACGTGATTTTACTTAAGATTAAACACTCTATATCGCTGTAGCAAAAGTTTGCAACAGACCCATTGTGCCAAAGGCGCTAAAATAAATGAATAATCAAATAATTAATATGACCGATAGTGGCAGTTTATTGTGGTTGGACCAAAAAAAAAAAAAAAAAAAGATGGATAAAACATAGTCCTGCGGATCTGCGCCCCACACGGTGGCAAACCGGCAAACCGGAGAGGTAATGGCTAATGGCTTATATTGGCTCATCTTTCAATTCCAATCAGAAAATCCGGCTTTTCGCGAGTTGTTTCCGCTGGAAGTATGGATGGACGGGTACGGATGGGGATGGACATTGGACGGGGATGCATAGATGGATGGATGGATGGTTGGATGGATGGGGCTATGGTACGAGGTAGAACAAGAACATAAAACTGATTTGAGTAGGACATGACACGGCCTCGCAAAGTGTCAGACCTCCTGCAGTTTTGAGTGGGATCCCCGGTCTCAGTCCCGATGCGCGAGTCGCGAGTCCTGGCCGTGCGCCGCGCCGCTCCGCCAGCCCGGTCGAATGCCCCGTCCAATCGCTCCAAGCGACGCACAGAAGTACACATCGTGATGGTATCCTAGTATGAATGAACAGTGGGAATTTTGGGTAAGCAATAATATGGATCCATAGTAATGGGTCTGTTACATACTTTTGCTGCAGCTTAGCTTTATGGAGGGTTGATTTTGATGTCAAATCGCGTAAAAATCACATTGAGAGCATCAAAAAGTCTCGAAATCTACTCATTAACCCACGAAAAGCGTTTTTAGGAAAGCCTAAGATCGCAGTTGAACGGGTGAATCAACCCAAGGTTATATAGATTAAAGAGGTATGCTCATCTGCAGACTACGCGCCACGAAGTCAGTAGCGCGCAGTTCAAAATCCAGATCCAAGATGGCCGACAAAAGCAGAAAACGTTGTATACTCTTTCCAGAAAACATTGGGCTCCCTCTCCAGAAAAGCAGAAAATAGCCCGATGTTTTCTGGAAAGAGTATACAATGTTTCTGCTTTTGTCGGCCATCTTGGATCTGGATTTTGAACTGCGCGCTACTGACGGTGCGAAGTCAGATGAGCATACCTCTTAATCTATAACCTTGGAATCAACCATGCATGCATGCACCCACAGATTACTTATATATACAGATATTGTTCTAAGCCATCTCGTCCGTGTTAAGTGAAACATGGAAAGAACACCGACCGTGATACATAACTGGGTATACAGAAGAGGGGTCATGAAGGTTACAGAATTCTGGCTCAAAAAGATTATTACTTTTCCTATGGTTCCTGTGTTTGTTTACAGAGCTCGAACAAACAAGGAACAGTGAACGGTGGAACATGGAACAGTTTTGTACACTAAAACATGGAAAAAGTAATCTGTGCTCGCAAAAATTCCATAGTCTATATGATCTCCTCTGTATGCCCGGTTGTATCACGGCAGGAGTCAACAAAATTCGATATAAGATACGATACGATATACGATATATTCGAGCATCAAAATATGGCCGACGACAGCAATTTATATCGTTGGTTAGAATGTAAACAAACGTCTCACTTTCTCATTGTACCTAAATTGTGTGTACTTATTATTACTTGAAAATGCTTTGAAACTTAGCAAGGCGTTTCGTTCCAAGGTTTGCTTCCGAATTGCAAATGAAATCCGGTGATCATCAGTCATCTTTCTCAAAAGTAGGGCGAAATCTTTTGGAAAAATCAAAGTGAGAGGTTAGAGAGCATTTTTTTTTTTAAACAAAAGTATTGAATGTTTTTTTTTTTTTTTTTTTTTTTTTTTTTTGTTTTTTGAGAGGCTATCCCCCTCCAACTCCTCTTTTAAATACAACTCTATTGAAAGTTGTCTCAGTAATTTCTCATACGTATTGAGTATCTCAACTCCTTGAGAAATTGGAAATCCTACGTACTTATCACGCTCTTCAAAAATAAAGGAGCATTATGATAATTCAGATAACTGAATGTCCAGAATCGGATTTAAATTGATCCCACTGAGTGTCCGTCGGGTACCAAGCTCCCCTTTCACCCGAAGACGTTTTGGTGAGCAGTTTTAAGCAACTTGTTGCTTGCTCCTTTACGTTTTAATCTAAGCACATTCCACCGTCAATGTCGTCTTTGGTCTCTCTCTCTCCCCCTCTCTCCCCCTCTCTCTCTCTCTCCTCTCTCTCTCTCTCTCTCTCTTCTCTCTCTCTCTCTCTCTCTCTCTCTCTCTCTCCTCTCTCTCTCTCTCTCTCTCTCACTATCTCACTGACGAACATAACCACCAACCCCTTTCCCCATTTTTTTTTAAAGTCACTTATACAATTCTTTATTTTCTCATTTTTTCCCATCCCGACCTCGGAACAAGCTTGAGGTAAAGTAGATTGTATCAAGTGTGTTTGCAAAAAAAAAAAAAAAAAATCGGTGAACCCAACTCGTTCCTTTACTTCCAGTACCATAATTTCCTAAAAGTTTTCAAGACCTATGGTACAGAAACCAGAATTCTGTTAATGATTCCTGGTTGACCCACCGTGCTTCTAGTGTTATTCCTTCTTGTTAATTTATTGTTTCAGTGCATTCAGCTTTTGTTCGTAATTTTGAGAATTCGACATTTTTGAATGTGGAATCAACAGGGCCATTTGTTGAATATTTCCGAGGCCTGAGTCTTATCCATGAATTTTTCTCTTCTCTCTCTCTCTCTCTCTCTCTCTCTCTCTCTCTCTCTCTCTTTTCGCTCATCTAAATAGAAGTGTCACTACGCGAAGCGCGTGACTCAAGTCCTTTCATCCCTTCTCTTCCAACTTATTCAATCAAAGCGAGAATAAAGGGAAACACACATTCTTATAGACACGCCAATACTGACCAACAGGGTGAGATTTTTACAACATGTGACTGACTGAAAGGGTTAAAGTGAGTCGTTGACTCAATGCTTTGCAAAGTCAACGGTGTCAGAGGGGCCAGGGGGTGAGAGGGCGACCGGCGCGAGGGGGGGGGGGGGCTCCTTACGACTGGAGACCCAAATTCGAGAGCTGAGAAATGAACACGTGAACTTGAACTAAGCAAGAGGGCAAGAGTATGAGTGAGGGGGGGAGGGGGACATCTTAAGTTATGCGCGGTGGTCATCGTGTGTGGCTGCCACTTAACGGGTCGTGATGTCAGTTGGGTAATTGGCTCAAAAACAGACCTGCCATTGGCCAATGAGGAGACACGAGAAGGAGACACAAGACGTGACCATCGGCCGCCCCCGCAATTATAACTATCGGGGAGCGATGTAATTAGCCCCCCCTCCTTGTCACACCTGCCTGAGCAGCAAGTACCATACGGGGTTTTGATATTCCCTCTTCCTCTACCCGTGTCGAGATGACTCGATTGGTGTGAGTGTGTCCCCGTAGGACCCCCCCCCCTCCCTCTCACTCCACCGGTGATATCACAACGGTGATATTCGTGATTGATGGTATCGTAACGTTTGCTCCTTCTGCTACTACTCCTGTCTCTGATACATGTGGAGGAGGCGCCGATCTTATACGATATTCATCACGTGATATTCCTTGCTCTGCAGACGCCCTTGTCTCTTGTCTCCTACTCAATACTCATGGTTGCCAAAGGTTATGGTAAAGGGTAAAGGCCCGAACTCAAATAGCCGCATTGGTCAGTTGCACTTTCAACGGATTCCAATTCGGGGCTCTTGCAAAATTTTGCTGTGAGCAAATGAAAAGTCCATTCTAATGTCAAAACCAGCAAAAATCAAAAAAATTACACTTAGAAAGTCTAAAGCTCAGGAATAAACTCATATAACTGCTATATAGTGGCAAGTTTGTAATAGGCGGCTCAACTCAGGTATATATATCATGGGAAATTCCTGTCTATTATGTCACTTTCTCTACAGGAACACAGAGGTATGTCTCAATTTAGATAGGAATCTCCCATGATGCGTCTCTCTGCATTTAAACCCGATTCTGAGCGTGAATTTTGTGATTTTTTAGTGGACTCATCGTCATTTTTATAGGTCAATATGGAAAAACCAACTCTTCAATCCAAGTTAGTTTGCAACAGGCCCATTTTCGATGGTGGGAGGTCTGGAGGTGGGCTTTTGTAAAATGCCGAGAAAGTAAGGGGGCAATGGGGCAGTTGCAAGGGTCTGAAATGTTATGTTTTTCATAAAGAAAATGAAAGTACTTGATGAGCTGAGAACAAAGATGCCTTTGGTTTCTAATTAAGTCCTATTGTTCCTCCGATGATATTTTGACCCAACATACATTGTTTCAAATGGACATTCCCAGTAGTGACGTCACTAAGCACACGATTTTTTACTTTTTATGAATTAAAGATTGTCGCAAAAGTTTCACGGGCTAAGTTTCGCCTTCAAGGTTCTGGTTCGGCCACTCTTCATACTCCTTACACCTTGCAGGTGAGAGGTTAGAGCGGGCGGGGCGGGAAAGCTGTCGCAAATCAATCCCACACTTACACCCGAAACTGATTTGTGTGAAAATCTCGTGGTAATCTTTAATTCGTCGATAGTACAACTTTACACCTGTGTATCTCCATAAGCGTCGACACTCAGGAAAAAACCAAAGGCACCATTGCTCTCAGCTCATCAAGTACTACGATTTTCTTTATAAAAAACAAACAATTTCAGACTCTTACAACTGCCCCATTCAGAGACTTCTTTTTGAGATATATTTGAATGGGGTCTTTGCTAACTTTTTGCTAAGTGATTGAACAACTAATTCTTGAGTAAAATCCGCAAAATTGTCTCAAGGTTACCGATATTCAACAGAGTAAAAATGTCAAGCAGGGTATACTTTCTTTTGTAAGTCATAGTTCATTTGATCAAGCGCTATAATACTCCCCTCTCCAATAATCAGGTAAGAGGCATTACTTTCCAGTAAAGACCGGCAACTGCGCCTCATTCCAATTAAAGTCTCACTATACCAGTGTTGCCAGATCGAGGGTGAAAAGCCGTATCGTCCCCATTTAAATCAATGTAAAACGTACGGCTTTTTCACCCCAATCTGGCAACACTGCACTATACTGATCTGACAACCATCAGTTTTGCTTATACCTTGAGCATGAGCACGTCCGCTGAATTTTAAAGGAAAATTATCGACAGAAGAATCTGATGACACGATCGAGAGCTTTAAAGAGAGATCAAAGATTGAGAGGAAGATGGAGATAAAAGGTGACTTCACCCTTAGATAGTCAAGGAATAACCGTATCTAATACAGCAGGGGGCTCGTGCTTTTGTGACAACACTGTCTTCGCTCCATTTGATTCTATGTTTAACAATCGATTGCTGGTGAAGTGCTGCTTCAATTTCGAATCGATTGTTTTACATACAATCAAATGGAGGGAATGACATTGTTGCCAAATTGTACGAGCCGCCTCTGATCTAATCGTGACTTTTGATTGCAGTGGCATGGCGGCTCGTGAAATTTGGCAACCACGCTTCTTTGCCATTTAACACTATGCAAAAGGATCGAAGTAATATGGGGTGTGAAAAAGCATCTCTCAAAGATCGATTGTTTTACCTAGATTCAAATGGAAAAAATACGTTGTTGCCACACTGCACGAGCTGCCTCTACTACTTAAATGGAGCTCTTGCAAACTTTTGCTACAGGGGATTGAAGAGTTATTTTTTTATTAATATTTTATATTAATTTTAATATTTTATTTTAATATAATTTAATATAATTAATATTTTATATATTTTTATATTAACCTATAAACCTATAAAAATTACGATGCGTACTCTGAAAATTCACGAAATTCACTTTCAGAATAAGGCGTAATGGCGGTTCAACGCAAGTATTATGGGAGATTCCTATCAAATGTGAGACATAGCTCTGTGCATGTTTTCGAAGAGAAAGTGACAAATTAGGCAGGAATCTCCCATGTTTTCTGCGTTAAGCGCCATTACAATCTTGACAACAGATTAGTTTTGTGAAATTATTACTTAATTTTAGACTTGTTCCGTGTGATTTTCGTGAAAATTTTGCTGGTTTTTACCAGAGCTGCCGTTTGCGTGGATTTAATGACATTTTTAAATTCACCGATGGTTCCATCGGTTGAGAAAAGATTACAAAGTTCAATTCAGAGTATGACTGTAATGCACGAAAATACTCTGATCTGTAATATATTCTCAATCGGTGAAAACTCGGTTAATTAATTAAAATATCCGCAAGTTTTCAAAATTATATCGACAACTCAAGTTGTTGAAAAAAGATAAAATACGCAAGTATTTTCGTGCATTACAGTCATACACTGAACTAAACTCTGTAATCTTTTCTCAACCCGTGGAATCTTCGGTGAATTTCAAAATGCCATTAAATCTACGCAAATCGGCAGCTCTGGTTTTTACATAAGATTGAACTATTCATTTCCTTACAGAAAAAGTTTGCAAGAGTCCCCTTTGCTGCATAATGAGAACCATCTCCGGGTAAAAAAGTTTGCATTTTCTCTCATAAACAGTTGGCTGAGGATAATATGTTATTTCATTTTTTAGGGATAGCGGTATTGCTATGCGTTAAGAGTTTGAAAATTGATTTTTTTTTATTACTATTATTACTATTCAGCTCCTACTAGAACGGGGGGGGTACGGAGCCGAATGAAAAACGAGTTTTTAATCGTAAATGTTGAACGTTTAGAAAAAAATTCATTTTGATACATTGAATCTTTTAAAAGTTATGGCTAAAAATCGTGCGTCATTTTAGCGATTTTCGTCTTTGGCAAGACAAGGTAAGTCCTCCAGGGGCCATCAAAAATATATACGAGGGTAGTTCAATAAATAAGGCGCTTTTGTCTATAAAACGAGAACGAATCAACGCAAAACAACGAACGAGGTGGCAAATTGAAGCAAATTTAATACTTTTTCGCAAGACACAAACTCATTTTTCGACGTAGTCACCGTTTACAGCGACGACGCATTTCTCCAGACTTAGCTCCCGGTGATTTTTGGCTTTTCCCAAAGCTCAAGGAAGCCTTGGAGGGTAAGCAGTTTAGCTCTGATGATGATGTGCAGACCGCTGTGAGCGAATGGATCAGATCACATTAACCGCAGGCTTTTTTTTTTTTTCAACGAAATACAAAAATGGATTCAACGTCTGGCGAAATGCGTCGCTGTAAACGGTGACTACGCCGAAAAATGAGTTTTTAAGTTGAAAAAGTATTAAATTTGTTTCAATTTGCCACCTCGTTCGTTATTTTGTGTTGATTTGTTCTCGTTTTATAGACAAAATCGCCTTATTTATTGAACAACCCTCGTACTTAACACGAAAGCTTTGCCTTTTCAATCTACGTATCTATTCAAGTATAACTTTAAATTTATTCTAAAACCTAATTACTTGGAATATTCACAATTCTTCCGCTCTCGAAAAATAAGGAATCGCATTCTGAGGAGAGAGTCGATTGTATTGGCATCATCAATTTTGAAATAAATTTTGAAAACAATTTTAAAAGAAAATTGTGGATAAAATAGCGATGGTTTTAGTTTTAACGAAACTGTAGATCTCTAAATTTTGTCCCCTTCCGAACCTTAAAAATTTACAAATGACGTCAATTTCTAAGATCTTATCTCAGTTCTAGTATTCGCGGCTAAGCAGATGGTTTTCATGGAATTTACTATTAAAATTCAGAGAGAAATTAGAAATTTATTAGAAGAGAATAATACCACAGTGAAGCATCTAGGAACTTCTTCCTCTCTCTTTTCCTTCCCGTAAGAATGGATATGTTAGAAGAGGATGGAAGGTAGGACCACCATCTGATTTCAGCGACTACCTCTGTCCTGTAAAATGTACAAGTACATGTTTGAAATTGGACAAAGAGAGAGAGAGAGGGGGGGGAAAGGAGGGAGAGTGAGAGGCGAATTCCTAGTTACACCGCTGAATCACCAGTCATCCAAAGATTATTGATCTTGATACGGTTCCCATCCTTAGGGTTTGAAGATCAAAAAGGCAAGGTCTCTCGAAAGAACAAGTCATTTTTTCGTGATCTGTCTCTCAAGAGCAAAGTTGTCCAAGATTAATTATTTTCAGAATAGCTTTGAGAAAATTTCCAAACGAGAGTATCTAATTATAGCCTCAGTCAGTCTCGAGAGAAAATGCAAGAAGGCAAGAATAAAAGAAGAGCTTCGTAAATGAAGAGAGAGAGAGAGAGAGAGAGAGAGAGAGAGAGAGAGAGAGAGAGAGAGAGAGAGAGAGAGAGAGAGAGAGAGAGAGAGAGAGAGAGAGACAGAGACAGAGAGTGTGAGAGAGAGAAAGATAGAGAGAGAGAGAGAGAGAGAGAGGGGGAGAGAGAGCGAGAGAGAGAAACAAAAACTAAGGGGAGGAAGTACACATAAATGAGGAGATGATAGGACGCATTCTATGGTCTCATAACCGCACGACGGACGTGCTCCTGGTTTTTACTGGGGCTCGTCTACCTTCGATGGAAAACTGAAAATGACCGTTCGACGCCAGCATTATTGCCAACTTGTCTCTTGCTGCAAATACATTCGTTGATTCTACCCTGGGTCTTTGAGCCGGGTATTTCCAAACAGTGCTTTCTATTTTTTTCAATTTTTGAAATTATGCGAGCGCGATGGATTTGGATCCTATACAAGTGCACGTATATTTGTACGTCCACTTTTATGATTAGAGTTTTCCAATAGAACTATCTTGATTTCGTTCCAAACCATGCCCTAGCATCTCTCTTAGGTTATTAGACTTTTAACAAAATATTGCATGCAAAAACATAAGCGTTTCTTGTTCTATAATGATTAAATCAATTGTTTAAAAGAAAAAAAAAATAAAAAAAGAAAAAGAAAAAAAAAGTAAATGAAAAATAAATGAAAAGGGCAAAATCCACGAAGGAAGAGGGTGTAACAGTTTTTTAAACACTTTCTGACACTCTCCAAGATCACCTTTATGAGTTTTGAAATCAATGGTCAACGAATTAAATAAGGTCACCTGTCCTTTAAGGCTTTGGTTCAGGTAGGCAACCTTGCAAAACTCATCACAATGAATCGCATTTAAGCATTGCAGGTTGCCTACTTTGCCAAAATTTAAGAAGACGGTTGACATTAATTAATTCGCCGACTGTACCTGAAACCTGGAACTTATCTACTTTTTACAGTGACTTTCTTCTGATTAGACCTGATTATGATCACAATGAATCGCGATTACGCATTGCAGGTTGCCTACCTTGCCAAAATTTAAGGAGTTGGTTGACATTAATTAATTCGCCGACTGTACCTGAAACCTGAAACTTACTTTTTAGAGTGACTTTGTTTTGATTAGACCTGATTATGATCACAATTAATTGCAATTAAGCATTGCAGGTTGCCTACCTTGCCAACATTTAAGGAGTTGGTTGACATTAATTAATTCGCCGACTGTACCTGAAACCTGAAACTTACGTTTTAGAGTGACTTTGTTTTGATTTGACCTGATTTTGATCACAATTAATTGCAATTAATCATTGCAGGTTGCCTACCTTGCCCAACCTTAAGGAGTCGATTGAAATTAATGAATTTGCAGACTGTACCTGAAACTTTCTTATTGGTTCGAATTTTTTGTTGCTTTTTTTTCCATCAGACCTAAAATTTTACCATTCACAGGATTGCTTGCTCGATCCGACAACCGCGGGGTAACGGACGATGTCACGATACAGGAGAAAAAAGAAAAGAAAAGAAGAATAAATAAAAATAAAAGCGATGGGTTTTGAGGGGGCTAATAATTAGGTAATTAGTATGTGAGTGAGATTAGAACTCCCGGAGTTTATCTAACGACACCAAACCATCTTACCGCTGCCGACTTGGTTTCACCGAACCCTCTGCTTCAGCCCCCTCTCACCATCTTACCCCTTGGTTCCCCCCTCTTTATTTTTTTTCCTAACTACGGCTCTCCTCGATAATTAAGTACGATTTCCCCCCGCCCCCCCCCCTCTCGCTCTTCCCCCACCATTCCTCTCCCGGCTTGTCGCGCTCAGCATTTGTAATAAATCTTTTATTTATATCTATCGAACATTTTTAGTCTTACCCTATGGTCAATCCTCCTCTCTAATCCCACCGTTTTTTTTTTTATCCAGAGCACCGGAGCCGTGTTCCTTTTTAAATAGCAATATTTGGAAGCGCTACTGTTGTTGCATACTAATTAAGCGCATTTTCCCCACCGCACCATGGTATGACATTGATAAAAAAAAGTGGTCAAAAGTGAGTGAAAAATAAACTATGTACGGGATACATACCGCACGAACACTTTCTCACATCAAAATCAAACTAAATCTGGGGGAAACCCCCAACCCCCCGTTATTTCTCTGGGGGAGACCCTCAGATCTCCTTCTAATATTCTAAGGGAGACCCTCAGACCCCCCTATAATATTCTGGGGGAGACCCACAGACCCCCTTATAACATGGGTCTGTTGCAAACTTTTGCTACAACGATAAAGAGTGTTTCATCGTATGTAAAATCGCCCGAAAAGTCCATTGGTGGCATCAGAAAGTCATGAAATGCGATAGTAAACTCACAACAGACGTTTAATGAAATCCAAGATGGCGGTAAAATATCGAACAATCCGTATGCATGCACCTTTAACATCCAAGGATTGCCAACGTTGACAACTAAACAGCTTCAGAGGTTATGTGTTTATTTACGTTGTGATTGGGTGTGATCGATATTGTGAGGTTGGCTCCACTTGGATGTTCGTGGTGCATGCATACAGGTTGCTCAATATTTTACCGCCATCTTGGATTTCATTAAACGTCTCTCGTGAGTTTATTATCGCATTTCATGACTTTCTGATGCCACCAATGGACTTTTCGGGCGATTTTACATGAGGTTGAACCCTCTATTATAGCGCTGTAGCAAAAGTTTGCAACAGACCCATTATGGGGGAGACCCCCAGACCCCCTATAGTATTCTGTGTGAGACGCCCAGACCGCCTCCTTTAGGGGTCAAATTTACAGAAGGCTAGTTGCAGAATGTTTTTGTAAATTTTAATCAAAATTCAAACAGCTATATTTGAAATATTCCAATATTTCCGTATGTTTACCCATCCCCCCTATTGATTTTAATTGGAGCCTCTCATCCTCCGTAACTTGCTTTTCACATAAAATTTCGAGGAAGAAAAAATAAATAAATAAGCCTGTTTGAGGAATGTTAAATGCAACTTCTCTGCAAAATTTGGATGAATATGGACCACTGGTTCAAAAGTTATGGCTGCACACAGATAGACAGACAGGCACCATCGTAATACTTTATCAATTTTTAACTTCATTTATAGCGAGAAAGTAAAATTTCATCAAAAATCAATATTGTTTCTCACCATTTAAACTGAATTTGAAGCTTTAAAATGGAATCCTTAGATTTAAATTTTATACTTAAAAACAATGTTCCCTGTAATTCAAATTGAGGTCTCAAAAGTTTATAAAAGAAAAATTGATGATAAATTTAATTTTTGATTTTTGGCCAATATTTTGACGAACTCAGACTATAGTGTGCCGTCTTCTCATCGTTTGACTTCGAGTGGTGCTGATACCGATGTTTACAAAACGTCAAGGATAAGAAAAAAAAAAAGGAAAAAACAGAGATAGGAAGGAACTGGACCACCGAACCCCTTAGAATGTGATCGTTGAAAAGGCGGAGGACGCCAGCCGTGGTCACTATTTGAACGGTCGATTTTTACTTTTATTTATCTTCTTTTCTCTTGGTACCATTTGAAGAGGAGCCGCGAAGCACAGATAAATCATGTTGTGCTTAAAAGACTCTCATAAAAATGAGTCATTTATTTATGCTGAGTTTCGCAATGTCATCGAAAAACGCGCATAATGTTTTACAATTATACATACCTGCCTACATCTAGTTGCCCGAAGCAGGGTTGACAAATTGTGCAACTTTTTAAGCAATGAATGTGGCCGAAGCCGTAGCGCAGGGTCCATATTAGCGGTGTCAATGGGGCTCTTGCAAACTTTTGCTTTAAGCAAATAAATAGTCCAATCTGATGTAAAGACCAGTGAAAATCACGAAAATCACACTGGGAATGTCTAAAATTATGTAATGAACTCACATAACTGCTATAAGGGCAAGCTGGTTATGGCGGTTCAACGGCGGTATCATGGGCAATTCCTATCTATTATGTCACTTTCTCTACGGAAACACATGAATATGTCTCAATTTACCAGTGGCGTCGCTACCATTTGGCAACAATGCAACTGCTCCATTTAAAACTCGATGTTTTTCTTAAATCTTCTTTCCTCTTGCAAAAAACTTCTCAGAGCCAACAACTAACCGAATTATCTTCGGGAAATGCGCTTTTATCCGATAGAATTTCCCGCCACAAACTTTTCAAGAGCAATGTTGGGTTATGTACTAAAAGGGATGAACAAACATGGCCAGGATGCAACATGCAACACTCAACGAATGAATAACCAGCGCTCCTAAATAGATAATCTTTGGAACGTTTCGACTTCATTTCTCTAATCACGTAATAAAAATAAATGAAAATGAACCGAAGCGCTGGATTTTCATTGAAAATTGCTTTGAAAGTACAAGGTCATAGATACCAGCAAGTTTTTTCTTTTGATTGAACGAATGAAAATTAAAAATTCGCCCAAGATTATCGGTAAGCTGCACCTACGTCCTACACTTCTGAATCCAGAGCTGCCGATTTGCTTAGATTTAATGGCCTTTTGAAATTCACTAAAGATTTCGCCGGTTATTGAGAAAATATTACAGAGTTTAGTTCAGTGTATGACTGTAATGCACGAAATCACTAGCATCTTTTATCTTTTCTCAACCGGTATAGAGTCGTCGATAACTTTGAAAACTTGCGGATTTGTTAATTAATTAACGACGTTTCCACCGATTGAGAAAAGATTACAGATCAGAGTATTTTCGTGCATTACAATTATTACAGTCATACACTGAATTGAACTGTGTAATCTTTTCTCAACCAGTGGAATCATTGGTGAATTCAAAAATGTCATTGAATCTACGCAAATCGGTAGCTCTGTCTGAATCATTCCACCAACAGTAGCGTAGCGTGTGATTTAGCAACGTTGCAGTTCGTCCATTCAAACCCATGTAAAGGGTCGAATGCAAAGGTGTTCACCGAACACCCAATAGTTCGATCTTTTTCATGGGTTTAAATGGACGAACTGAAACGTTGCCAAATCGCACGCTACGCCACTGTTGGTGGAATGATTCAGACAGAGCTACCGATTTGCGTAGATTCAATGAAATTTTTGAATTCACCAATGATTCCACTGGTTGAGAAAAGATATCACAGTTCAATTCAGTGTATGACTGTAATAATTGTAATGCACGAAAATACTCTGATCTGTAATCTTTTCTCAATCGGTGGAAACGCCGTCAATTAATTACCGAATCCGCAAATTTTCAAAGTTATCGACGACTCTACACCGGTTGAGAAAATATAAAAGATGCTAGTGATTTCGTGCACCAACTCCGCAATATCTTGTGCGATTTGACAACAACAACAACAAAAGCACCCGCGCGAGAGAGCCTCAAACCTTAATTTATTCGCAGAGGTTCGAAGCAGAGTGTACGAATTTTCATTTCGGATCTCTTCATGTGATGGAAATTAATTGTTTTGAGGCCTCTTTCTGGTCTTTGTTCGGGATGAATTTGAATAAACGGCGCGGCGTCCTATGTCTTTGATAAATAGCTCTCGTCCCTCAGATGGGATGCATCAACATCAAGTAAAGTACTTGCTTTACCAAACATATGACGCGACATTCAGTCACCAAGCGGCACGCGCGTGCGTGCGTTCGTCAAGACCCTTTTCCGTCAACGCGATGCAGATCCGTCGCGTCGCGACAAATCGGATCGCCGCGTTCATTGAACTCGTACAGTTTCATTAATTTTCGAGGACCGACACACAATGGATTGTGGTCTAACAGTCTAAGTCTAAAAAATAAACATGTGGATTATGCAGGGCTGCCGTTTTGCGTATGTATAATCAATGCTATTTTTCTATTCACCGATGATTCCACCGGTTGAGAGAAGATTACACAGTTCAGTTCAGCGTATGACTGTAATGAACGAAAATACTCTGATTTGTAATCTTTCCTTAATCGGTGGAAACTCCGTTGATTAATTAAAATATCCGCAAGTTTTTTGAAGTCATCGACGACTCCACCGGTTGAGGAAAGATTACAGATGCGAGTATTTTAGTTGATCACAGTCACGCACTGAACTGAACTGTGTAATCTTTTCTCAACCGGTGGAATCATCGGTGAATTGAAAAATAGCATTGATTATACGCAAAACGGCAGCCCTGGGATTATAAGGAAGTGGCAAATAAAATTAAGGACAGTTGGGTTATTGTTGTTTTCAAGTTCAAAATTTAAAAACTTATTTTCTTTAGTTTCGTTGTCTAATGTTTTATATAAACTATTCAAATTTTACATATTCAGTATTATGGGCTTAATTAATAATGGGTCCGTTGCAAACTTTTGCTAGAACGATTAAGAGTGTTTAATCAAATGTAAAATCGCCTGAAAAGTCCATTTGGTGGCACCAGAAAGTCATAAAATGCAATAATAAACTCAGAGGCGTTTAATGAAGTCCAAGATGGTGGATGAATATCGAGCAATCTGTATGCATGCACCGTGAACATCCAAGGATGGCCAACTTTGACAACCTCACTGGAGGTAGAGGTTATGTGTTTGTTTACGTTGTGAATGGTTGTGATCGACATTGTGAGGTTAGATATCCTTGTATGTCCGTGGTGCATGCATATACAAATTGTTCGATAATCATCCGCCATCTTGGATTTAATTAAATGCCTCTTGTGAGTTTATTATTGCATTTTATGACATTCTGATGCCACCAATAGACTTTCCGGGCAATTTCGCATTAGTAAACACTCTTAATCGTTGTAGCAAAAGTTTGCAACAGACCCATTGCGAGTATAGTGGAAAAATGTGTATTGATGAGACATTTACACTGGGATGCTCTTGCAGAAATAATTGAAATAAGCGTTGAGGGCCGTCCATGGATCTTGATATAAAATATATAAATTCTATGTATGGCTCTTATTATTATTAACAACTAATCGTATTAGGTTGGAGTTTCAAACTAAAATAGATTTTATACAATAATTTCTCCTAATAAACTTACTGATGGTGGTAAACGGGCGTTTTTTAATACACAAAATAAATCGAAAAATAGATGTGTGGGGTACAATTTCTAGAATTCCCTTCTTCATAATTGAGGATTGTGATTTTGAAACGTTATAAGATACTAGTTGGAAAGCCCGTGCTTCGCACGGTTTTGTTTTCTCTTTTTGTTTTTCTTCGTTTTTGTATTATTTTTCTATCATTTTTCGAAGCGTCACACTGTTATTTAGTGTAATAGATTAAAATAGTAACTGAACAAATACAAAAGAACATGAATGGGTTTGCCTTCAATCAAATCAAACTCAATTGACAATTTTTATGAACGTACCATTATAATCGCAAAATCATCATACTTTATTTGCTGTCTCTTTAGAAATATCTCCTTGGGAGTTTATCATTTCCGCACAAAATACGGGGTCTCATCATTTCCGCACAAAAACCTCGGTTTTCATTTCCGCACAAAATCTTTTCCGCACAATCATTTTTTTTGCACACTATGGCAACGCTGCGGGAGAATGAACAGAATTTTTAATTTTTATACAGGACATTCAAAAATTGCGTGAAATGTAGGTAAAAAGAAGGACTCGCCTATGACAAAAGAAGAGTTTCTCGAGCAGTAATGCATCAGTGTATGAACGTTAAATTGGATGGCGATTTGTAAGGCGAACATGGGGTTTGGTCGACAAAAAGGTCTCAGGCTCTACTTCAAATTTAAGAAGGAAAGGCTGGGAACTTTTTACCCTCCTCTCCCTTTGAGGAGTAAATGGCCTCGTGTCAATTTTTTTTTTTTTTTTTTTTTTAAAAACCTCTTCTTACGGCTGTGGGTCGTCCGGGTCGTCGTTATCATCCATCTTCTCCACATTTTTCGTCACATTTTCACACAGTGGCCCTTTTTTAGTGTCGCTGATGAGCTGAAGAAACTGTAGATTTGTGAGGTAGCTGTATGTATACCGAGCGTGAGTAGTGCTGATGAGCTCTGCCTCTAACTCACGCTGGGCTTTTCTTTTTTGTTGAAATTCATTTTTCAACGGAGAATTCCAAAACTCACCCAATCGTACTTAACCGCACTTGATCTGGCTGCACGGCACAGAGACGAACTCCGTGATTAGCTTATCTTCTTCACTTTCAGAGAAGCAACGTTGCCAGATTGTGCAGCCTCGGTGTTTGTGCGGAAATGATGACCCACTTTTTTGTGCGGAAATGATTTTGTGCGGAAATGAATAGCAGCCATCTCCTTTATTTCAAACGAAACTTAATTATTTACGAATTAATTACTATTCATCTTACAAACGAGCACTCATCCACATTCGCATAAAATCATTTTTTTTTTTCTTTTTCTGACCCAACACAATCATGATAATAAGATGGTAATTTTTTCTTAAGGGGTGTCTCCACCTGCGAATTCAAAAGCGCGAATAAACTGATTGAGCCAATTAGCTTCTTTGTTGTCGATACATCGGACTCGAGCTATCGACTTCAAGGCAGCTCATTGGTTCAATTATAGTTTATTCGCGCTTTTAAATTCGCAAGTGGAGACACCCCTTTATATAGGTTACCGTGGCTTCCAAATGTTTATTACGTTGTGACACACAATTTGGGTCGCAACATTCCAACCAATAGAAATATTGCAACCCATCAAATCCAATTTTTAACACTCTTTTCTGATATTGCTTTGTGACGCTTCAAAATTCTAGGACAATTTTTTTTTTTTTTTTTTAAATAGAAACTGATTGAATCAGACTGACAATTTGAATAAGAATGTATGTTTTGATTCATACTTGTAACCGTTGAAAAAACATCATTTTCCTGGGAGAGGGCTCAAAATTTCTCGATAAGTATGGGCACAAAACTTTCTCAAATTCTCACGAAACAGTTCATCGAAATCAACGGGCATATAAACGTGTCTCCAAACCTCAAACGGAGACAATATAGTGTGGAAAAAACTTCTCGACTTATTAATCTATCTTTGAAACGTCAGGAACTCAAAATCCGGGTATGCAACCATTGAGGCATGCAATTTTCTTTCAGTACAACTTTTAAATCAAGTTTTAGAAGCAACGGAGCATATTAGTATACGTTCTCACTCCCACAAGTATAAATAGGGTCAAATGAAGAGCGATTACAGTTTCTTGAATAATGGAGTGAGCAGCAGAGGTACAATATTATGTGCTGAACATGACACCCACATTTTTGAACCGGTGGACAATTTAACTGGATTAAACTCAACATATCTTCTTTTTTCACGGTGGATTTACTAACAATTATAATACGATTAGTGGCGGCACGACACGTGTATACCTTGTTGGATGGTTGAATTGATGAAGTTATTTACAGTACGCTAAAAATACCAATACCCTCCTTGATTTTCTATCTTAGAGTTTTAAAAAATTAATTCTTAACAGCTCTTAAAAATATCACGGCTGTGAATGTGAAGACTTTCTCTCTTGAGAGCCCTGCACTCGTCCTGAGTCGTCATAAAACCAAATCGAATTCATTCTTTCAAATAAATAAATACATAAATAGATAAATAAATTAAAAAAAAAAAAAACATGTATGTCAAAAGTAATTCCAAAAATATTGAAATAATCAGATAATATATGTAGTATAACACTTAGTCCACCTGAAGTACAGACTAACTAACTAATTTTAAGTTCATTGTTTTGTATAAGGAAACCCCGGAAAGTTGACTTGACAGTTCACAATATGACATGGCGTAGCACTCAGTGGCGAGGCGTAGCGTGCAATTTGGCAACGTTGCAGTTCGTCCATTTGAACCTTTGAAAAAGATCGAACTAGTGGGTGTTCGGTGAACACCTTCGCATTCGACCTTTTACAAGGATTTAAACGGACACAGTACAACGTTGCCAAATTGCACGCTACGCCACTGGTAGCACTAAATTAATCTACTGGACGAATTTTCTTCTACTTAGCGAAATTCTTTGGTCAATCTGCATAATTAGTGCCTAACTATAGGAAAATAAAATTGAAAAAGAAAAAATAATAATATAATAATAATATAATAATAATATAATATATAATAATAATAATAATAATAAAAAGAACCCACAGAAAAAGAAATGAAATTTCTTAGTCAATCCGAGTCAGGCGACGAGTACAAAACTCTGATCAGCAACGATTGGAATACATTGGCGAAGTGTACAATCGACGAACTAAAGGTTGTCGCGAGATTTTCATGAGACAAGTATCGCCTTCAAGGTTCCGGCTCGGCCATTCTTCAATACTCCTCACATCATTCAGGCGAGAGGTCAGTGCGGGTGGGGTGGAGAGGCCGTTGCAGATCAGTCCCAAACTCACACTCATAACTGAAAATGAGTAAAAATCTCGCGACAATCTTTAATTCGTCGATAGTACAATCTGGCATATCCACTCAATCGTTCGATCAAGGTCAAATCCGAGGGTGTGTACCGTTCATTTAAAACTTCGATCTATTACATTGGTTTCTGTAGTCTGCACGCTTCGCCATTATGATCATTCCTGCTACAATATGACACTGTTGACGCGTGTCGGTTGCAGTAAAATGCAGAGAGAGAAACACTGTTAATCATCATTGTTACACAATCTCTTGTTCAAAAAGTTAATTGCTCATTTTAAATAAAAACCCGAAAATTCCTACGATAATTCAACCCCCTCTAAAACCCTCTAAAAATTAAGAGAAAATCATCCTGCATACCAACCTTTCTTGAACACATTCCAGCGGCAAGTTAACATCTTATCCCGCATGTACCTTTTAAAGAAAGACATCGTTAAGGGTTGTAACAACCCCCCTCTTCCGTGCCGCCCTAATTCAACTGTTTCTGTTATCGCGTTCCTTTTTTTATCGTTCCGAAATGAATTACCCTCGTACGAACTCGTCCTCAGTTCGACAAAAGGGATTATTAATGTGACCCACGGTCTGGCTCACGGAGGCACAGGTCTACTTTGACGAAACGAGCGATAAAGTGGAGGAATTTTTCGGAATATTCAATAATTGGTGCGAGCTCATTTTGTCCTCGAATTCTCAACATATTTACCCATCTTGCACACCTGTCCACCTGTAGCGTGATAATCATCCCCCTCCCCCTTTTATCTAGCTCATACTAGATCAAACAATTTGGAGGTTTACGCAGGGTCCACCGCCGCTCGTTGATATTTATTATCTCGTTTTATCTTCTATCGCTCGGTTTCTTTAAAGCTTTCTGTCCAATTACGCGCAGTCCATGACCAAAATTCCATGTCTATTAAATTAGATTAAAGATGATTGCATTTGTTCCTGTAAATTGAATTATTACATTTTCGAGACACGCGTTTCGTTCCTCACTTCTGTCCACCTCTTTATATTCTGATTAGCTTCAGGGATGCCCGGTGTGAGGGAATGTTGATATGGTTTGTTGTTCATTTTTCTCACGTAAGCAGAGTTTGTTTTGTGAGCGTGCAATGGGTCTATTGCGTACTTGCACAAGATTATGGGCATAGGCGGAGCCATCAACCTGGCAACAGTGTTTTTGTCCCATTTGATTGCATGGCGAATAATCGATTAGTCACAGGGCCATGGCCCCTTCAAGAATCGATTGTTTATCATACATTCAAATGGGAATAATGCGCAGTTGCCGGATTTGCTGGATCCGCCTATGAGTATGGGTGCATTACTTTTAGTCCATGATTTGACTTTAATCAAATGGCAGCGCTCTATTGGCAGAAATTGGCACTAAAAACTAATTAACAGACTGTTTTAGTAGAGCGGTGTATCGAATCGATCGCTGTCCGAGGACTTCTGATTCCATACAAACTTTAATTCGCAATGTATTTTCCACCCACATAGACGCATTTTTAAACGGACATTTCGGTTATTAAATCACACGGTTAATGCGACCTTTTTGTGATTCCCTAGTATACCTAAATGTAACATGGGAACCCATGAACAAATTTTTAGGGGCTCACAAGGTGAATTTGGTCACGGATATCCATGGGAAATAGCACGACCATACCCATGAGAACCCGCAAGAGAATTCCTGTGGATATCCATGGAAAATTGCACGACCGTAGCCATGAGAACCCATGAGAACCTGTGGGTATCCATGGGAACTCATGGGTACACTTATGGGAATTCATGGGTACACTTATGGGAACTCATGGGTTCCCGTGGCATCCCATGAGTATTGGGTACCGGTGGGAATTGACCAACTTTTAACACGATTGTTGATATTCCTTCGAAACTCCTTCGATTTGAAAAGAGCCCTTGGAATACACGGTTGGTGAAAGGATGACGAGACCAATTGGAAGAAGATTTAAGAAGAATACAGAGAACAGGGAATACAGGGAAGAATAGGGAATTGTGAAATATTGGTTTACATGACTGACGTAGTACATTGAGAAACGGTTAAATTTATAGAAATGGAATAGATATTCACCAAGACATTATTTAAGGTGGAAAATGTTAAGATTTGAACGAAATATCAAGGCAGTGGGCCCACCTTAAGATTTCCTCAAAATGTCAACATTTTCCATCCTCAATTTTCAACTTCCTCAATAAATATCCATTATATTTCTTTCAAGTTAATTTTTTCTCAATTTACTCAATCAGTCCCGTAAGCCAATGTTTTAAGCAATGGGACTCTTGCAAACTTCTGCTATTGATGGATTGAAGAGTCGATGCATAAAAACCTGTAAAAATGACGATGAGTACACTACAAAATCACGAAATTCACTCTCAAAATCGGGCTTAGTGACGGAGAGGCGCAGGTATCATGGGAGATGCCTATCTAAATTGAGACATATCTCAGTGTTTCCGTAGAGAAAGTGACATAATAAACAGGGATCTCCCATGATACCTGCGTTGAGCCGCCATTACGAAGTTGCCGTTGTACCAGTCATATGAGTTTATTACTAAATTTTAGACTGGTTTTTACAGCAGAATGGACTATTCATTTGCTCACAGCAAAAGTTTTCAAGAGGCCCATTCCTTATTTATTGCGTTCTCACTTCATGGGCGGATCCAGCGATCTGGCAACTGTTTATTCTTCCCATTTGAATGCGTGAGAAACAATCGATTAGTCAAGGGGCCATGGCCCCCTCGAGAATCGATTCTCCCTCATACGTTCAAATGGGAAGAATACATGGTTGCCATGTTGCTGGATCCGCCCTTGTCTCACTTAAACAGCCTCCGATTGGTCCTCATTTCCTTTTTATCATCGATGACTTTCAAATGAAATTTTTCAAGTCTAGGAAGTTTTGAGGAAAAATCGACGAACGTGTTGAAATTCAGCTTTTAGTGCGGCTGATTGTAAATCATGTTCTCATCGTTTTTTTTTGTGGAATTCTACTTCAGAGTCAATGTGGCGTATACCGCAAAAATTTAGCGAATTTACGCAACGAACCCATCCATCAGAGACGAGAGAAATAGCTCCTTGATTTGACTTGAGAATACGCTTAAGATTTACTCACTCTAGTGGTGTATACCTTAAACAACATTGTTATACCCACATGGATTAAGTCGATGATGGCAGAAAAACTATTGGTGCATTCGACCGATTTAGTGAATTGATAAATCCAGACGAATCGCCCTCTTTGTGGTTACAAACACACTGATCCAATGAAATTTTTTAGAAAGAGAATTCTCCCATGAAAATGCGGCATCAAGACAAACTGATAAACTGCACTGAAAAAAAAAAAAAAAAAAAAAAAAAAAAAAAAAAAAAAAAAAAGATTACCAGAAGCATGAAGATATACATATGTGAACCGATGTAAGGGGTGGTAAAATTACCAGAATTCTAGTGTTGGTACAACAGTTCTTGACATTTTTTTGTTTTTTTTTGTTTAAATTCTAGTTCTTTAACCATATTCTGGTACTAATACCGCAATTTTCGGGTCAAAGTATTATACTTTCTGTGGTTCATATATATTTGTGCTTCTCATAAAATGTCTAGAACTTGGGAATTATTTTTTTCAGTGTAACTAAACCCTGTTTTCCGGCAAATCGAATCAGTCTGTTTCAGTTCCTCGTCCAATGTTAAACGTCCAATTGTTCTCTCGTGTAAGTTAACGGATGAAGTTAAAAAGTGTCTAGAGCCTGAGTTTTCGCTAGTCTTTAAACAATTCTTTCCAATCATCCGCAGCAAAACAAACTGATTAACATTCTTTTTTTGGTAATATTTTATTTTTACTAACACTCATTACACTAAAATGTATTGCTATATTTTATCTTCCTTTTATTTGACCCCTCAAGTATCTAAATTAAGTCGTTGTCTGCCACTGGAAATTCAAACTGAACTTATCATGATTATAATTCTGTGGTAGGTCTGCACAAGGGCCTAATTAAGACCAGTAAACATGAACCTGTCAACAAACTATGAGCTCTCTGACGCATTATCCTTTAAAAAATTACTAATTTAAACAAACGGGTGCCTACCAAAATAAAGCAATTTAATAATTGATAATGATAAGACTTTAGTCTGCTGATAAGAATGGAAACATTAAAATGGCCTCTGGCTGGAATCCACCATTCTTAGTAATGAGGGAGTTTTCACCTTGCCGTAGACTAATGCGACAGCAGAACGACCCTTATTTTTACAATATACCTGTAGACTGATTTTGAAAATGTGCGTTTCATTAGTGGCATTAGTAAAGCCTAAAGGTCAAAGCAAATGCTAAATTAATTATATGATATGAGAAACAGCCAGAGGGGCATTCAAAAAAAAAAAAAAAAAAAAAAAATCCAGAGAGAGGGAAACAATGTCAGTATAATGATATCATAATTGTGTTTTCGGGTCGAGTTATAAACTTCTGGTTTTTGGGGTGGACGCAAAATGATGGGTGGGTCTAAATTCAGGTGGTCAGGTATTGGTCACTCGTTGTTCTTAATTTATCATTTGCTTGTTATATGTTTGATACTGAGATGGCCGGTGGGCACATGATAGTATCTGATCTCTCTACCCAACCGTGGTGAGAAAGATGGGGAGGGTGCGTTGTTCAAACCCGAACGGGAGCGGTTGAAAATGTCCGTCGGCTCATTAAGATTACCCGGTTGATTTTGACTCTTGATATGTTATGCTGGTGTAACGATGGCGTATGTGAATTGCCGCATTCTCTACTTGTTTATACTTTGGAATATTCGTTTTTTATTTATCATTATTTTTTTTTATTGAATGGTTAGATTACATTACAATCCCGAGACAGTATTTCATAAGAATGGAGACAATATTCAGAAAATTTGGGTTTTTTTTTTTTTTTCTTTCTTTCTTTCTTTCTTCCTTGAACGGTTAGATTCTATTACAGTCCCCAGACAGTATTTCATAAGAGTTGAGACAGTAATTATTGCACTGAGACAACAATTATTGCATTGAGACAATAGTTATTGCATTGTAACTGAATCTATAAGCGAATTTTATTTAGTAACCAGGTCACTTTTTAAGTGACCTACGTTTCGAAATCACCGTTAGGTACTTACGGTATCTAATCACAAACAAGACATTTGAACACTTTTCAAAAGTTCCCTCCGGTCACCTATACTCATCCAGTTACGTTTCAGGTAACCCACCTTGGGAGGTAGGTCTCGAAAATCGCAACTAAGCGGTTCCCGGTCACTTTTTGTAATACCCCTGGTAAAAATGACGACTATAACCGTTCCAAAAACGACTATAAACATAGTTGGCCAACTATGGATTTATAATTGGCCAATTATAGATTATAGTCGGCAACTATGTTTATAGTCGTTTTTGGAATAGTCGTATAGTCGTCATTTTTACCAGGGACGGTACCGTAAGTACATGACCGTACGTTGCTTGGCTCCACCCACTTTTAAGTGACCGAAGAAATAAAATTTCGGTCACCTACTAATTTCCGAAACCTGGTCACTGAAAACGTGACCTGGTTACTAATTGTAAATAAAATTTGCTTCATCACTATAGCGCATCAGTATTGTGACGAACCCGGAACGTACCGGATGAAACAGCCATGCATCATTTCAAAATGTATGAATTAATCATCAACCTACAGGCTGATCTTTAAGTTTAATGGACAAAACTCGCAGACTATGGCTGAATGGAAGGTGACTATTAATTGGACCCTCTATAAAGTGTTTGTCGAAAATTATAGCTCTGTTACCAAGTAAGAATCGATACGCTATTTATTCGATAAGCCAATTAAATGATGCTTAGAACAAAGATTTAGTTTATCGAATGTAGCAGATAGCTCTGTTACCAAGTAAGAATCTATACGCTATATTCGATAAGCCAAATGATGCTTACAACAAAGGTTTAGCTTATCGAATCTAGCAGATGGAAGCTTGATTACAAAGCTTCATTCGTCAATAAACTCTGTAAAGGGACCAATAGTAATCCTCCAATCAGCCAGTTTAATCCAACGATTTTTAAGGTCACATCCATTTCTTGAAGCCCCACCAATCTTTATGTTAGTTTAGTCCAGGCAGCTGAGTTTTCGCTCCCCATAAATCAGGGGTGGCTCGTGCAGTGTGGCAACAACGTATTCTCTCCATTTAAACCTATGTAAAAGAATCGATCTGCAGGAGGTGCAACTGCACCCCTAAGATATCGATACTTCAGCATAGGTTTAAATGGCAAAAAAGCATGGTTACCAAATTGCACGAGCCACCACTGCCATAAACACCGATGTCCATTACTTCTGATTTTAGGCATTTGGCTATATTTTTCTTGTGCTACGCAAGTACATTATTTCACTTGAGGCTATAAAGAAGAAACTTTCATCTTACATCTTTCAACTTACATCTATATCAATCTAAAATGAAGTTCAACCGAATCACGGACTACTTATAATCGTCACGTTCAAATCCAAACAATAGGAACTTGACTTTTTTTGACGTGACTCAGACTGACTCTTAAAATGAAACGTGATTTGTAGTGATATCAACCAACCTGAATTTAAATGCACAAAAAATTAGAGAGAGGGGAAGAGAAAGAGAGAGAGAGAGAGAGAGAGGGAGAAAGATACAGAGAGAGAGAGAGAGAGAGAGAGAGAGAGAGAGAGAGAGAGAGAGAGAGAGAGAGAGAGAGAGAGAGAGAGAGAGAGAGAGAGAGAGAGAGAGAGAGAGAGAGAGAGAGAGAGAGAGAGAGAGAGAGGCAGACAGACGGACAGACAGACAGACAGAGTCAAGAGGTGGGGGGAGCGGAGGAGACATTTCAACTCGAAGTATGAATGAGAGAATTGCGTCCCAGGCAACGCGACTTCATGATTTTAAGTCATTCCCAAGTATGGGAGTTCGCGGGCTATTCTAATGTATGCAAACTAACAATATAAGTTTGTCAATCTCTGGAAGAGAGCACGAGGTGGCACTCCGCGATTCGCGAGTATAAAAATTGGCGGGGCGGGAGGGGCAGACTTCGCAGTGGCTGTGTGTACACTTGTTTTCCTTTCGTACACATCTGTTAGGTATGCGTGTTCGTTTGTTTGTTTATTTGTTTGTTGGTCGTTGGCTCGTATGATTGTTTGTTTGTGTGAGTTGCGCGTCCTTTCTCTCTCTCTCTCTCTCTCTCTCTCTCTCTCTCTCTCTCTCTCTCTCTCTCTCTCTCTCTCTCTCTCTCTCTCTCTCTCTCTCTCTCTCTCTCTCTCTCTATATCGTTTCTTTCTCCGTCAGCTCTAATATTCCAACACCCACTCACAAACTTGCTGGATTCACGTCAAATCATTTCTTCGTCTCTTTCTCTTTTCTTTATATTTTAAATGCTCGTTTTTTTCTCTCTTTTTGCGCGCGCGCGCGCGCTCGAGCGCGTTCAACCAACGCCAAATATGGACGCATTATCATTTGTAGAGTTCTCGTTTCAGACGCTTTCAATTCAAGGGTCGAGAGACTTCTTATAAGTACAAACGAAGGCACATACAGATACATACAGGGTGCCTGTAATGTAACGACTCCCAGGAATAGATATATCGTAAATATTTGCGGCCGACCGATGTGGCGCGTTGCTCACAGAGGGTAGGAATGGTTGATTCGGAGGCCAAAGAGCTGCAAATTGAAATCACTGATGATAATTGAGCCGTTTGGTGTAACAACGGCTCTTCTTCAACTTAAGTACGTACGTACTTTAAATAATAAGAAAGTTTTCAACCATCGCTTTAATTGAAGAGAGGTTGTAAGTCCTATCTTCACCATGTTAATTTACCCAACTTTCGATACACGAATCTCAAGACCGTTTGCTCCTTGAGAGCTCATTTTTTTTTTAGGTTAAAATTTCATTCTTAATTCTTTTTTTTAAAAAATGTATTGAAAAACGAGTTTTTTTGGGCTTATTTTGTTTACATACCATTGTTAAATATACACAAACATCGGTAGCTCTGGTGTGACCCTCTTTTGAAAGACAAATACGAACACGAGAAATTGATTTATGACCACCCAAAACCCATATATTATATCAGGTCTGGTCGGTAGCTTTTGGCCCTTTCAGATGGTCCATTGTTTGTAAACCTCTTAGCACAGAATACCCAATCATAATCTCATAATTTACATGCAATCAGATTCGCGAGTTTTGAGTTTTCATTGCCATCTTCTTTAAAAGCTGAAAGTGTTAAAATAGTCAAATACGAACGTTTAATTATCAATTAGTTTGATACTTCGGCAATATACACTTCACGGGATAGACGAATTCAAGATGGTGGTGAAATCGGGAAACGTTGTTCCCAAACCTTGGGTTTCCCGATTTGGCGCTACCGGCCAGACCTGATAAACTAATCAACCAACTAACTTGTGACCTTCAAATAGACCAGTCTTGCCTACTGTGAGCCGCGACGCAGCAAGACCGCAATTTCTTTCATAGTTCAATTGATCCCGGGGTTTATTGTGATAATTGTCGAGATAGTAGCTGTTTCCTTTTTATTATAAAAAGCGTGTATCTGCCTATATTTCACTCTTGACTGTCGCATCGCTCTTCATTTTAAATTGGAGAAAGCAGTCATGAGTGTTCGCTTGTTATTTCGAGTTGTATTGGTTCGCTTTGCACACTGTTTCCGCTATCGAAAACTCCGCCCGATTGACGGAACGCATATAACAAGGGAAAATACGCGAAAAAGCCTTGTATGGAATTTTGAGACGAGGGAATTCCACGCGTCCAAGAACAAGTATAGTATGACCGTCCAACGCGAATTGAAACAGAAAATTATCCTAATGGATAGGGTGCTCTCTTTAAGGAAAGAGAATTGTTATGATATTGAAACTCACTTGGATAGGCATGCATACGAGTCAAGACAATACATACTCCTTATTTCTGTTTTACACTTTTTATCCAACACCTCCGCACTAACTTGACACGAAGATGCATTGCAGTTGCCTAAAATGGTCAAAACGTTTGAACAAATAAGCGTCCCCAGAAGATCTCGTATCCGCAATCAAATATTGAAATCGGTGTTCTTTGTTACGCCTGTATGATACAAACATCGATTCTCGGGGAGGCAATACGCCCCTCTGGCATTCGATTTTTTTCAACGGGCTCAAATGACAAAAAGCTTGTTTGACAGAATGCTTGATCCAACGTTATTTGAGGAATGGAAAGAGCTCTACATGACCGCATACCAGTGGCGTAGCGTGAAATTTGGCAACGTTGAATTGTGGCCATTTAAACCCAAGTTAAAGATCAAATGCGAAGATCTTCACTGAACACCCAATATTTCGATCTTTTTCATGGGTTTTGATGGAAAAACTGCAACGTTGCCATATTGCACGCTACGCCACTGTTATTCAAAATTAATTGCCGATGTTTTGAACTTGATCTTGCGCGGATGCAGAAATAGTGTCTTCTTCATAACGAATATTTTTGCATCACATTTTCCGGGTGAGGTCTCATTGACCTGCTGTTTCCTTTTCCTCTTTTCTATGCGTACTCCCAAGATTCTTGACTTCCTTTCTCTGGGCATATAACTATTTTCACCATGCTCTGAAAACCTCTTTCCGATACGATTGATTTTATTCACGCCGATGGCCTGTGTAAACATAGGTCATGTTTTCGGAAAGAAAATTCTTCAGAGATTCAAAAAGGTCAATTATTGCTTGCTTATCTTACTGTAGTATAATCTGATAAGCCCTATTTTTTCGAGTTTTGAGACTTTTTAAAAAAATGTTTAAAAATGTGTTTCCACACTCTACGGACGTTGCTATTTATGTTACAACGCTGTAACTTGACATGATAATAGATGTTATTGTGATTAGGAGCCAGAAGTAAACTCGCTCGCTTATTTAGCTCGCTGCTTTTTAAGGAACAAGGTCTACAATTATTACATTTTTTTTCAAGCATTCCAAAATTTGTATTTATTTGTATTTGTATTTTTATTTTGTTTTCAAAACATAATGAGTAGTAAGTGAACTCCATGAGTTTAGGAGGAATAAGAAATGAGAAAAAGTATAAAAATCACTAAACTCATAACCCTCCATCAGGGGCGTCATTTCGGGTTCGGCTTGTTGGGGGGGGGGGGGGGGTAAAATGTGATGATTTTTTTCTCTTTTTTTTTTCTCATCAATATTATTTTCGACACTCTACAGCCCTGCATATACTATATTTAGGGACCTAAATTCCAACGAAATTCGGTAATGACCACCAAATTTTAGTTCGAAACTTTTTTCTTCTCAAAAAAAAAAAAAAAGTAAATAAATAAATAAATAAAAAAAAAAAATGGTCATCACTTTTTCACTTTTGGCCGACCCTTTTGTGGGGCACTGGGGCAGTTCCCCCCCTTCCCCCCGCAAATGATGCTACTACCCTCCATATTGCTGTTGCAAAAGTATGTAACAGACCCGTTGCAGTTTTCCCTATGATTCATCACTTTTCTCAGCTTGGAAAGTCGCAATTAAATGGGACTCTCCTATTCGCTCGCTCTCATTCGACCGCCATCTTGTAATTTTGTTAGACTCATTAATTGAATTTGTGAGTCAATCTATGAACTTTCTGATGCTCTTATCGTTATTTTCAAATGCTTTTACATTGGAATCAACCCACCATATCGCTGTTGCAAAAATTTGCAACATACTTATTCCATTGCACGGTGGCGGCGCGGCGTGGCGCTCTGGATTACGATGCAAAAATTCACGCGAGGTAAAAAGTTACCGAACCACCTCAGTCTTCGGTGCTTACCAACAACCATTGCTCCTTCTCTTATAGTCATATAGCCAGAATATTGTCTTTCTCTCTCTCAGCCTTTTTAAACGAATGTGTTAGAAAAGGACCGAAACAGGGGCTTAAGTCACGTGACAGCCCCTTTATCCGTCCTTTTCTAACACATGCGTTCAAATGGGCAAAGAGAGAGAGAGAAAGACAATATCCTGGCTACGGCTTTGCCTCTCTTTCTCAAGTCCATGGAACCTTGTATTCGCCACCAACGAGCAAGCTGCTGGTAAGTCACCGACAAAATGATTTCGTGACATCGGATTCATTTTGTTCGAACACAGAAAAAGTCTTGCACAGTGTTCAGTTCACATATGTCCATATTGTCCGTGTCCCCGTGTGATCCAACATTTCCAACGTAACACGAAGTCGGAGGAATCGCAAGCGTCGCTTCGCACAGTGGGCCCAGTCTATGGGAGAAGCTGGCCATATAGCATCGCAACTTTAAATGCGTATATCTTTGTCAATACACGAGATAGAACTTTGAAAGAGGCTGCATTGATTTTTTCGTAAAATTATCTACTAGAACCATCCCTTACAATGCATTTTGTGACCGTAGCAACATAAAAAAAATTACATTTTAGTAATATATTTCATGTGGAAGAGGCCGGACAAAGCATCGCAATTTTAAATGCATATATCTTTGTGAATACACAAGGTAGACTTTTAAAAGTGGTTGCATTGATTTTCTCGTAAAATTGTCTTCAAGAACCACCCCTTACAATGCATTTTGTGACCGTAACAACACAAAAAATTCACACTTTTAGTCATATATTCCTTGTGGAAGAGGCCGGAAATAGCATCGCAACTTTAAATGCATATATCTTTGTTAACACACAAGGTAGAATTTTAAAAGTGGTTGCATTGTTTTTTTCGTAAAATTGTCTTCAAGAACCACCCCTTACAATGCATTTTGTGACTGTTACAACACAAAAAATTCACATTTTTAGTCATCCATTCCATGTCCGAGCCTCGCATTGACTCGTTCCAATGTGCGTCGCGTTCGGTGTTCGCGGTGAGCTCCGAGAATGTTGTAACGTTGAATGGTTTGAATGCGGTGGACGGTTGGAGTTGGAGTCTCGGCACGGAGAGGCATACACATATACGAGAGTCACCGCGGCAGCGAGCGGTTACATCTTTCGTGAGTTATGTCGTTTTTGTGCATTACACGATATAATAATTCTACTCCGCTGGTAGGTACACCGTACACTAACCTCTTTTTTCTTTTTTTTCCTTTTTTCTTGCGCGCCCGGGACATGACCGGATGTCTGAAGTTAGTTGCTACCATTTGACTTTTTTTTTTTTACCCCTCTCCTCGTTTTGCACAATAATCGTTGCATGACGACTGCGAATAGAGTCGGGTGGAGCAAGTTTGAGCGATTTTTTGGAAGCAGCTTTTATCCTCGGAAAAATAGAGTCGGAGAGAATGAGTTTTCAATTTAATCGAAGAAAACAAAAATGTGGTTTTTGTTATTTTTTCGCAGAATCTGAAAAGTTTCAAAATTGTTTAAGGCGGTCTTTAGTCCCGAAATCATATAGATTTATCGAAAATTCTCGATGAAAGAAGCTGCTTCTTATAACACTCAAACGTGCGATTCACGGCTCTCTGCGATGTCAGCTGGGTGGCTTCGTGCAGAATGGAACCAACAGAGCTGCAATTTTTAGTATTGTATAATTAATGGCATTTTTCAAATCACCGATGATTCCACCGGCTGAGAAAATATTACACAGTTCAGTTCAGCGTATGTCTTGAATGCACGAAAATACTCGCATCTATAAACTTTTCTCAAGCTGTTGAGTTGTCGATGACGTTTAAAAACTTGCGGATACTCTAATAATTTAACGGTGATTGCACCGATTGAGAAAAAGATTACAGATCACAGTATTTTCGCGCAGTATAGTCATACACATAACTTAACTGTGTAATCTTTTCTCAACTGGTGGAGTGATCGGTGAATTGAAAAATATCCTTGATTAGAAGCAAAACGGCAGCTTTGACAGTGACTTTACTTGCAACAGCGTCATACGACAACGCTAATCGTAATTATCATATATATTACGTCATTATATGACTTTTATGACATCAAAGAAACGGGTGAAATGGGAGAATGGTGGAAAACACGTGAAACAAATCTTAGTGAGGACCTTTTGGGTCAAATTGCAGCCATTTTCAACTCAAAACTTTATAGAAGAAAAAAAAAGATTAAAAAAATAACGTCAAACTCTGGAAAGAGCCCCCTCTCTTAAAAGAAATATGGACATTTCTGGTTTGTAGGAGAGTAGTGACTCTCTTCACAGTTTCAATCATTTTTTAATTATTTTTTTTTAAATTTCTGAGTTGAAAATGTCTGCGATTTGAACCAAAACGTTCTACCAAAAATTCTTTTTTTCCGCATGTTTTCCAGCATTTTCCTACTTCACCTGTTTTTTTGTGTCAAGTCGACGATGGTTCGGTTTTCATCTTGTTTCATTGCAGCCTATGACGTACTTAAATTTAATTTATGATTAATTATTTTTCATTTTTTTTTTTTATATTTCATATTGATGACATTAGCGTACACATCAAGAATCGCCAACTGTGATATTATATTTTTGTATACATTCCGTTCCTGGCAGCCTGTCTCTACGGACAGATGTCTCCGAATGGGTGTAGGCAGATATAACTTTCCGGACCGAACTTGCGTTTTGTAAATTGTTATGCTGTCCTGGCGAAGTGACAGGTTTTTCTCCTCTCCTTTTTTGTTCAATTGCACGATTTTTTTCTCCCTCTACTTTCCTCCCCTCCGTATCCTTTCAAATTCAATATTTCATTAATATTTATGCTTATTGATTTATTCCCGTTCCGGCCAAGTCACCTCGTAAACCATTTAACACGTGTTACTTGCACGGGTAATTACTTCATCTTGAAAATGTTTATGCTAAGTATTCGAGAACATAGATGCCGGCTCTAATGATGAGTCAGCAAAAATAGACTTTTAGAGGCTACATTAACTTCATTCATAACCCTATTCTGCATTAGGCGAGGAATGCTCTACCTGACTGTATACCTTTTTTTCCCTTCTTTCATCGATATTGAAAGATTTTACTGTGCTAAATGATTTATGTACGCTTTTCGAAAGATTAGGGCTTAACCTTTTAAAAACTAGATAAGTTCATAGGAACGCTTCTCTTCCGTTTTTTATAGGGAAGGTAGTTAACTGTTCGTACTCTGGGGAGTTGGGATTGCCTATACGATGATTTGAAGGCTCCGGACGAAATCTTATGTTGTGAGAGTCTACATCGATAAGCGCGTTTATTCGGATTTGTGAGACTGGAACAATGTGAAAACGACTAGAAGAGCAAAACGAGTTTTTTAAGGGTTCCATTGGGAGTTAAGATAATAGGGTGGTTATTGTAGCGACAGCTCGTAAAATGTAATTTTGATGATACAGTAAAAAAAATTGTTGCAAAAATACCAGAAGCACAAGGAAATGTGAACCAATTAGGTTAAAGATGGTGCTTTTAACAGAATTTCCTATGTTTGCACTTGTTCTTGAATTTTTTTTTTTTTTAGGAAATTCTCGAACTGTCACCATTTTCTGACAGGAACACGAGAATAAGCTGGTAAAAGTACTAGACTCTCTGTTGTTCACATAACGCTGTGCTATTCGTAATATTACTATAATGTAAGATTTTTTTTTTCATATCCTCTATATAGACCTATGGAAAAGAATCACTCCTCAAGGATGTCAATAGCATCGATAATTTTGCATTGATTCTAATGGGAGAAAAGTCATGATCGATTGCCACCACTGGTGGAAGATGAAAACGAGCGTAGAGTATTTGAAGCTACAATTAATTGATATGCGATATATTGATCTCTCTTACTTACAAAATATGGTAACGAATCGAATCTAGCGGGAGTTCATTTTAATTCCAAAAAAAATCGTTTTTTTTTGCGTAGGTTCCAAAGGGTAGAAAACGTCGATCGATTGTTCTCGGACCGCCACTGTCTCTTCGTCAGATCTGGCATCCTTGATAGCATCGAGACTCGTTCGTGCGTACATTCATTGGACCGATTCCGTCCGTTGCCAGTATCGAGGAACGGGCGAAGGTGTTGTCCTGAACCGGGAACTCCCGACAATGAACCGGACTGTCACAGGTTCCGTCAGACCTATCCGCAGGAATAGTGGGGAGGAGAGGGGAGGGGCAACGGGGGAAGCGAGACGGAATAATTTCGCTAAAGGTGCCGGAAGACATCGGAACAATGACATCTTTATCACTTGACACAGCCTCGGCCTATTCGCGAAGTACACATTTTTCTTATCCTTTCTTTTTTCTCCCTGTGTTCTTGGCCATTTCTTTTTCATTATATTCGCTCGCATGTTCTATGGCCCCCTCCTCAAACCAAACCCCCCCCCCGCCCCTTCAAACTCTTTTCTTTTTCAAGCGACCCCAATCAGTTTGCAAGACTAATTATTGGGTATCGCCGTCTGTTGAGTATCCTCATTCCGGTATCTCCATCGACAATCCCCAGTGCTCTATGATATGCTTGCCAACAGAACACCAGCGGATCCAGTAAATTGTCCATCTCTCTTCCTCTTCTCATTAGAATGCATGTATTGGTAAGGGATAGAAGAGGTGGAGAAAGTCACGTGACTGCTCCTGATCTGTCCTTTTCTAACACACGCATTCTAATGGGGGAGGAGAGAGAAGGATAAAGTCCTGGATCCACCAATGCAACAGAGTCGATTCTGCACCTTGTTCCTGAACAGTAAACACAGCAACGTTTGATATTCTTCCA
Source organism: Trialeurodes vaporariorum (assembly GCA_011764245.1). NCBI lineage: Eukaryota > Metazoa > Arthropoda > Insecta > Hemiptera > Aleyrodidae > Trialeurodes > Trialeurodes vaporariorum. The sequence continues at coordinate 56,530,507 of VMOF01000220.1, forward strand.
ACACAAGAGGAATCAGAGGAAAATGGGTCTGTTGCAAACTTTCGCTACATCATTATGGGGGATCAATTAATTTAATTCTTGAGTCCTTTTGACACCAAAAAAACCTTTATCTAAATTTAAACTATCAAAAACAAATTTTCAGAAATAGTAGAGTAGCCATTTGAAATCAGTGTCGTAGCGTGCAATTTGGCAAATAAGGATTTTGTCCTCAATCAAACCCATGTATAAAAGGTAGACACTTCGGCAGTGTAGGTGTTCTCCGAAAACCTAATACAGTAAACCTCGGCTTCGGGTTATCCGAATTAATGTGGCGGTCGGCTAGTTCGGATAACGAAAAGTTCGGATAATCCGGAGTCCGTTACGGACAGTTACTTACTACTTTTCGTGAAATGACTAAAAGTCAGTTAAAATACTACAAATTACTTTAATGTTATACTTAAAACTTTGTGCTTGATATTTATACCGATATTTTCATTTGACGACTGAGCTCTAAAAAAATTGATTGAATTGGGTACAAATTAGGTATAATGGAAAAAAAAACGAGAGAGTTGTCTGAGATGCGTCAAGTTCCTCTGAGACCGGCGAGTGAAAGTGAGGAATATGTATCGACAAAAGAGTTCGGATTACAAGGAGTTTGGATAACCCGAGGTTTCCTGTATACTGCGATATTTTTTATGGGTTTAAATAGACGAGCTGCAACGCTGCCTAATGGGTCTGTTGCGTACTTTTGCTACATCAATATGACACATTGTTTCTAACGTAAAATTCTGCGAAAATAACGATGCGCACATTAAAAACTTTCAAAATCCACTCATTAACTCAGAAAATACCTTCCATTTCAAACAACCCGCGCTACACTAGACACTATATCACCGACTTATAACTACATAGATGGAACCATACCGTTTATGTAAACATGAACAGAACTTACAAACATTGGAATGACATTGGAATGTTTTGTTTAGATGCGTACATTTCTTATATTATTTTGTAATCTTTGATAAACCGAAAAGACCAGACAGCAAATGCATCTTATATTTCAAGTATTTAAAAAGAAATTCCATCATTTTGTAGTTACGATGTCGTTTACTTATCCCGCCGTCAGTCGCGCGGGGTCGAAAACGACCCCAGGGGTCAGAAAAATGCAATTTCGTCCATGAAAATTTGAGGGTTTTAGCTCGTCCGTTTCAGTACCTTCTTTCAAGGGTTTGGACTATCCACTCTGTAAATATGAACTTAATTCATTCGTTTTGAAGCACGGACGCGCCAAAGTTGCTTGGGGTCCTTTTCGACCCCGCGCGACTACTCACGTTCATAAAATGTGACCGAGTGAACATAACGTAAACGTGGATTCTGTGCGGTGTTTGCACTCGCGTGATGTGATTGCCGTTGGTTTTTTACTTTTCTTTACTTACTACAACACTTTTAGAAAATCTAATGTTTGCTCTTACTGTTTTTTTCTAAATTACTCGTTTATACCAATTTGTTACGTATCAATTTTTACGTAAATCAGTGCGGCGCGGCGCCGCTTGCGATCTGGCAGCACCGCGTTTTGTCCATTCAAACCCACACAAAGTGTCGATTCGAGGGAGTGCACTTCGCACCTCCATTAGTTTGGCCTTTTTCATGCATTTGAATCGACGAAATGCGGCGTTGCCAGATTACAAGCGACGCCACTGATCATAATTTTTTTTGTTTTTTTTTTTCCGCTAAAGTTTCATTATTTCACATGGGGGCGGGGAGTGGGGAGGGGAAAAAGGGAATGAGATGGGAAATGAAGGGGGAAGGTGGGGGAAAGCGGAAGGGAGGTGTAAAAGGGTACCTGGAATCAAGTACGAAAACCAAAAAGATCACAGCATAAAAATTTAAGTATCTCCACTTTGCTATCCCCTACCCCTTTTTCCCCTCCAGCCCTCCCCTAAATCCTCAATTTCGATTCTGTTTTTTGGTTGATGGAATCTTGCTAACCTTAATTGACGTTTTTCCATCTCATTCGGTAAAAAATAAAGTTTTTCAGATGGTTACTTGTTTCATATCCAAAATTTTAGGACTAAATATAGGAGGGGTTTTGAGGGGGGGATATCTCAAAAACTTGCCCCCGCAACCCCATACGTTTTTTTCATGAAATTATCTTCTATAGTGCCTAGAAGTAAAAAAACCTCGATTTATAAGTTTCAAAACTAGTTAAAGGCAGCTGACTGATAAAAATCTGGGAAAGGTCACATTTTTGGGGGTTTTCCGACACAGATTACAATATATCAATTACTGAACGTAAAATTCTTTTTTCAAATCGAGTTTTCACGTGAAAAGCTTTAAAAATACATACTCATTACCATTCTGCATGGTTGAAATCAAAATTTTGAATGACGGTGGTAAAATGGGACGAAAGAACTTTGGGGTCGAAAACGACCCCGCGCGACTACTCGCGGAAGTTTTTAGGGCGCGACTGACGGCGGGTTATGCACGGTGGTTCCGTCTATGTAGTAGTACACCGGGGCAATAGTGTCTAGTGTAGCGCTGGCTGTTTGAAATTGAAGTGATTTCCTAAGTTAATGAGTGGATTTTGAACGTTTTTAATTTGCGCATCGTTATTTCCGTCGAATTTAACATAAGAATCAAGGTTCTTTTTTACTGTAGCAAAAGTATGCAACAGACCCATTGAACGCTACGCTTAAGCACTGTTTGAAATTGGGGTTCAGGGGAATCTTGCTTCGAGAATCGAGAACTCATGTTTCAAAAGAGCTCGGAATGACGAAGGTTTAGACTGTTATACTTGCGAAGTATGTTTGTCCTTCCTCGATCATCGTTGGATCATCATTGCATGCCTCTTTTTGCGCACGATGTTTTTTTTTTTTTTTTACTCATCCATTTTGCAGCTTAATAAATGACCGAGCCAGTCTAGCACGGGACTATTTGCACGTTGGCAGCATGGCGCGACTTGCTGGGACGCAGGTACGACTATCGTATCAAGTTACCCCTGGCTCATGCTATTTCTCCAAGCCCCTCTCATCCCGTCCCTCCCAAAAGTGGTGATTGCGAAAATACTCAATGTAGGTACCGCAGTGTATTTACATGTAAAGGCCGAAACCCGGCCGGATGCCGGGACCGGGCACTGGCTACAGAAACCGCAAAATATTTGCAAGAGGGACACCTAGAAGACCCGCTAATGCAGCTCTGCATGTACTCTGTACCACTTCAGGGTCAAGAGTACATTATCCGATCTGCGAAGTGTGATTGTGTGTGCGTGTGTGTGTGTGTATGTCTGTGATGGAGGTGAGGGGGTATGTTTTGGAGTCATATGGTCTCACCCCGGCCCAGATGGTACGTCAGACGTCAGTGTCGTCAGTGTGCCAGAATACATTATGAGATGAAGGATTGGCCACCAAGCAACGCTGCCAGATTTTATGAAAAATATACCAATTTCCTATAAGACTTAATGTGTATGGTTTTTTTTTACCAGATATGGCAACGCTGTCACCAGGGTTGCCACCGTGTACTCAAAGTTTTCATAAGATTGGGCTGCAGTCAATGAGGTAAAGCAATTGAGAAACTGTCACATGTTATCAGTGTGTAAGTTAGAAAAGGATAGGAGAGGGGGATCAATCCCCTCTTCCTATCCTTTTTCTACTTGTACATTCTGATGACTGAAAAGAGAGATAGAATGATTTCTAGTTACGCTACTGCATGTTATAAGTTCTATCCCAAAGTGAGGCAACTTGGGTGATCTGGTCCTAGTTTGGTTGCCTCATATTTTTTAACCTAACATCAAAAATTGGAAATTAATTCAGTGAAAATTTGGTTTAATCTTCACGTTGCTAAGGGAGAGTCCGCGTGGACCCCACGTTAGTTTTTTTTGCGATGAAAGATTGTATTTCACACTGATGTTTTTATGCTTTCAGGTTTGTGTCAATGAGGGTTTGTTTTATACAGTCACCATTTTCAACTTTTTTTTCTTTTTTTCAGATCGTTTTGGATTTACAAGCCTGTAAAGTCGTGCCCCTCCCACTTAGTCCTTATTCCTTAAAAACATCATGGAAAATAAATACATCTAGGAAGTTCCAATGGTAATTTGACACTTCTCCAATGCTGATTGCTGCCAAATAACTATCCACTAAAGTAGTGAATCAGTAAGCGGGAAATTCGAATTGATATGCTATTGATACAAATAAGTGACTGATTTTTAACTATCCTTTAAAGTAGTGAATCCGCATTTGAATTGATATGCTATTGATATAAATGAGTGACTGATTTAAATAAACCAAATATGCACTGTTTTAGTCACTGAGGATTGTAGGTTTTTCTCATTTCAATGGATGCATTAGAAAATGATAGATGTAGGAAAAAATAGTCACCCGAGGGCCCCTAACTCCATCTTTTTCTAACACCATGTGCATACGAAAAGGTAGAAAAGAAAAATGACGCGTCCTTGGATCGGCCTCTGGACTCAGTGTGTCTCAGAAACGTCACATGTAGGAAAGTCCCTTATTAATAGTGCGTTACAACATTTAAAGCATGTGGTGTAGGCATAGCCGTAGCCAAGGTATTGTCTTCCTCTCTCTTAGCCTCATTTGAATGCATATGTTAGAAAAGGATGGATATAGGGGCTATCACGTGACTTCAGCCCCTGTTTCTGTCATTTTCTAACACATGCCTTCAAATGGCTTAAGAGAGAGAGAAAGACTATATCCTAACTACGGCTATGGGTGTAAGTACTAACGAGCTGAATTTTGACGACGAGAGGAAAGTTATATATATATATATTTTCTGCTTTTACACTTGAAAAATGTCTCTGGTCAATAGGTCAAGTTATTGCTCGAGTACCAGCAGGAAGGGTTTTTCGCGCCAGTCTTGACGGAGCCCTTACCCTAGAATAATAAAGTCGGACAGGTGAAAAGATATATTTCTGCAAGCCAGTTATGTGATTTATCTAGTCTTTAGAAATATGTGTGCCAACATGAATCATTATTTATTTGTTGGAAAATGTTTTCGCATAATTTGTTCCAAGTTTCTGGTCCTTTGAGTCAATGAATATTATTCTATGCACTAGCTCGCTATCCTAGAGTTCAGCTTGATACGGACAATCTATAAAGGATATATCGTCATTTGTTACAATTCTTGACGACAGGCTTTCTCAGGATGAGCAGTGGCGGCTCGTTATCTTAACATCAACGTATAGTATCTATTTACTTATTTGTAGGAACATCGATTCTTAGAGAGGAAATCAGTCCTTCTTAGAATCGAGAATTCACACGCGTTTAAATGCTTTGCTTTTTTGCCGCGGCAGTGCGTACAATCTGGAATTGCTGAACTTCAATCATTCAAATCAATGTGATACATCGATTTGAGAGAGTACTTTGTGCGCTTCCAATATTTCGACCCTTGTCATGCATTTAAATATACAAAATACATCGTTAGCTGATTGCAAGTGACGCCAATAGCCTTTTCCTTCTCCAGCGTTAAAGTTTCCATGTTTATCGGGATACTTGCTGGGTAAATTTAAATATCTTCAGAGGTTTTAGAAACCGTGTAGACTCATACTATTATGGTTTCTGTTCTAACAATATTTTTCCAATGCATACTGCGTACTCCATAGTAAGGTATAAGATTAGCACTGATTCGTCATCATTAACAACAAGAATAAACTCAAATTAACTAAAGATAAACATTTTTGAAGTATAAATGGGCATTAGGCTGTCTTTTTCTTTCTTTACACGGAAAAAACGAAGTTTAGGTACAATCTCTGCGCAGCTTTTTAAAATGGCTTCGCAAAGCAAAAGTGTTTGCTCTCCCGGAGAAAGTTGCGGTTGTACCGAAGCACTATACTTCGCAGTGGCGGCTTGTGCTATTTGGCAACAATGTCTTCGCTCCATTTAAATCTATGTTTAACAATCGATTGTTGGTGAAGCGCTGCTTCACTTTCGAATCGATTAATTTATATACAATCAAATGGAGGGATGACATTGTTGCCAAGTTGCACGAGCCGCCCCTGCTACTTCGGTAGAGTGAAAGCGCAAGAAGAAAGGCTGTTGCTCTACCGAGGGAGTGCTTTGGTACAACCGCAACTTTCTCCGGTAGAGCTAGAACGTTTGCTTTGCGAAGCTATTTTGAAAAGCTGCTTCGGTTGTACTTAAACTTTGTTTTTTCAGTGAACGACATTTAGATCTACATAACATAATCAAAGACTTTTAAGAAATCTATAATAATCTGTAGTCAATATGACAAAGAGGGAGGGATGAGGTTTCAGGGGAGGGGGGGGGGCACTGCCATCACGCGTAGGAATATGCAACAAAGAGCGAATAGATGACTGTGGCCTACTTTATTCGGCGCTAGAAGTGTTAACAATCGCGGCTCCAGACCGGAGCTCCCATAGATCACCATCATGTGTAAAGGTTTGTTGCCTGCTGTTCTTTTTTTTTCTTCTCCTTAACTTTTTTCTTCCTTTTTGCCGTTGTGTTTTTCTAGTCCCAAGAGCCTATGGAAAGCCGTGAACAGGCCTTGTTTCCGATAACGCTTCAAGAACTTCGCTGTTTGCTTTCGCGCAAGGGCCCTCATGTATAAACTCCGAGATTGTATGCTAACGATCCCCTCTGGACGGACCGCAAAGCCCGCTCGTCGGTACATGCCCGGCCCGCGGTGTCGATAAATGGTCGTACAAATTTATGCATTTTTTCCCCCCCTCTCTTCCTTTCTTCGATCTCTCTTTCTCTGTTCTTCCTCTTTTGCCTCTACTAGTAAGCTTCTCTCTCTCTCTCTCTCTCTCTCTCTCTCTCCCCCCTACTCTCTCTTTCTCACTCTTTTTTTAGTTTTAATTTTCAGACTCTGGCAAACCTTTGAAGTTTGCATGGAAAAGGCGTCTAGAATTTTTGATCGCGTGGATTTCGAGTCTTTCATGGATGCGTCGCAAGCCGACGCTCAAGGGAGCCAAAAACGAACATCGTCGGGAGAAAAAAAGTTCAAAATAATTGAGTTGCAGGTAAAATACAAAAAAAAAAAAACAAAAAAAAAAAAAAACAAAAAAAAAAAAAAAAAAAACAGCAGCAACAAGAAACAACAGAATAATAAACAAAAATAAAAACAAAAGCAAAAACCATCAATCAGACTAATTTTACCTCGAATACCTAAATAATTGAGCCAGTTTTAATTTTCAGACTCTATAGCAAACCTGTGAAGTTTGCAGGGAAAAGGCGTCCAACATTTTTGATCGCGTGGATTACGAGTCTTTCATGGATGATGGATGCGTCGCAAGCCGACGCTCAAAGGAACCAATGACGAACATTTTTGGGAGAAAAAAAGTTCAAAATAATTGAGTTGCAAGTATAATACAAAAAGAAAATCAACAACAACAAACAACAGAATAATAAAAATAAAACCATCGATCAGACATAATTTTACCTCGTGTAAATAAATAAGCCATAAATTTTCTCATTGGTACTCTGCTTGTTGATGCATGCTTGTGGATGGGGGAGGAAAAAGGAAGAAGAAGAAAAAAGAATGATGAAAAAGAACTATGGTCAGAGATCGTCAAAAAGTGGCCAAAAATCAGAAAAAGAATTTCTCAAAAATTTTAAATTTAAAAACTTTTAAGACAAATTTCAAACTTAGAAAACACTTTTAAACAGTAATTCAAACTTAAAATCGTCATCTTAAAGTCTTAAATTAAGCTTAAAAGGTCGAAAACTATGATTTTCAATGACTATAATTCTCTGATTTTTGGCCACGTTTTTTCGATCTCAGACCACAGTGCGATTTCGCATCCATAAAGACTAACATTTAGAATGCGGAGGGGTTTTTTGATAAGACACACAAATGAATACAAAGATACCCTCTCTCTCCATACGCAATGCCTGTGCGATTATTACGCCTGTTGTTTATTTCTCTGACCCCCCCCCCCCCCCACCTCTATCGCCATCTACAAACCCCCTTTTTATACTACCACAGACCCCCTGCACCTCCATTTGTAGATTTCCCTCTTTGTATTTCGTCCTGACTGTACGGCGCGCGCTTTTTTTTAAAAGTTTAATACGATCGCGATGAATTTGCGACGCTTACCGATATTGAAACAAGAGCCATAAATCCCCCCCTCTCTTTGCATTGTTGTCTGATACCAACGACCAAACGAAATTCGCCTGATTTTGCGTTGATAGAGATGGGATACACGGTGAAACTTTTATTTTTCCGCTGAACAGTATATATGCTGGCATCGGCAACAACGATAACAACGAGGTCCGAAAAAAAAAAAAAAAAAAAAAAAAAAAAAAAAAAAGGAATTGAACTGATCTGCGATTCGACTCGAGCAGTATTGCGCGGTATGTAGTCACCAAAGCTCTATTGTGATAGCCCGTTTTCTGTCCGGCATTTGTTCTTTTTACTTTATCATTTACTGTGGCTTGTTTGATTGTTTGTTTCTTTGTTTTTTCTTTCTATCTCACCCGTCTTGTCTGTTCGCACAGTGAAAGGTGCTAGAATCGGCGCGAGACCTTTTACCAAAGAGTTTGTATCGATTTGTATAGTATGTGCTTGCTATGCTGGGAAATTGTAGAAACAGCTAGTGATGGATTGAGCAATACTTATTCAACCGATCGTAGTCACCACACCAATATATAGCTGCTACAGATGATGTGTCATGGATAGGCCAGACATCGGGTCGATATTTTCAAATCTTTGGCATTTAGTCACAATGGTTCCCAGATGATAAGTCCAAAACACGAATGTCCAAAACTTTTTCGTCCAAATTTATATTTTGTCCAAATCATCTTAATGTCCAATGCGCTTGCGTCCATAAGATTATAATGTCCAATTATAGACAGATCCAAATAGAAAAGTCCAAAACCTATGAATTTGAGCAAAGTAATGTCCAATGTCCAGAAAAATTCTTTTCTTTACTCGACGTATTCGCTTCACTTCATTTTTTCTCCTTTAAATTGATCCACTCCGTATCGACCCGTAGGACTGTAGGTATTCTTATTATTAAATCCAGATCCACCAAGCGGAGTCATCTTACATTTGTTAATACTTTATGAACTAGTTGTCATGACAAAAGCAGCAGTATTATCATACACATTTTTTTTCTTATTTTTGATTATTTCTAACCAACAATTCAAAATTATAAGGAAGCAGGTACAGTTGAGAGATATCTTCGTGCCATTAGTTACAGGCTGAAGCTGAAAGTACCACCCGTGGAAGAAAACCCATAGCTTCATTTGTTTTAATTTATGCAGGTAAATATCATAGATATTTTAATTCCTTGGACATTATAAATTCGACGCAACGTGTTTGGACATTTTGTTAATCAAACTTGACATCCGTTTATTTGGACATTAAAGATTTGGACATTTTATTTTGGACATTCAAGCTTTGGACGTATAATTTTCGACATTGCCGTTTGGACATTACGGTTTTGGACATGACATCTGTGGATCGTCACGATACTCTTATTGAAAAATGAAAATATTTTGACAGAATCTTGAATTATTCCTCAAAGAATGTGAAGCAAAATGAATCAATTCAAAAATCGTTACATGAAATTTAGCAACAATGTGAGGAAAATCGAGTGGAGCAAAATCCCCTGATACCTTTACCCCCCTGTCCTCCCTGCTCTGGACCTTTCCTTGTCCTTTTCTTCACGGTCCATTTACCCTTTGATTAATTGGAGAAAATAAAATGTTGAAATGGAACCTCGGCAATTGCGAATGACAAATTGGAAACAACAGTCAACATGTAACCAGCCGGTGCAGTATGTAGACAGAGTGCAGGGTGCTCGGCGGATATTGTGATGTGTATTAATTCCCTGCTTGCACGGGTAATGGCATTAATATGTATGCGCATGCGTGCAAAGCGTGTGGTATGCGACGCCGCGCCACGCTGCGCCTTCATTTCATATCAAAGTGTTGAGTGTTCCTCACAAAGTGTTGAGTATCAAAGTTGTGATGAGTTTTACATCTCTTGAGTTTAAGGTTGCTTCGCATCAAAATGGCTTTCTTTGACCAAATAATGTTCGGTCTCGAGCATAACTTATATGCACGATCATGTGACAGTGCGTTTGCTCTTTAATTGGTCGAAACCGAACGCAAAATGCACGCAATTCAATGCTCGAGACCTAACAAAATTTGGTCACTGATCTCTATAGATGCTGCGCGTTAGTGGTGGGTCACAAACATAGCCGCGGCCAGCCAGAAATTTGTCTTTCATTGTATTTGCCCTCTTGACTGCATGTGTTAGAAAATGACAGAGACGGGTAAGTTCAAATAACTTTTAACTTTCTATGTAATTTGTCATTACCGTAGATCATTGAGCAAGGCAAAAATATCAGAAAAATAAAGGTTTTGACCAGAATTCTTTCCTGATAAACAATAATTTATATCAAATTGATGATGGATCGATGATAAATCTAAAGAACTACCGAAAAAATTATGTCTTTTTACAAGTTTTAATGAGTTTTACTGGGTCTACGGTAATGACAAAAAACTTGTTTGTTTTTGTTTTTTTGTCATTACCGTAGACCCAGTAAAACTCATTAAAACTTGTAAAAAAACATAATTTTTCCGGTAGTTCTTTAGATTTATCATCGATCCATCATCAATTTGATATAAATTATTGTTTATCAGGAAAGAATTCTGGTCAAAACCTTTATTTTTCTGATATTTTTGCCTTGCTCAATGATCTACGGTAATGACAAATTACATAAAAAAGTTAAAAGTTATTTGAACTTACCCAGACATGGGCTGAAATCATGCGACGGACCCTATAACATCCTTTTCTAACACATAAATTCAAATGTAGGCAAAGACAGAGAAAGACAAAATCCTGGCCATGGCTTTGATCGGAGACCAACCTATCGCCATTTTGTTTTCAATTTGAACACTTGCAAAAAATATCGATGCATTCTAGCGTAAAGAAAGGGGTCCAGCAGAATTTTGCCAAATTCACAGGAGGAGGCTATAACTACATTGCTTGCTAGCTTAAATGCATTATTCGAAAATGTTGATGCATTTAGCAGCATTGTATGGTGGGTCATTCTACAGTAAAGTGGACATGATATGCAAAATTTGAAATTTAAAAATGAGTGCCTTTCAGTCTTGTTTTGCATTAAAATGCAACCAGAGACGAAAATATTATCTAAAATATCTAAAAAGGCAAACGTCTTGATGTTACAGCAGGTTTGATGTGTATTTTCAATGACCAAATCACACGCGCCCCACCCGTTATAAAACCTAGTTGTCTCACCCGTTACGCTACTTTTTAATTTCATTAGAGAAAAATAATTTAGTTAATGAAAAAACTTTACGTAGGATCAAAGCTTATACCCTCACCTTTAACACATATTTTTTTCAAATTTTTATCTCCTCAAAACTCACAGAGTCTCAACTTTTTCTGAATGTGTATCAAAAACCTTATCCATTTTCTGTCCCACCCGTTACACCCTTATCTTGCGCTCTTTTCTCAGCTTTAGATAGACTTTTTTTAAATTTTGAAAATCCCACCACTATCTAGAAGTTAAGACCTTTCTGTTGGTGGGATAGTTTTTTCATTTAAATGATTAAAAAGTTGACAAAAATTACTTCAAAGTCGTCTGAATGCCTCACCCGTTACTAAATAATGACCCTGGTATTAAAAATAAATTAAATGCATTAGCCAATATATGATGTACAACTGGAGAAGAACATACTGTAAATAATTGATATTGAAAAGAAATTGATCCTTCGGGGATTAGATAACACCAGTTTAGAAATCACTTCTTTGGCAAAGCAGAGGTTCAAAAATGGGAAGAAATCAAAAATTGATCGATCATGCGCCACAGCCGCTACGGGGGAGAGAAGTGTTGGAAAATATAATATAACACAGTTCGATGATTCACGAGAGGGGCAAAGGGAGAGAAAATTGAAGATAGAAAGAGGAGGGACTATATAAAGAACGAAAGAGGGATTGATGAAAGTGGGGTGGCCCCTGGTCAAAGGGACTTGGAAGGATCCTGGCCAAATAGGTACGGCGGGAAAGGAAATCAGAAATGAGATAAACAATTTGATAATGACAATATCATTGCGGTCGGTCGGTCGGCACAAGATGGTGGACAGTGATACCACGTATAGAGGAGTATTTGCATAGAAGCGATATGATCGAGGAGAGAGAGAGAGAGAGAGAGAGAGAGAGAGAGAGAGAGAGAGAGAGAGAGAGAGAGAGAGAGAGAGAGAGAGAGAGAGAGAGAATGAGAGAGAAAGAGAGAGGAATAAGGGAGAGAAGAGCAGCGAAGACACGAAGGAGGGAAATGGAGTAAGAGACCTAATATAGATGTTCGGTACGAGGGGCATAAAATTTAATAGGCGAGTACGCGAACGACATCTACACGTACGAATTCGAACTAAAAACACAATCAGCTAGCTTTGCGGACCGTGCAAACGGAGCACCAAACGGAATTGTTCCAACAAACTTTGCACCACTCCTCGGACTCACCGTCCCGTCCCGTCCGCACGGCAATTGCACGACAAAAAAATAGGGGAGGGGAGATTGCAAAGGGGGAAGTACTGTAAAAAGAAAGGCAGATTAGAGGGGGCAGAGGGCGGGGTGCGGGAAAAAAGACAAGAAAACGACGACAAGGAACAACAAGCGAACGATGTACGAAGTTGTTGCAACTTAGGTCGGGCGACAAGCCTAAAGAGGGATTGTAATGTCCGACTTAATGATTATTTTTTCACGAGGGGGGGACCGCACCACGCGGGCGCGGGGCCATCGGTGGAAATCGCGCGGCGGCTCCGGGTTCCTGGGATACGGGATAGAACCGGTTCATCAGATTTGTTTTAATGAATTGGTTCGTAAATAAAATGGAACGCATCCTCTCATTTCCCCCCTTCCTCTCAATCTAGAAGCATTCCCTAGTCTGCAAGTCGTGTTTTTAAAAAAAAAAAAAAAAAAATAAAAATATTCAGGACATTTTATTTATTGAAGACTACTATTAGTTCCGTCCACAGGCGCCGGCAAGGGGCAGTTTCCCCTACCCTCTAGAATTTGGATTATTGTTTGGCTCGATTGATTAATAAGACCTACAGCGAGGCCTTTGGATTATTGTTTACTATTTAGATTATATATTGTACTTACCTACGCAAAATTCTGTTCACATTTGACTCGTACAATGGCCATTTATTTGAAGCCCAAATGTACGAATAAAGAAACTGTTGCTATAACTAAATTGCTATTTTTTCTCTATTTTAGAGGAAATTGTATATACATTTTGGTAGTTTCCATCGGTTTTTTCGTAACATTTCACTTTCAAAGTCAGGTATTTCTGGCTTTATAAGTGCACAACGGACCTATTAGACCGAAAACTAACTTAGCCGCTTGCAACAAATGTTGACGGCGCGTGAAGTGCACACACTGCACAACACTTTTTCCCTTTTCTGGCGGCGGGAAAATGATTTATTTTTGACCAGTCTCCAAGTCTCTCCCCTTCCCACCCCTTCCCTCCCTCCACTCCCTTTCCTCCCCTCCACTCCCTTCCCCCCACCTCCTCAATGAAATGCATATATATACTGTCTATGAATGAAGCCGGGGCAACTTTTACTGCTTTTTGCAGCGTCGTCGGTCGCACAACAAAAACATCAAATCCCACTACCGCACCACAAGGGGCTCAACGCAACCAACAATCGCACCAGCTCACCAACCATCAAGCGTCATTGAGTCGCGATAGGTGTAATAAGCCTAACCCCGAGTGGCCGCGTTTCTGCGTCTATTTGCTCCGCTTCGCACAGTGAGATTTTTCAAACATTATTTATATCAAAAAGTGATAATTACCCATGTACACTACTTTTCATACCACTCGAAGCAATAAGACTGAAATGGGGCTCTTGCAAAATTTTGCCACGGAGGATTGAAAAGTTGATTCTTGCATGGTACTCTAAAAAACCACAAAATTCACTCTCAGAGAATAGGGTCAAATGGCGGAGAGACGGAGGTATCATGGGAGACTCCTATCAAAATTGAGACACATCTCTGCGTGTTCGTTGAGGAAGTGAGAAAGTAGACAGGGATCTCCCATGATACCTGCGTTGAGCCGCCATTACGATCTTGCTGTCATAGCAGTTATGTGAGTTAATGTCTAACTTTAAGACTTGTGATTCTCGTGATTTTTGCTGGTTTTAACATTAGATTTGACTATTCATTTGCTCACAGCAAAAGTTTGCAAGAGCCCCATTCCTGAAGATACAGTTTATTCAACGGTTTTTAGTACCTCGATAAATTAATTGCTTCATGGAAAAAAACAAATATTGATAATATTCATCAATATCATACTTGGAGTTGAAGTTTTTGCCTCATCCCAACGTGGTAAACTGCATTACTGGAAAAAATGATTCTTACATTCGCTAGCAATAGCACAACAATATGTGAACTACAGAGAATCAAGTGCTTTTACCAGACAATTCTGGTGTTACTATCAGACTATCGATTGGTTTCAGTCGTTTAAATAATGGCTATTATTAGTCAACTCAGCGTGCGTCAACTCAAATCGAGCGAGTAGATAAATATTCCTACACCATGTACCCGGATTCGCCTGTATCATAAATTGAAGGCGCTCTATAATCAAAAAAGCATTTTGTTGGATTGTCCATTGTCCAATGTTCAACCATCTATTATTGTCAATGTGATGAGTGAAAGCATACACGAAACAAATTAAAACAAACAATATGTTAAGGTTTGGTATCCGCTGCTATAAAGCTCTAAATGCGTCCTTGTGTTTCTATTTATTTATTTTGTTTTTTATTTCGAGATCCAAAATTTCACTATAGGTTCTTCTCACTGTGTGCAATGCGTGAGCGGACATATAAACTAGCGTACAATTCAAACTTTTGACTCGCCCTCCTCGGTAAAGTCGCTTCTATCAATAGCACATGCGCAGTTGCCAGATTGAACAAAATCAATCTGCACCCTTTCACGATGTGAAAGATGAGCTCTACCTGGAAATGACCAGTTTATTTAAGTTGGTGCAGGGATTTAGAGACGGAGCCACAGGCAAAATTGAAAGCACTTTTCCTAAAGAAAACAATGAATAATCCTTTCCAAACGGAAATTTACTATTCAATAAGTAATTCAAGATATTTAAGCGTAGACAGTAATTACTTTCCATGATTACAGTTAGAATTATTGCAATTGGAGCTCCGATCGCAATAACTCAAACTGTAATAATGAAAAATAATTTCTGTCTGTGCTAAAATATTCGAATTACTTGTTGAATTGTAAATTTTAGTTCTAAAAGTATTATTCATTGTTTTCTCCAGGAGAAGTGCAAATTTTAATTTTGACTGTGGATCCGGCTTTGAAATTCTGAGTCGGTTTATTGATCGATTGCCAGTTTCGGTTCCGAACAAACTTTGGTTGATCGATTTTTTCTCAGTAGGGCTTTTCAAACGGAAATAAGGCAGTTGCAATTAACGGTCGAAAATAATTGTGTGTTTTTTTTCTATAAAGAAAATTGAATCGTATAGTTCGAAAACACGCCATCGTCATTTTTAAGGAAACTACAAAAACTGTGCAGCTCGGGCGGAAAAGTCATTGCAGAAAAAATCTTTTTGGTGATAAGCAAGGTATTTTAGTACTTCTTCCATAACACCGAAAAGATTTTTTCTGCATTGACTTTTCCGCCAGCGCTGCAAAGTTTTGTAGTTTCCTTAAAAATGACGATGGCGTGTTTTCGAACTATACGATTCAATTAGAATACTTGATGAGATGAGAACAATAAAGGTGACTATGACTTTTTCCATGGTATCCAGATTTTTTTTCAGGGAGAATATGCTCCTGTAAAGTTTCAAAAATTTTCGTGTGTGTTGTGACGTCATAACGCGGAATTTCCATTCGAAACAATGTGTATTTCTGGCCAAAACTGCATCTCCGAAACTATGAAACCAAATTAGTTACCAAAAACGTACACTTAATTAGCCCACCGAGTACTTTTAGTTGGTTACTACAAAACAGCAAAATTCAGGCCTTTGCAACTGCCCAGTACGAAAAAACTAATTAGTTTGGCTTTAAAATAAAAATGTTGAAATTCTATTTTATTTTATTTTACATAATCTGTACAAGGATCCCTGGTCGACCAGGACTAAGGTACACGTCCAATTACAATGTCAAAAATTACAATTTCAATTATAATTTCAACAATATAAGAGGTAAATCGACTTCACTGAACATTGAGTCTGAAATGAGTTTGAGGTCAGAAGCCGCTAGTTTGAGTGAAGTAAAAGTCCTCATTTTACAGATGGATCCATGGGCGGATATAGGGAATTGTCTTTCTCTCTCCCCCTCCATTTGAACTTATGTGTTAGAAAAGGACAGCAGAGGGGGCCATCACGTGACTTTGGCCCCCTCTTCTGTCCCTTTCTAATGCACGTTTTCAAATAGGAGGAAAGAGAGAAAGACAATCCCCTGTATCCGCCCATGGATGGATCCTCAAACTATGATGAGAGGGAGCAATATGCATAGTCATGCCCCATTCGAACTTTTACAGCTGTAATTTTGGTGTATGTTGGGATCCATTAGGTCTTGGGTTGTCGTGCGCTATCTTTAGTATTTCTATGAGTCCCCACTCAAGAAAATGGGGAAAAGAAGGAGGATTGGCATCCCCTCCCTCAAGTACCTCTTTGATAATTTGTGGATTTCCTACCTTGGGTGTATTGAAAAGTTTCCACAAAGTTTTGAAAACTTTTGTCTCATAAAATAATTACTTATTCATGTTCTTTTAAATGAGTTGAGGGAGTTGGCAGTAACTTAATAATAAGAATAAAGAGAGAAATAATTTAGAATAAATTTAAAGAATTCAGAATTTAAATTTTGAGAATAATTTATCTATAGGCTATGCTATTTCAAGGAAATTATTTAAATAGTCCAGAGGAATAGATGCTGACTTTCAACTTTTCTGTAACCTGGATTTTTAAGTTAAGGCTTTGTTATTACGAGAGAGTGCTTAAAATACCCGAGGGGAATAGATGCTGACCCCCTAACTTTTCTCGAACTAGGGTAATATATGTATAGGCTATTTTATTCGAAGGAAATTCTTTAAATACACGGGAGAAATAGATGCTGACCCCCAAATTTTCTCTAATTTGAGAATTTATGTATAACCTATGTTATTCCTAGGGACTGTAAAGGCCGGCTAATTCTAAGATTATATTAAATATATCGCCCTGGTAATCTCATAGCTTTTTTTTTTTTTTTTTTTTTTTTTTTTTTTTTTTTAATGAAACGCCTCACTGAATTTTTAAATCTCTATCCTTTAATCTTAAAATCTTTTCCAGACCTCAAAAATTATGGTTGAAATTATTCCCACAACATGGGTAATGAACAGGAATTCATTAACCCTTTAAATACTCAGCCTAAACATGTTTCAGGTGATTTCAATTCGTCATATATTGAAAATAAATTAACGGCTGCTCAGAGTGGACGGACATTCACTAAAGAATTGTTCGTTGAGCGCCTTCAATTATTGATGTAGGCAAAATCAAGTACCGCGGAGTAGGTTTATTTATCTTCTGTCTTGATTCGAATGAGAGCGCGGTGAATTCACTATAATGAGCTTGGTACTGAAGGGGTTAGGTTTAAAACGCACATAAAAACTAATGTCTGAGTTGTATAACATTTGAGTTACATTTCCTGGTCTTCTTAAAATATCCTCTGTAAAACTTAAGATCGAACTTTAACTTGTCCTCGAAACTTTTCCGACTTGAAAAAAGTTGTTTGAAATACAAAGAGGGTGAAAATATGACGATAATCGACTGAAAGCTTTAGGGCGAATACAGTAAATGTGTGTGGAATGGTGAAATATTGGATCATTGCACCGAGAGAATTCTTTTTTTAATCCAAGGTGTATTCCGTTTGTGTTAAAGAAACTGAGCAGTGAAATATTGACCGAGGAAAATTCCTTTAACCCAAGGAAAATGTCTGCTGCTACAAGTAAAAGATTCTTTGTTATGACAGTGATTCTCCTTCATGCTAGAGAACTTTACTTCGAGCAAGGAAAACTGTCACAAGTACACTTGTTTCCTTGTTTTTAAAGAAGTGAGTTCTCTCAGTGTGGAACTGATGGAATACATTGAGAAAAATGTCGATTGCTAGAAATGGAACGGATATATTTTTAGGAACTTTGAAATTGAGGTTCGAAAATGTTGATAAGTGGAAGAAAAATCTCAAAATTGGACTGGAGTATAGTTTTGCAAGATTTCCTCCAAAGCGGAATAGTTTCCAACCTCTATTTAAAGTCTCTGAAAAGATATCCAATCCATTGCCATCAATTTAAACCTTTTGTCAAGATATTCTATCAGTTCCATAATCCTAATATTTCACAATATGGGGGAATTGTTAGGAAATGGTATGTCTCTCATAAAGAAATTGTAAGTACTTGATGAGCTGAGAACAAAGATGTTTTTGGTTTTTAATTAAGTTCCATTATTCTGGAGATGAATTTTTTGCCCAAAATACATTGTTTTAAATGGGAATTCCACGTAGTGATGTCACTATCACCACGCACACAATTTTTGCAATTTTAAAACCTGTGTATGTCCAAAACCGGGACACTTAGAGAAAAACCAAAGGCACCATTGTTTTCAGATCATCAAGTACTATAATTTTCTTCATAAAAAATACACAATTTCAGATCCTTGCAGCTGCCCCATTGACTCACAAGTAAATTCGCGATGCACAAATGCACTTACTTTCTTACCCGAGCGTTGAAGTCTCTGCTTGCGGATCCAGGAAACTGCCATTCTCTCTATTTTTCCCGATAGAACACATAAAACAATTTCAGACCCTTGCAACTGCCCCATTTTCCACCTACTGCATTTGCCCTAAATCCAGAGGTGGCTTGTGAAATGCGATGTATCGATGTCAACTCCATTTGAAACTATATAAATGTATCGATTTCTTAGGGGTTCAATTGCACCCCTGACGATCGATCTTTTACAACGGTTTTAAATGGAGTGGACATCGAAATATAGCATTTAACGAGCCGCCACTGCCTAAATATTTCTTTAATTGATGGTCATCCTCTCTCTGTTCATCCTCCACGAATAGAAATGGTACTTTTCGAGTCAACGAAATTTCAGGCAAATATTAAAACTCCGCCCTTTTTCTTACCCTCTGAAATTCGAAATTTCTTTCAGTCCTCAACTTGTTTTCAATTAAACGTAGGAGGCTTACTTTTAGATGACCTTCATGGACTTTGTCGAGTTGACAACGTGGTCTGCAGCGTCCCGCCCCATCGAGTCAGCCGCGAGAAATATGGGTCTACTCATTGTCGTCAGTGGGTTGCTTTTATGGTTTTTCTCGGGTTCTCTTCTAGCGCACTTCAAAAAAGACTTGGCTTTTCTCTCGCGCGTATGCGGAAAGAAAAAGAAGAAGAATAAAAAAAAAGAGCTCTCGTTAAAGTCGCCTGGATTTTATTTGAGCCGATAACCGTCTCAACCAAGATAACTAACCTTCACTCTCTCTCCCCCTCTCTCTCCCCCTCTCTCTCCCCCCTTTCTCCCCACTCGCCTCTCTCCCCTCTCTCACCCTCTCTCCCCCTCTCCCCCTCTCTCACCCCCTCTCTCCAACTCCCACTCTCGCTCACTCTCTCTAACTCTCTCACGCCCCCTCTCTCTCCCTGTCTCTTTCTCGCTCTCTCTCTCTCTCTCTCTCTCTCTCTCTCTCTCTCTCTCTCTCTCTCTCTCTCTCTCTCTCTCTCTCTCTCTCTCTCTCTCTCTCTCTCTCTCTCCCTTTCTTTCTTTCTCTTTCTCAAGTTGGCAAACATTTACTCTCGCTTTGAGTGACAGTATAATACCTGAGTCGTAAATATTTTTTTTTTTTTTTTTTTAAAGTTCAAAGAGGTTTTGTTGATATGTATTATATCTGCGGAGGACATGAATAGGGGGAAATAGGGGGTTAGAGGATGGTTTGTGGAGGAGGCCTCTGAAAACAAATACGAAAACTGCGTCGGGGGGGGGGGAGAGATCATCAGGCGTATGGAGCGAAAACCCCGCAAGTGCTACGGAGAATCCCTACCGAGATGAGGCGTTTTTGCTTTGAATAAGTCAGAAATGAAGTGCGCAAGGATGATAAGATGTCGGAGCTCCGCCTCGGCAGTTTGGCTGAAATATGGACGGAACACCGAGGTAGATGCAATGAAGGAGGATGAGTTATGGGACACCCCTGTTCCTCCTTCTCTTATCACGTCTGTCCGCTCCAGAGATTGGCGAAGGTTTGACTGCGTCCAGGTAATAAACATGAGACGAAAATAAATGTACCCGCGGATAAATCTATGGAAAATGATTGGTTTTTCCAACAATGATACACGTTCGCACCACACTGAAAAAAGTGCAAAATTTAACTATTTACATAGTTAAAAGTATATACACAAAAAAAACACTACGGTCTATAAAGGTTTACCAAGGCATTCCCAGTCTTGTAGCCCGCTACTTTCTGTGATGGAGTCCGTAATTACGGGTAATTTACTGTGTCCAATACCGTATCGTTTTTCCATGTAAACAACCCTCTTAAACACTGTTATAGTTTTACTATTTAAAATAGTTAAATTAACACACCACGGATGTAACGGGGCCTGTTCAGGAATAAGGGAAGGCCCACCTGTAGAACCGATATTCACATGAGAAGCTCCTCTCCTATTTTCAATGGTCTATGCTTTCGGCGATTCTCTGTGGAACTGCAGTCTCCTATCTTCTCTAGCACGAGTACTCTATTTTACGTCGTTTTAACAACAAGATTTAGCGAACTTATGTCGTTGTATTCACCCTTTTATAATGTAAATTAATATATATTTATCACCCTGTATCGTTGTATTGATATCTTACCCTTTCAAAGCGTTTGCC
The DNA here is from genome assembly GCA_011764245.1 of Trialeurodes vaporariorum. NCBI lineage: Eukaryota > Metazoa > Arthropoda > Insecta > Hemiptera > Aleyrodidae > Trialeurodes > Trialeurodes vaporariorum. Next base: position 56,551,347 of record VMOF01000220.1, read on the forward strand.
CTCATTTTGCGAAAACAGGGCCCTTATTATAAGGGTCTGAAACGTGTTGTGTTTTTTATAGATAAAATGAAATTACGTGATGAGCTAAGAACAAATGTGTCTTTGGTTTCTAATTTAAGTCCCGCATTGTTCCATGGTTGAGATTTTGGCCCAAAATGCATTGTTTTAAATGGGAGTTCTGCGTGCACACGATTATTACCTATATATACCACAAGCCTAAAACTCATTAACCAATCAGAGGTTGACTACCAGCTCTTCTCTTAACTCTCTACATAAAGGGGTTCTAACCATGCCAAGTATACTTTCCACTTGTTGAAAACGCAGAGTTTGTGAATCACAATTTCTGGTCTTTTGAATTATCTCTTCTGTAATGAAAATCATAAATGGTGGGTTATTAAAAATGCGGCTATTTGAAACTAAAGTGTGTCTTTCCAAGCAAAGGATAAGATAAGAGACGCAGTTGCCTCGCATCACACACAGCCGTGACTTCGACCTCCTCCTAACGTGACGCTTGAATGTACTTACGGTGTGAACGATGCTTCAGATTGGCGATAAGCCACGGAGTCACCGCTTCGCGTCGCACCAGGCAACCGCTGCAAAAGACAGTGGTCCTACGCCCCGAACAGTAGACCAAATCTTAAGGAATTTCAGGCAAATACAACTAGAAAACGTTACTAAGGTTATTCCCCAACCCTAGAGCTGCCGTTTTGCGTATAATCAATGCTATTTTCTATTCACCGATGATTCCACCAGTTGAGAAAATATTACACAGTTCAGTTCAGTGTATGACTGTAATGCACGAAAATACTCCGATCTGTAATTTTTCCTTAATCGGTGGAAACTCCATTAATTAATTAAAATATCCGCATATGTTTTTTAAAGTCATCAACGACTCCACCGGTTGAGAAAAGATTACAGATGCGAGTTTTTAAGTTCATTACAGTAATACACTGAACTGAACTGTGTAATCTTTTCTCAACCGGTGAAATCATCGGTGAATTGAAAAATAGCCTTAATTATACGCAAAACAGCAGCCCTGCCCCAACCCTACTCCACTCCCGTCGCCTCGACTTTCCAATTTTTGTTTCACGTTTAAGAAAGAAACGATTGATCGGAGTGAGCAAGTCACCGTTGATCGATTGTGGAATTCAAGCAGAGCTGCCGATTTGCGTATAATTAATGACATTTTTCAATTCACCGATGATTCCACCGGTTGAGAAAAGATTACACAGTTCAGTTCATTGCATGACTGTAGAACACGAAAATACACTGATCTACAATATTTTCTCAATCGGTGGTTGCCGTTAATTAAATAAAATATCCGCAAGTTTTCAAAGTTATCGACGACTCTATACCGGTTTAAAAAAGATAAAGACACTAGTATTTTCGTGCATTACAGTCATACACTGAACTAAACTCTGTAATCTTATCTCCCCACCCGGTGCGTAGTTTTCTTCTTTCAAGGGACTCTATACATCAGCTGTGACAAAGTGATTTATCCAGTGTATCCCATATGCACTATGCAGCGCACAAAATGCATGATGCATTAATGATTTTCGAGCTTTGCATATTGCATACCCAGCCCTAGAATCTTTCTTACTTACCACGGTTACGTCCCATTGTGCGCCGTGTCTCGTCCCATCGCCGTGCCACCGCTGTGAGCGCAATTTAAAGTTGAATAGAATGATTTTACAGCGAATTAAGGTGAAAAAAAAGGAGTCCGGTGAACATACGTAACTACGATTCAAAGATAAAATAGATAGTGGGGGGAACGTACTTATATATATGTATATATATGTATACTTACGTCGTACACACTCTAAGTACACGATGCAGTGCTCGCGCAGCGCGGAAGATGGAAGTGTTTTCAGCGACTTTCGGTCGCCGAGCGGTGTTTACTTTAACCAGCTCGTCCCGCGATAAATTGAGTGACGTTTTGTTCTGCACAAGATGCCAAATTTTGCAAGAAAAAAAAATAATAATAATGAGAAACAAAAGAGAGAAAAAAAGACCAAGTTAACCTGATTGGAGCAGATTAGTAGAAAGACCCCCTTCTCCCTTAAAAAAGAAGTTGAAAGGGTCAAATCTAACCTTAAAATTGTTTTTGAAAGGGGGAAAGTAGTTTAGTAAAAGTTTTTGATTCGATAGTCCATTTACTTACAGGAAAAGCTTGAAAGAGCTCCATTCACTAACCACCACTGCATAATGGGGCTGTTGCACACTTTTGCTGTAAGCGATTAAAGGATTAATGTAGATGTAAACACCTGCAAAAATGACGATGGTAGTACTATAAACTCACGAGATTCACTTCTTAACACATCATTGTTTTTTTTTTTTTTTTTTTTTTTTTTTTTTAACGCGCGAGCGTAATGGAGGCGGAGGGCACTAATAATTTGAAACTCTCCATCTAATAATACTGTCATTCCATCAAGAAGTGACCAAAAAGAGACGAATTTCCTTTGACACCGGTGTCACCAGATGTCTCAGTACCATTAATCGGATGCGGATTACTTCTCTGGTGCCTATTTACTCTCCGAATCTTCATATAGACAGCATAGAGAGAGTGACGAAATTTAGATAGGAATTTCCAATGGGTCTGTTGCAAACTTTTGCTGCAGCGCTATAGAGTGTTCAATCTCATGTAAAATCGCGCGAAAAGTCTATTGGTGGCATCAGAAAGTCATGAAATTCGAAAATAAACTCACAAGAGACGTTTAATGAAATCTATATAAGATGGCGGTAAAATATCGAGCAACCTGTATGCATGCACCACAAACATCCAAGGATAACCAACCTTACAATATCGATCACACCCAATCACAACGTAAATAAATATATAACCTCTGAAGCTGTGAGGTTATGTCGACGTTGGCAATCCTTGGATGTTAAAAGTGCATGCATACAGATTGCTCGCGATATTTTAGCGCAATCTTGGATTTCATTAACCGTCTCTTGTGAGTTTATTATCGCATTTCATGACTTTCTGATTCCACCAATAGACTTTTCGGGCGATTTTACTTACGATGAAACACTCTTTATCGTTGTAGCAAAAGTTTGCAACAGACCCATTGTAAGTGTCCTCCGCCACCATTACGCTCGCGCATTTTTCGAGTTTAGAATTGGAGTTTGTGAGTGTTTAGTGCTACGATCATTTTTTTGCAGGTTTTTACATCTATATCAGTTCTCAACCCATGCATTCACGCATTTGGGATTCGAGTTTTTTTGAGATTTTTTTAGACCGTTCAAAAAAGGACAATTTTCTAAGAACTTTTATGGGTCACTCAACTTTTTGAAACATGTCCATTTGAATTGCCTTGAATCCCATATTACAAAAATGGGACACATGGTACCACCTTCCGTGGAAGGGTTGAATCGCTTACAACAAAAGTGTGCAAATAGCCCCATTAGGCAACGTAGATGCCAGTTGGTCGGTCCACGGTCCACGTCCTTCCGATGTTCATAACTACACGAGGAAGTCAAGCGACCTGCTATCTGCTACCTGACCACAACCATGCACGAGCCTCTATTAAACTATTTGTGGGAGAGAAATAAATCTTGGGATAACTCCGGGACGGACGAAGGATGTCATAAACCCAGATGCGTCTGAGAGATGTGTACGCAGAACCTCTGCGCACAATACCGTTCACAGCAGAAACCATGCAAGTGCCATGCGGGATCTCTGTAGAGGCATGACGTTGTTGCTTTGTACACACGAAAAAACTAGTTGGTATGATTTACCATCATGATGACTGATTTCTGCACCTGCCAAAAAGGTGGTAAACTTGGCCATATACTGGGTTGAATGAACTAGACATTTGTTCTTTCCAACCCAATATCTGGCAAAGTTTAGCATCTTTTTGGCAGGCGCAGAAATCAGTCATCACGATGGTAAATCTTACCAACTATTTTTTCCCCCCGTTCAGCAGTACAAGTGTATGACCGATTTTGGTTTTGGTGAGCTTGAACGATGATTAAAAAAAAAAAAAAAAAAAAAAAAAAGCTAACCTTATGTATTTACTTACTTAAAAGTATGGTCAAGACTAAACATTCTTGGTTTTACTATTTCAAATAGTTAAATCAACACCGTTCTGCTTTAAATTTAACTATTCTAAATGGTAAAACTAAGAATGTTTTAGTCTTGACCATACTTTTAAGTAAGTAAAAACTTAAGATTGGCATTTCTTTTTTCTTTTTCAGTGAGCGAGAAAGATAAAATCGCGGGCTCTGATCATCGTTCAAGCTCACCAAAACCAACATCGATAAACAACAACAAACGCTGCTCTTCGAGTATGGCGTGTGACATATATCAATAGGTAAATATTAGCCTCCGTAATTTGTGCCATCATAAGAGACCGGGTGCGATGGAAGAGGAGGCAAAATGTGAACCGATGACCGCGACCCGTTTGGCAGTACATTGCATACCCAGGCAGGTAGGGCACAGGTCCCGGGCAGGGCTGCCGTTTTGCGTATAATCAATGCTATTTTTCAACTCATCGATGATTCCCCCGGGTTTGAGAAAAGATTACACAGTTCAGTTCAGTGCATGACTGTAATGAACTAAAATACTCGCATCTTTAACTTTTCTCAACCGGTGGAGTCGTCGATGACTTAAAAAAACTTGCGGATTTTTTAAATTTAAATCAACGGAGTCTCCGCCGTTTAAAGGGAAAAGATTACAGATCAGAGTATTTTTGTGCCTTACAACCATACTCTGAACTGAACTATGTAATCTTTTCTCAACCGGTGGAATCATCGGTGAATAAGCCCTGGTCCCGGACCCCAAGTTCTGAGTCCCAAGTCCCTCATCCACGTGGCATCCGCGATTTTTCCCCGCGCGCGAGAAGAGCCCCAGACCCCCCGTGGAGCTACTGTCCGGTTGAACCCTCCCCGGGTTTCCCGGAGGACCACAAGCCCCTCATATATAGGACGTACACGAAGACGGAGGCATCTGTGATCATGCTCATTTGTCGTTTGGCTTATGCCCCATCGCGCGTCTTCCGTCCTTGTGTGAGTGTGTGAGTGTGTTTATGTACGATCGTGTATAAGTGTGTCGGGTGGGGGGGGCGGGGGGGGGTACATTTCAATTATAGTGCGCCACGCCATTGCGCATCGTGAATTGCACCCGCGCGCGCCTGCGGTATTAAAGATGACAATGTCCATTTCACTTCTCGCAGATAGCGCTCGTCCATTAAAGTGTTGCCAAATTTGGCGGGAAATTCAAAAGAAATTGAAGGGCGGGAAATTCAAAAGAAATCGAAGGCTTCTTCGGTAAAAGGGGGTACGTATAAAACAGTGGGTGTGCTCGGGCTCAAAAGTCCTGATTTCGACATGTTATTGAGTGAAACTCTGATGAAAAAAAACTGGGTTTTCTTAATTGTCGAACAATTAGAGCTTATATTCGAATTTTTAGATGACTGAGAGCACATAACCCAACACTTCTCACTCACAAAATAACATTTTAAAATCAGGTTTTTAGAGCAAGAGCACGCCCATTGTTTTTTCCCGTTTTTACCGAAGAGGTTTTCAATTAACCCGAGTTATAAGGTGATTCCAGGCGAAGCTTGTCCAGATTTCAATCCGATGGATAGCACCACTAGCGCTGCTTGGAAAGTAAATTTTTTTGGCTGAAATTGATTAATAAACTCCAAAAGGTACACATTTAAGGAACTTCAGCACCCGCAAACAGACCTCAGGAAGATATCCTGCGAGTCTCAAGCTGAAGTACTCGAAAAAAAAGCGGGAAATTATGAAGTACGAAAATTCCCATACTGCAGTGGCGGCTCGTGAAATTTGGCAACCTTGTCCTCCTCCTATTTAACCAATGTAAAACAATCGATTCTTCCGGAGGCTGCCAGCCTCCGCAAGAATCGATTATTTTACCTACTTTTAAATGGAAAACTTGCATGGTTCCCAAAATATCACGAGCCGCCACAGCCCCATAGGCCTCAATGAACGGTGAGTGAGGCAGATAGACATTCTATCATTCGCGCTTACTTGCACTCAGAAAAAATTTAGAGACAAACGCTTTGGTAGCGCTGACAAAATCTTTGATAAAAAAATTTACCTAGAAAAAGACTTTAGTTGAGCCAATCAAATTTTTGGTTCATCAGCAGCATCTTTTTAGTTAGGATTACAAAAGTTTTGGTTAGCTCGACCAAAGTCTTTTGCTGGGATCAGTGGCGTAGCGAGAAATTTTTCTGGCTAACGCCAACTAAGGGGGGGGCAAATTTTCACTTCAATGTAAGACCATTGCTGATGGCTTATTTTTTTTTTATTTGTTCACATCTGTGGAAATTTATCTTGTTCAGTACTCTGAGGAACTATACTATGCCCGTTTTTTTTTCTGAATTTTTGATTTTCAAATGTTTGGCAGGGGAAATTTTCCCAAAAAAAAGTACCAAAAAAAAAAAAAAAAAACAAAGAAACTGTATTACAAGTTTCTTCGATTGCTTTAAATTTTGAAAGTTACCTATTTATGGTCATTATACGTAAGCTAGTCTATGTAACCAAGCTTTTTTCCCTTTTAAAATCGTGTAAAAAATCGTTAATAAAGAGGATATTGCCTCACCTAAATTTCGAGCATTGATTTAAATGGAAAAAAGGGTTTTTGCCGCATGGCACGATCCACCTCATCTCGCCCCACCGCAACACCAGCTACCGTTGAACTCTCTACACCAGTATCAATTTCCTGGTCCACAAACACGCAAATAAATCACCACTCACCAGCAATACTTTTTCGAAGACGTGCCACTATGCGCGATTTTAAAATGCCAATGTCGATCGCTGATCGAACGAGAACGATAAAAAATAAAAGAAAAAAAAGATTGATTTGATTAACGAAACTTGAGAATTCGGATGATGAAAGCATATACCGGACGATGAAGGGAAAGAAGGATGCCGATTGAGGCACGGTTGCCAGGTCGGGCAAAAATATCCTTCAGTGCTTCGCGGTTCACCCATTAGACTGAATACAAAAGTGATTGTTTTTTTTTTTTTGCTAAATTTAAGAAAATGAGTTGCACAATTGGGTCATAGTTTCCAGACAAGCCCAAAATCTCTCCTAAGATGCCGATTGAGCACAGGTGTCATAGATTCGGCGAAAATATCCTCCGGTTAGCCGGTTCACCCATTAGACCAAATACAAGACCTGGTGTTTTTTTGGCCAAATTTAAGAAAAGAAGGTGCATAATTGTGTCATAATATCCAGACAAGCCCAAAACCTCTCTCAAGATGCCGATCGAGGCGCAGGTGTCATGTCAGATTGGGCAAAAATATCCTCCGGTGATCCGGTTTTCACCCATTAGACTAAATAAAAAAACTTGGTGTTTTCTGGCCAAAGGAGGAGTGTCAATAAGGCCGGTTTTTGGCCCCAAAAATGGTCAATATTTAAGATGGTCTAAAAGTTCGTGTAAAATGGCTCTACTTACTCTTAAAGGCTTATATTTTTAGGTTTGTGTGGTGTTTTCGGGTTATTCGAACTTTAGAGGCGTATTTTACCACCTCAAAGTGGGTCGCTTTTGTGTTTTTCACGGAAAATGCCCAATTTTGCGTTAAATTATTGAATATTTAGATGTGAGCCGGACATAGTTCGGTTTTCTCCTTTAGATGTATTATCATACCACTAAAAATGAGAAGCATACTGCAATACAGTCACCGAACTATGTCCGGCTCGTACTTAAATATCAACTTTTTTTATTTCGTGAAAATGGAAAACTTGAACGAATTCGATTAATATCAATGTAGTAATGCTTATATTGCAACCTGGCCACCTGTCAAACCATGAAATACGTTTTGTAGGTTGCAAAGATGCAGTTTTGTATTATTGTACGTAAATTTTTAGAATTCGTTCAAGTTTTCCATTTTTACGAAATCAGAAAAGTTGGTATTTAAGTACGAGCCGGACATAGTTCGGTGACTATATTGCAGCATGTTACTCATTTTTAGTGGTATAATAACATATCTAAACGAGAAAACCGAACTATGTCCGGCTCATATCTAAATATTCAATAATTTAACGCAAAATCGGGCATTTTCCGTGAAAAACACAAAACCGACCCACTTTGAGGTGGTAAAATATGCCTCTGAAGCTCGAATAACCCGAAAACACCACCCAAACCTAAAAATATAAGCCTTTAAGAGTAAGTAGAGCCAGTTTACACGAACTTTTAGACCATCTTAAATATTGACCATTTTTGCGGCTAAAAACCGGCCTTATTGACACTCCTCCTTTAGGAAAATAAGTTGCATGATTGGGTCATACATCCCAGATAAGCTCAAAAATCCTCATTTATCATTTGATTCAGCGCAAACTCTAGTGAGTTTTTGGTCCAATTTGGCAACGATGGATAGGACCCGAAGGAGCCTGTTAGACTGAAGTCCACCAAGACTTGGGCTGGGGACCTGGGGACTCCGAGACCCCCGCTCGCAGATTGACGCGAGGCGGCCGCCGCCGCCGCGATGCCGGCATACCTACAGCGACGTGGTTTGAATATAAAATACGGACCCGAGGCTGATTTGGGACACATAAAGCCTGACCGACGACTATAATTACGTGATTAGTCGAATTGGATAACCAGATCGAAGACCGAGAGTAATTATTATCAGTCGGTAAATAAAGCCCTGATTATTATACTTTAATTTTTTTTTTCTTTCTCTAAGGAAAATCAGAAAAAGAAAGGTTCTGCAACGGTTCGGTTCCGTCAGACCGCTTGATTGATTGGATCCGAATTATTTCTCACTCGTTGGCTAGCCCCAAATTTCTGCCTTACATCTCCCTCCGAATTTCTGTCAAAAATTTCACCAATTGATTGTCAGATCAGCAAATCAATAAAACTCTGAAAGCTATCCTTTATGTATGTGACGGTTAAGATGGCGCTTTCAAACGCCACACTTTCCAAAACCTCGGATTGATTTAATTGGCACGGACTGATTTTGTGAAGTGAGGCATGACTCCAGACAACATTGATGATCTAGTCAAAGATTATTCTGGTCGAAAATCTTTGACGGCGGAGAAAAAAAAAAAAAAAAAACAATCATTTCTATCCAAAGCAGTAGCGGCTTGTGCAATTCGGCAACCATGCTTATTTCCCATTTATACCTATGCAAAAGTATCGATATTTGGGAGTGCAGTTGCACCTCCTAAAGACCGATTGTTTTACATAGGTTCAAATGGAGAGAATACGTTCTTGCCACATAGCATGAGCCACCACTCAGTCAAAATGACGCAAGATCAGAGGCCATTAAATCTTGCTAATCAGTCTATAAGATTCAAAATTATAGGCGAACTCTGGTTTAATGATAAATTGCTGTAACCATGTCCATGTCGTAGCACTATGGTACATACAATGGCAAATTATCACGAGTTCCTCGTCGGATTGACGAAAGCATCTTCGAACTGTACTTGTTTTTCAGAATAAAATGTGGCTATCATCAACGGGGCTCTGAAAAAAGATGTATAAACAATATCAGAGACACAACTATACATCATCCAGGAAATTCCCTATAACCATTACCAGAATTCTGGTAATAGCGATAGTTATTAAACTTGTTGAGGAAATTTTAGTAATATGAGGCGCAGATTCTGTTTGAAACGTACCAAGTTTTTCTGGTAAAATGTACTAGAAATTCCTCGGTTGACACATCATAGTACTTCTGGTTATATTTTTAGAGTTTGGGAGTTATTTGTTTTTCAGGGCGTTGATCTGCCGCTAACGATTTCTTGCAAGTTTGAAACCGGTGGCGGTCTGTGGGTCCAAATTTAGGGGGGGGGGGAGGTGGAGCTGAAAAGAAAATATGATGACTTTTTTTTTTTTTTTTTTTTTTTTTTTTTTTTTTTTTCTTTTGGCTTCTTACTAATTTTTAGCTCTGATAAAAGTTGGGGGGGGGCTTATTGATTTTTCTTTATTTGAGCCCTTTCCCAAAAAAGGGGGCTTGAGCTTTTGAAGCCCCTTCCCACGAACCGCCACTGTTTGAAACTGACGATCGAAATGTAATCAGATGCATTTATCATCGTGACTTTGAATAAATTTTGACATAATTAATGTCTTTGTCTTTCTGCTTAGAGGGTTTCAGAGGCAAAACTGCATCTAGTTAGTAACCTATTAGTTAAGTCGCTATTAAGGAGAAAGACTCAAGCTCATTTTAACCAGGCATTATCACTACCTCCTTACAGCTGTGCCGCCGGCGTCTTTTAAAATAAATAACAGAAGAAGAATAGGAGACATTTTAATTGTTCCTTTTGCGCATATTCAACTTTGGGGCGGTCAGCTTGAGGTATGGATGACATGGACTTATTCATAAACTGGAAATGATTAAGTGGTTTGTTCAGTGGAGAGTGGACAACTTGTTAAGCTCGGATGAAGTAAAGACCTGTCCTCTTAATACTCGAGACGTTATAAAAAGAACTCTTAAAAAGGCTTTCGCACAATATATTTACGAAGGAGCATTCATCTGCTTGTGATATCAAGAGCATTCTGTGGTTTGTCATACAGCATCTTTTTGCATAACAATCAACGAGAGTGCGAGAAACAATCATAAATAAAGGTAAAAATATGATAACCTACTTTTCACCTTGGACGAAATTGGTGCAATGTTTTGCAATATGAAATATACACTGGTCTTTTTATGAAGAATCCGTCCTTGTAACGTGTTCATCAGTTTTACCAATTTAGTACTAGCTTAGAATGTGGGCCAGTACATATATGGGTCTTTAACCTTCATATTTCCCTAGCTCTTTTTTAAACTCGGATTCACAAGCGTGATTCGCAATGTTAGATGGATCTATTTTCAAGTTAATAATTCTTTCTTAATTTTATTTTTATTCAAAACTAATAAGATACACTAATTGGGTTTATTGAATAATTAAAATTTGTGAGAACAATGAAAAATGGGTCAAATTTTCAGAGGTCTTTTTAACTATTCAGTGATAATTTCCTCAAAATATGCCCGAACAAAATAAGTAGACATTTTCTGAGTGAGAGTAGGATCAAAATGTTCTTAAAATATCATCAACGCGTGATTCAAAATCCCTCAAAATACGCACGCCCGAAATCAACTAACATATCCTCGATTCAACAAATCTGAATTTATGGTGGAATTTGTGTTTTAAAGCATCAATTTACAATACACCGGAACAATTCTGAGACTGGACGCAGTTTTCAATGACTAGCGAGATTTAATCCAACGACGATATTAACTATGCACGTGGTGTGAAAAGACTATTGAGTTTCCAAACTTCCTGAGCATTGTCTCTAGGCTATCGAAGTTCGAATAAATAATCTCATCGAATTTTTAGATTTGTGGCTTAAGATAAGTAGGCTAACTGAAATGCTTAAATTCTTTTGAGATACTTCAGGTATAGCCAACTTCCAGGAATCGTCTGACATTCTTTTTGTCCCCAATTGTACCATGACTTACTAAAGAAAATACCCTAATCGAAATTGTTACTCTTTTAATCAGGGCTGCCGTTTTGCGTATAATCAATGCTATTTTTCAATTCACCGATGATTCCACCGGTTGAGAAAATATTGCACAGTTCAGTTCAGTGCATGACTGTAATATACTAAAATACTCGCATCTTTAATCTTTTCTCAACCAGTGGAGCCGTCGATGACTTTAAAAAAACTTGCGGATATTTTTATTAATCAACGGAGTTTCCACCGATTAAGGAAAGATTACCGATCAGAGTATTTTCGTGCATTACAGTCATACGCTGAACTGAACTGTGTAATCTTTTCTCAACCGGTGGAATCATCAGTGAATAGAAAAATAGCATTGATTATACGCAAAACGGCAGCCCTGCTTTTAATATTTGGCAACCCTTTAGCAATTTTGCTGTTTTCAAGTGTTTAATGACTTATCAGAACGCCTCTTTTAAAAAACGTCATGAAAAATTGAAAGTTTCATTAAAAATAAAGGACAAAAACAGTAAGAATTGCGACCAAGATACTTTCTTTTGAAAGTCATCGTACATGCGTTTCTTAACTCATTTGCGTGCGCGTGCATCTACACAAACAAACGCACCACTAAGAGAGTAGGCGACACCAAGAGGTGACAAAAAGCGCACTGCTTTTGGAATTGCTAACTTGCCATTTGAAGTTAAAGCTCTCAGGACTATTATAACTCAGTCGCGCTTGTAATGAGTACCTGGTGCCCACATAAGTAAAAAAAGGAAATAAAAAAACCACATTAACATCTAGATGTGCTCAATATGGGTTCTTAGTTCTCATCTCCTCGTCTTTTCAGACGGCGCACAGTGGTTCAAAAATAGAATTACCCGGATACAGTGGCGTTGCGTGCCACCTGGCAACAATGCAACTGCTAAATTTAAACTCATTGAATATATCGAATTTTCCTTGTGCACTGTGCAACCCCTAAATTCGATCTTTTACAGGAGTTTAAATGGATGGAATACATTGTTGCCAAATTGCACGCGACGCCACTGCCCGGATATAATTTTACAAATAAAAATCAAGATTATGAAAATTAAAAAGTAAGATAACTTAATATTTTGTGAAATCATTCATTTCAGAGCTTAAACTGGGTCACTTAAAATGATTTTCAAGAAAATCTTGTATCTAAAATGCTTTCAAAGCAAAAAACCAAAAGTTGTCATATCCGGCAAAATTAATGTTTTGATCCATTGTGCGGCATGACCACGTTTCTATGACTTCGCTTAAAAGTTTGAAAGTTCATTTTAACGGACTTAATTATATCGTTTTTTTTTTTTTGCTAAAATAGCCCAAGTACATTTTAACACAAGCTCTACAATAAATGCTGTCTAGTAAAATGCATGACTCTTATTAAAATGGACTTACGACCCTGGAACAGAAAACGATTCAATAGGGCACGTGCCAGGGTCTGAAATTTGGTGTCTTTTATGAAGAAAATGAAAGCAGTGGAGGCTCATGCGATTTGGCAACCATGCAATTTGTCCATTTAAACCTAGGTAAAATAATCGAATCTTGAGGAGCTGACAGCCTTCTGGAGAATCGATTTTTTTACCTAGGTTTAAATGGACAAATTGCATGGCTGTCAAATCGCATGAACCGCCAATGAATGAAAGAAAGTACTCGGTGAACTAAAATTAGGATACCTTTGGTATTTTCAAAGCTTCCTAGTTCTGAAGACGCAATTTTGCCTTTTGGTCAAAAATAAAATATTTAAAATGGAAGATAAGCTTTGTGACGTCCCAATGGCCAATCCGTACAATTTATGTAACTTTACACGCATGTATCTCCGAAAATTACATGTAAGACGCGATGATGAAACTCAAAGAATGTTTTTCTTTTACTTCCAATCTAAACTTTAAAGATTGTGGTACTCTTCTTGGCAATGGCAATCCTTTTTGCCCTAGTCCCGGACTAGAGGGTGCTCATGTTTAAGTGATCAAAAAGATTGGTTTTTAAAGAAATAATTTACTACTCTGTTGTAAGTTAACATCTTAATTTCTATTATAAGTATTGTATACATTTCTTAGTAGAAAAGATTACAAAAAAAAAAAAAAAAAAAAAAAGTTTGGTTTGATTCGAGGGAAAGTTCCAAGAATAATCGGCAACAGCGCTCCGATATTTCATCTCATCCATGAGTGAATTGTGATTTATTGTTTCTCGAGCCGGACCGCAAAATGAACTGAGCTCGCAGCTCAACCGCAATTCGTTCGGGCCGGGTCGGTGGTTCCGGCCTTCTCAACCCACCCCTCCCACGGAGAGTCAAGTGTTGGAGCCAAAGGAAATAGCGAAGGACACTGGAAAAAGTCCGGAGCAAACTCGTCGAGGTTGATTTGTCGAGGTAAGAAAAAAGTATGCGGTTTTGAAAAAGTGAATGTTTTAAAAAAAAAAAAAACCTACCTTCATCCAAAAAGTAAAGTGGTTCGGAATTTTTAAAGCCGCATCACAATGTGGTTGAGCTTGGTTTATTTGTGTGAAAACAAGTGCAGCGGAAGAGACATGAAAATCTCCGAAACCCCTATAGTAGCATTAAAAAGCATTAAAAAGTTGAACCTTGTATATTTGGTATATGTATAGTTTTAACTATCATGTAACGGTTGAAAAAAGGGTTTCCTTTTAACACTTCTACACATACGACATATGATCGTCACAAATCAATATTTTGGAGGTGGGAAAAATCTTACTGCTAATTTTTTGTTTATTCTTTAAATCCTCCCTAGTAGTGAGGCGTGAAATATGCCGCCAATGAATTTTCTCTATTTAAATTCACCAAAAAGGTCGAACGCTTCAGTCATCGGCGAGGACCTGGCATTTCGACCTTTCTAATGTGTTTAAATGGGAGAAAGGAACGTTGCCAAATCGCACGCCTCGCCACTGTCTCCTACTCAGCTATACTTGCCTTAAATAAAATCCATCTCATTCGGGCTAATTTAATTTTATTTACTCTTTATTTAAACTTTAAGTAACCGTGAACAAAAGCGTTTCTTTTTATAGTGCATAATATAAAAACAAACTGACGATAATTTTTTTTTTAAAAATCCGTTCCTTCAATTTGTCTGGCATTAGGGAATGCTCCTTAATGAAGTTCAATGACTTGTCGTTTTCCAATTTCAAGAACTAACATATATATCAACTATATACCCTAACTCAAATGACAGTTATCCAATTTTAAAGATTGTCGAAGAGCTTTGTGTGTTTAAAGGTTTAAATTTTATAGGTGTAGTAATGTATTTTCGAATTTTGCTTTGTTTTTTGTTCTCTTTTTGTGTATTTAAGTTTTTATGTTTTGGTTTTGGTTTTCCTTATGACTTGGTTTTGAAGAACAAAAGTATTTTCCAAAAAAAGCTTTACACATAAGTTTTTCTTTATTGTGGTACCACACAAAATGAGAGAGAGATAGGTTAAAAAAAAGCGGCTTTTGCTCAATTGAAATCCTCGCGAAAATTGGCCGCTAAACTGGCCGCATGAAATATTGAACTCCCGTTCCAAGATAGTTATTACAAGGCGGTCTCCACTATTCATCGGATTTATATCCTCTCTCCTCGTTTAGCGCTTATTACTACCGGTCCAATTTTTTCGACCAGTTTATTGCCTCTGTAGATATACGAGTAATTTAATTATATGCTCCGAAAATTAATCGAACCAAATTACATTCAATCAGGTCCTGAATGAGGAAATGACTAGCTTGCTTGAGTAAGAGGTTCTAACTCAGCAATGTTGGTGCTGCCGGTTTACGCGTAAATAACTAATGAAATTGAGGCCATTTCCGGAGAAAAGGCTCTGAAAACAACAGGTGTGCTGTTTCTGAGAAATCAATACTGTGATTAAATGGATAGTTTTGTCCGAAAAGCGCACCTCTTGTTTTATATTTATTTATTTATTTAATTAAATTAATACAGGAGCCACCCTTAAGGGAGCTATGGTACAGGTCAAAGAGATAATAAACTATGATACAGGGAATAAAGTAGATGTACAAGGAATAAAGGATGGACAAGACTAGACTAAACTACATAGTGCTCTCATATGGGCCCTATTTCCTGAAATCGCCTCAATAATTGGACCTAGAGTCCCTGTATACTATATATGAGAGTTACGCCAAGTCTCTCAAAATGAAGAAGAAGAAGCGGATCAATGGAGCCCCCAAGAGGCAAATTGCGAATGGCGGACTGATGGTCATTTGCCTCTGCGCTGTTGACGCTGCTTCGCTATCTCTTATAGTTTAGGTTCAGATTTTCGATAATAACGGTCGTTATTGAAAGAGATAATGTTCTCCAGAATAATGTCCAAGCAGAGGAAAAATTAACAATAATTACTGCGGTCCCTGTTACTTCAAATTTGTAATGAAAGCTAGTACGCGAAAAGTAAACAAACCCTCCGCTACTTTTATTTGCCTCTTGGGGCTTTCGTGACAGCCTAAATCTAAGAGCCAATCAGAATTGGATTCTGACATGGCGCAACGCTCATAGTATGAAGGGACTGTAATTAGTCCTATATCTTTTTATGTGATATTTTACAACTATAATGACTGATAGGAAACAAAGACGACAAAAATTAGTGTGTAAAGTTGCATAACTTTTTTAGAAACTGTACAAATTACTTTGAACATATTTTAATATTAATTGATATTCCATACGCCGCAAAACGAGTGAGGACTTCATACTTTGTCAACCAGAGCGAGCAATCAAATTATTTTCCTTTGTAGATCGAAGATATTCATGCTTTCTTATTCTGGATTGCAGTTTTTACAGTTCCAGATTTTATTAAGTTTACAATTTAAGATTTTGTAATTTTTAAATTTCAATTTTTTTGTAATCCAAGATTTGGTTCTTTAACCATGTTCGATTACTGTCAACACGATTTTTTACGATCCAGACCATAGGGAAATTAGCTATCCCACAGTTATTCTAGATTTTTTTTTTCTTTCTCTCTTTTTTTTTCAGTTTAGATCGGTGGTTCCCAAACTTTTTAGCTCGCGGACCCCTTGATACCCGATCGGGCTACTCGCGGACCCCTTAAAAATGATGACTTTTTTTTTTTTGCTTTTTACATACATGTGACATGAAATGATGCATAAATTGCTCCAAAAAAAAAAAAAAAAAAAAAAAAAAAAAAAAAAAAAAAAATAAAAGGGGACTCACCACTAATGAGAGTAGATGGAGTTGTAAGAGGGATGCGCCTGCATTTTATCCATCAATTTATTTATTCCTGGTTTTATCTTTGTAACTTTGAGTCACAATTCCCCTTCTATGTTTTGCAGTCTGCTTCTGATGACTTATTTTTTGTTAGAAGAAGAGCTGATGATGTCTGTATATGTAAGTACGATGGCGTGAAGGGTAGTAAAACTGCAAGGGCTTATTGAGCAACCTCCTCATAATCTAGATCCAAAATTTTGTTGAGTGAAAGGTCTTTTTCCCGCCAATCAGATCTTCTTTTTTTTTCGCACTTTACGACTCGCGTACCCCCTGGGAGGTCTCCGCGGACCCCCGGGGGTCCGAGTACCACAGTTTGGGAACCGCTGGTTTAGATTATACTAATGATTTGTTAACCATGAGGAAAAGGGTTAGCCAAAATATTGTTTTAAAAGTATTGAGCTCTTTCACACGCAAAACTTGGCAACATAATCCATCGTCGACCAGAAAACAATGTTCGAAATTTTTCCCTCGAACGGAGAGCTTAAGATTAATACGCGGGGGGACTCCACGGTAAGTTATTGAAGGGACAGAACGGTTAGCTGAAAGACTTATTTCCTCCGTCAACGAGACGTCAACGTCTCCGTCTCCAGTGGCGCACCAATGGAACCTGTCTTTCTCTCTCGTCGTGCTTAGGGATAAACGTTTTAAAAAAGGTAAGAAGGAGAGGCTACCACGTGACTTTCACCCCTGCATCCATCCTTTTCCAACGCATGCACTTAAATGGAAAAAGAGTGAGATACACACCGTTCGTTCTCTCATCTGTCTCGCCTTTTTGCACCAGCAGCAGCGTACTAGATGGGCTCTAAATAAATTATTTCCACCTCGGGGTCATAATTACCCTGAATTATTTGCGGTTTTGCGCAAAATTGCAATGGCCCCTCCTCCCCCTTCCCTCCTTTTTTCTCTATAGCGTTGTACTTTGAAAATGTACAGACTACAGACCTACGCACGCGCTCTTCCGCAATTTTTACCCATCCTTTCCATCCATCGCACAGAGTAACAATTTGCACGGTTCAAGACAAAATAAACTAAATTATTTTCTGTATCTGTGAAGTTGTCGTGTAAAGGTTTGCACGATGATGATACAGTTGATTTCGGGGTATCTCGAGGAGTTTAATAAGGCTTTTGCTCACTTTTGCACTTTTTTTTCAGGGTGTTGAAAAACTGTTCCCGAATATTTCAGGAGCAGATTCTACAGGTCAAAATAAGACGTTTTATGACTTTTCTTTGATTCTGTCAATTTTTGGCCGACCTCTGCAACTTCAGGGACAATTTTCTCGGAAATGGTTTAAGAATTGGAAAAACTTGTAGGACTATAAATGCATATTTTTTTACGAACTTTTGAGTAATGCTAATCGTTTTTGGGTACAATGAATCCGAAAGCATGTTTTCACATAATTTGGCCAAAAAAAGTGAGAAAAATCAAGAAAAATCCCCATAACCCCCCTCAAATTTTTGCATACAGCATTTTCACGGCCAAAATCGGCAAGAACGTCTAAAACTACACCAGAGTACCTATTTACGAGCATTAAAAAAAATTCACGATGGAGTTATGACAATTTTTCAATCTGTTTTTCGGAAACTTTGCAACACTGTAACACGAAAAGACTACAATTTCGGACCCATGTTTATAGGAAAACAAAGTCTTATTTTGACCTGTAAAATCCGCCCCTGAAATATTTGGGAACAGTTTTTCAACACCCTGTATAAGCGCTTTAATAGAAAGTCAATATACTGGTTTAAAAACCTAAAAAAAAAAACCATGGCACTAAAAACTTCCAAAATCTCCTCTTAAACTTAGTAGACGCTATTATTTGTGCGAGTGTAATGGTGGCGTAAGGCCGTAATAAAGGGCGATTTCTATCTTGATTCCGTCCTTCTCTCTATGCTAACAAGGAGGATTCTCACAGTAATGGGGCTCTTGCAAAATTTTGCTGTAGGGGATTGAAGAGTTGATTCTTGCATAAAAACCAGTAAGAATGACAATGAGCAGACTAAAAAATCACGAAATTCACTCTCAGAATCGGGCTTAATGGCGGAGAGACGCAGGTATCATGGAAGATTCCTATCTAAATTGAGACATATCTCTGTGTTTCCGTAGAGAAAGTGATATAATAGACAGAAATCTCCCATGATACCTGCGTCGAACCGTCATTACCATCTTGCCGTTATAGCAGTTATGTGAGTTTATATTTCTAACTTTTAGACTATCTTTGTGTGTTTTTTGTGGTTTTTGCTGGTCTTTACTTAAGATTTGACTATTTATTTGCTTACAGCAAAAGTTTGCAAGAGCCCCCTTAGTCACCAGAGTAGTGATAATCATTCGGTGAATGGTACCGTGACATCTAGCGACACCGGTGTCAAATGAAAGTCGTATGTTATTGGTCACTTCTTGATGGAGTTACAGTATTTTTAGATGGAAATCTCCCATTACAACTGCCCAACGCCATCATTACTCTCGCGCAAATAAACATAGTTTATTGCGTTTGGGAGTGTATTTCGGAAAATCGGAAGTTTTCAGTGTTGCCATCAATATTTTACCATAATCGACTATTACATCGCTTATAATAAAAGTGCAGAATAGCCCATAGTTTTGCTGATTAAAGCAATTTTGAAGTAATCCGTAATATTTGGATGGTTAGTTTTTTTTTTTTTTTTTTTGGCCGAGAAAATTCCTTGTTTTGGTCTCTTGTGCGAAGCATCTTCATTTTTGTGGACTTAGGACATCAATTATATTCTATTGTAATTTTTCTTTTCTCCTGCGCGAGTATTTATTTTTAAACCAACTCCTGGAGGTAGAAAAAGACCAGGTAAAGAGAAAATGGAAAAAAAAAACGTTGTTCGATGATTTACAACGAAGCTTGTGAAATGAAAGTGATCAAGAGTCATTGTTCTAGTCATGGTTTTTTGTAAATTCCTGCGAGCATCGTTTCATTTCTGCTTCAGATTTTAGTGAAAGTGAAATCCGGATCATCCAAAATTTGCGTCCATAATTTTTGTTTTCAAAATTTCGCAATTCCGAAATATCAAATTTTCATTTTCTTCATAAGATTCTATATACATTATTCAGGTATATGTGTACCTTGAAATGTACAACAGGTATAAAATTGTTAAACAACAAAACGCCGCAAAATTGTTTAAAGATTATCAAGATTTAAAAGAGTAAAAATTACGACCAGAGTGTCATTTTTTTTGCGGGCTATAGTACACCGAGAGGAAGGAGAGTACGGAATACGCAACTCAGAGGTGTATCCAGAAATGTGTATCTCTCTCTTATTTGCTCAATCGAAGGTACAAGTTAAACAAGGTCAGAGATAAGGGTTGAAATCACACGATAACCCCTCTCCCAGTCATTTTACTGTACATGTGTTCAAATGGGTGAAAGAAAGAGACTTACATAGTTATTTAGATACTCCTTTATTATAACAACTGCATTAGGGTATGTGCTTGCATAAGTATTCATTGAGTCTTGGAACCCTTGATTAACTCAGGGCCATCGTTAAGGAAGAAACCAATCATAATGGCCTCCGTGGTATGATGGTTAGCCCAACTAACCACTCACGGAAAAAAATAGTTGGTAAGATTTACCATCATGATGACTGATTTCTGCACCTACCAAAAAAATGGTAAACTTTACCAGATATTGGGTTGAATTTACATTGTTTCTAGTCCATTCAACCCGATGTATGGTCAAGTTTACCATTTTTTGGCAGGTGCAGAAATCAGTCATCATGATGGTAAATCTTACCAACTATTTTTTTCCTTGCTAATCCAGCAGTCTCGAGTTCGAATCCCGGTTTACGCAACAAGATTCGACGGTCTCAGATCTTGTCTCCTCTGATAGACATCTGGATGTTCCTCTTTCTCCTTCGCCTGTTCTTCAACTTCTTCAATCTGAAATAAAATACTGAAAAGTTTTATTTCACAATGATTCCTGTCCGATTCGAAACTAATGCCGATTGAACGATCTTCAAGAAAAACAAACAAAAATAAGCTCCATTTCAGTTGCTTGACAGCTGTGGCAAATTTGAAATTTGAAATTTTTAGAGGCTCCCAAGCCTCCCCAACTTAGGATCCCTCAAAAACTCGTCCTTTGAAACCTAACAAATTATTTTCGGGATGCGGGGTGCAAACGCAGACGTAGACTATTGAAATAAAACGGTAGGAAGATATATTTATTCGTGGTTTGGATAAGAGACGGCAAATGAAGACAAAACGGGGAGACTAATTCTTTTCTCTTGATAAATTAAAGCGTTTTTATTTCTTTTTACGATCTAATTAATTTAAAAAAAAAATGAAAAAAAAAATCCAGGGATAATTAAATAATAGACTTGTTACGCGAGATTATGGAAGGGTTATAACGATGAAACAGTTCCATAAACAACCCGAGACTGCCGTTGACTCGAATAGAGCCGTTATAAATAAAAATACGATTTGTTATACCCACCATTCAATGATTCAAAGAAAAGAATTGATACCTTTCGTCAACCCAAGCTCATAAATTCCTTCAGATTTATTTATCAACTTGTTTATTCTCCGGTCTCGTTCTATTGGTCTATTAGTCCGTCAATACTCAGTATCACTGCAAGTATATGCATTGAAACTGAGCAGCGCAGCGGCGGGGTCTCCATTGCAGTTTGATGGATGCCGTCGTTTGATCAGTGAATACGTGGTAATTACCGCGATATTGGTTTGATATACGATAAATTAAAAAGCAATTAACATAATTAATCATCACCCCCTCCTTCACCACTCACCTTGTTCGTCCTACCTCCCCTTCCCGCTATATCAATGATATTTTGAAATTAACTTGTTACGCCAACATTACAGTTCTCCATCGCGGTCGTCGTCTGTTTGCGCCATGCGCAAGAGTGAGCGAGAGAGGGTTATGGTGTACTGATCATAGACTACAACCACAAATTCGTCCTTCTCTCTCTCCTTCCATTTGATTACGAGTGTTGGAAAAGGACATGTTTAGGTGCTGAAGTCACTTGATAGCTTCCTTTTCTAACGCATGTGTTTGAATGGGGGAAAGAGAGAGAGAGACAGACGAAAGCCCGGCCGCGGCTCTGGTATACTGATACGCCGCGATTATTGGCGAGCCGTGGATGTAGCGTGCTCTGTCCGCGTTAGAAAAAAAAGCTTAATGAACATGTGAGTTTAGATTATTGCTTCGGCCAAAGTTGTGCGCGCGCGCGGGTTTGCAAGTTGCAAAGTTGTGCGCGCGAGAAGCGCTAATTATTCACTCTCTCGTCAAAAACACTTCTTGACCGAGCGTTAAAGTCTCTCGCGTCGCGTCGCGCTGAAGCAAAAAGCAAAGTCGACGACTTTCACTGTGTGTGCACTGTGCCCGGGCTTCTGCTCCCGCTTTATTCCTGCAGCCAGTGTTGCCAAACGTGCGGCTTTTTCTATGTGTTCTTATGGGAAAAGTTGCAATAAATGGCAACGCTGCCTGCAGCTGCTCTGATTTGGATCCACAGTTTTGGCAAGCGAACTGGTATTCTACGTGGCCGTATCTCACTCGAACCGTGCGAGGACGCGACCGCCGCCGCCGTCGTCCTGTCCGTACGTGATGTCCAACGTGACGTTGGACAGGGAAAAACACTCGCGGAGTGTTCGTGTGATGTTATGCAATAGCGGGCGGGAACTCTCCTATCGAAGACGCTATGTGTCGAAGTGTGTGCGGAGAGTGAGTTGGCACAACGAAATTAAGCCGTTCCGTGCCAGAGACACGCGCGGGGTCGTGGCGCGGCGGCACCGCTTTGGAATATAGGAGGGTTGACGAATTGGGGATGTTTTGCACTGGGTTTGGGCAGTAGCGGCTCGTGCAATTTTGCAACAATGTTTTCCCTCCATTTGAGTACATGTAAAACAATCGATTGCAGTTGAAGCGCTGCTTCACAATCGAATCGATTATTTTACATTGAATCAAATGGAGGGAAAACATTCTTGCCAAAATGCACGAGCCGCCACTGGGTTTGGGTTGAGTACCTGCATTGATAGAGCTAAGCCAAGATGTTATAGTTTTCAATCAACCTCTGATTGGTCAACTAGTTTTAGCCTGTACGGGCACCTCCACTAGATGCGTTTTTGCACATTTGTTTACAAACGAAGAGATCCCACGGTGTTTTACGGATGAATAGTTTTACTTTCAATGAACCTGTCAACCTTCATAACCCTAAGGTATGTGATATACGTAGATTACTAGAGGGGAAGGGGATCCTCTTAGACCCCAATTTAAAATAAGATTATCTCCAGTCTAAATTATTTTAATTAATTCTGTCGTGATGGCATTATTCCACACAACCTATAGAGATAATATTTGAGAAGTCACTTTTGATGAGAATTATCTACCCCTGTTTTAATATTTCTTTAAAACGAGCCAAAATTAATTTTTTTTCTAGTGGATATGACCACTTTCATGCATTCAGTTTGACCCACCAATCTCTGTTACAAACGCAATCACCTTCCAATTTTTAATCACCACTGATTCTAACAGATAACAAAAAAGAATACACGGTCCTGGTCAGCAGTGTAACAGTAGTCCACGAAGATATACTCCAACCAATAATCTTCTCGTCCACCGATGGCAAGCACTGGTGACTTTAAAATAAGTAATTTGGATATTCACCGAGAGTTTTGTTACTCATCGGTTGAAAAAAAGACTTTATATAAGAGGAGCGTTCAACTTAAAAGTTTCCCTACTTTTTATCTGTGGCCATGTTGGTGCTAGAAACATTTTATTTGTACGGTTAAATTTGTCAAATCCTCAGCGATCCAACGGTAATTTTGTTTTTGAAATACAAGCAATTTCTGCAGGAGAAAATATCATATTTCTACACCCGTGTCGAAAAATTTCCCGCCAACTTTTTCAGCCAAAAGTATTCGCCTCCTGTGAAGTTCAAGCAATCTCTTGCCGAAAAAAAGTGATGGCAAGCGTTTTTTGGGACACTCAAGGAATTTTGTTCGTAGAGTTTATGGAACAAGGTGCAACCATGAATGGTGAAAAATATCGCGAAACACTCAATAAGTTGAGGAGAACAATCCAGAACAAGCGCGCCGAGGAAAACTCTCGAGAGGAATCAAGCTCCTTCACGATAATACTCGCCCGCGCACTGCCGTCGAAACTGTTGCCTAGATTGAAAAGATTGGCTAGGATATTTTGACACATGCTCGCTATATTCCGGACCTTGCCCCTTCAGATTATCACCTTTTCTCGGAGCTGAAGAAGAATCTTGAAGGCGTCAAGTTCCAGTCAGATGACCACCTGAAGGAGACCATGATGACTTCTTTTAAGTCCTTAGACCGACAATTTTTCGCCCAAGGCATTGAAAAGCTGGTTCAACGATGCGGAAAATGTATATCAATCAGGGCTGCCGTTTTGCGTATAATCAATGATATTTTTCTATTCATCGATGATTCCACCGGTTGAGAAAAGATTACACAGTTCAGTTCAGTGCATGACTTGTAATGCACGAAAATACTCTGATCTGTAATCTTTCCTTAATCGGTGGAGACTCCGTTGATTAATTAAAACATCCGCAAGTTTTTTAAAGTCATCAACGACTCCACCGGTTGAGAAAAGATTACAGATGCGAGTATTTTAGTTTATTATAGTCATGCACTGAACTGAACTGTGTAATCTTTTCTCAACCGGTGGAATCATCGGTGAATTGACAAATAGTATTGATTATACGCAAAACGGCAGCCTTGATATCAATCTGGAAGGAGATCATGTTGAAAAGTCGTAAAAATGGAGTTATTCAAAAATAAAAGGTATTTTTTATTTTAAATTTTTGCGTTCTTCATTCCAAGTGTCAAAGTTAGTTTTTACTTTCTATATCACAAGTTCGCGGGAAATTTTTCGACACGGGTGTAGAAATATAGCTTTTTCTCCTACAAAAATTGCTTGATTTTCAAAAACAAAGTTACCGTTGAAAAGCTGAAGATTCGATAAATTTAACCGTATAAATGAATTGTTTCTAGCACCAACAGGACCAGAGATAAAAAATAGGAAAACTTATAAGTTGAACGCCCCTCGTAAAGTCGTTGCTTCTGTCCTTTGTGCGATGTGACCAATGGCGTACGCAGGAATTAGTCTCTCTCGCTCTTTTCCCGTTTGAGTGTATGCACTAGAAAAGGAAAGAGATAGGGGCTGAAGACACGTTAAAGCCCCTGTTTCTATCCTTTTCCTACTCACGTGTTCAAATGGGGAAAGAGAGAAAGACAAATTCCTGTGTACGCTACTGGATGTGACGCAATATGAGGGCACGCGGCGGCGGCTCACCCGCTGATCTGTGTCCTCATAGAAAAATTCTCGTCAAGGACGCGACCATGTCGTCTCATGATCGCCTTTTATCTTTGAAATCAGTTATCGTTTGATTCAAGAACATGGTTGCCAAACATGTCAAAAGTTTTTTTTATTCTTTCTTCCTTTCCTGGTGAGTATAGTTACTCAAAAACACTACGACCTAAGGATCTTTTGTGACCAGGTTTTGTCAAGGGTTACTCCTCCCAAAAACCTCCCCCCTTGATCAACTCGAAAAGGATGATGGGTAGTATCCCTAGGCCTAGAGATTCTTCCCAGCATGAAAGGATTCAATCCTAGAATGTCCTGCCTTTTCTTGTCCAGCGCTTCACAATCAAAAATGATGTGTTCTGCTGTCTCTTCTTCCACCTCGCACAGTCTGCATTTTGGTTCGTCCTTGTAGATCCCCAATCTCAGTGGCGTAGCCAGGAATTTTTCTAGGGGGGTCCGGGGTTCGAAAATTGTCATGGGGGGAGGGGGGTCCAAAGATACTAATTTGGTAAAATTTGTCTGAAAACGCAAAAAATGACCTTTTTTTTAAGGACAAATTGTGGTGTCATGGGGGGGGTCCAGACCCCCTGGATCCCCCCCCCCCTGGCTACGCCACTGCCCATTCTATACATGTGTTTCCTCAGAAGATTGTGTCCTGTCATCAGTCCGACCAGGTTTCTCACTTCCCCTGCTGTATTGAGTAGGTTTGCAGTCCTTTCCTTGGAGTTGCAGTTGAGTATCCCTTTGGATTGTCTCATTTCCCCCTACTTCCCGCCCTCTTTGTTAGCATGTCAAAAGTTATTTTTTCATCCAATTATTCTTTGATTAAATTAGTTGAGAGAAAATATTTCAAAGATTATATACTTTTTAAGTCACACAAGACTTGACTGAAAGTACCATTTAAAAGTACAAAAGTTATTCAAGAACTGAATATTTCGACAGAAGTGGAGTGCGCATAAAAACACATAATCGAATTTAATCTGAGAATATGAAGGAAAGTATCTCGAGGTTCAGGTATTCAATTAGTGGCGTAGCGTGCAATTTGGCAACGTCGCAGATCGTCCATTAAAACCCATGGAAATGATCGAAGTGTTGAGCGTTCGGTAAACACCTTCGATCTTTAACATGGGTTAAAAGGGATAAAACATAACTTCGCCAATTTGCACGCTACGCCTCTGGATTCAATCTTGTAGATCAATGTTTATTTTTCAATTATAAATTTCTCTTGATCGCGTTTGTAACAAAGATTGGTGGGTCAAGCTGCTGTAAAAAAGTAGGAAAACTTACGAATTCAATACTATAAGAAAACTAAGAAAAACTTACGAATATAATACATCGATTGAACACATGTTTTGTTTAGACCTTTAAACTGTCCACTTGTCAACACTGCTTGAGCGATTGATTACTCAGATCAATCATCTAAATCAACAGGAGAGACTCTTTGTTCCATTCTCAAACTCAACCAAGATCGACAATAAGACCATGCGGGGTGCATGGGCACCATAATCTCTGTGCACGGAAACAAGGTTCGCTCAACTGAACAGCAAGGGCACGACCGTGGTCGAAGACTACTAATATAAACATTAAACACATCAGATGTAATGTATTGTAAAACTAAAAACCTGAAAGAAATTGTTGTTTACTAGCACGAATTTGCATTTGAAAATTTGGATCCAGTTTTTTATGGGAAAAAAACCCACGAGAGCGAGTGAGACAGAGCATTTGTTTGGATCAGTTTTTTTTCGTGACGTCACACTAAATAGGTTTACTGTATCTGGACGTCTCTCAGCCAGCAAACGAAGTCATGACGAAAAGGCGTTTTTTTTGCAAGGTAAGGGCACAGAATAATACAATCAGAACGGAAACTCTGTCGGATTTTGAAGCAAATTCATTTCGCGTCCGCCATGTTGGGATATAGGATGTTTACATCTGGATTCGCGCGCGAAGAAAAAAATATAGGACCTGATCCGCGAAATTTTCATTCTGAAATGCCAATAGAATAAAAGTGAGGCCGGAAATTTAACCCTTAACTGCAGATGAGCCCAGATCTGGAACAGTTATTTTGAAGCCTTATCTAAAAGTAGGGGACTTGAGTTGTACTGTCGCTGCATGGTGGGTCACATGTGGAACAGATACTAAACGAGTAAGAATTGTCGATTTTGTCCTAGAGCGCGCAGCACAGGATATAGAACGTGCAGAGTGGTTGAAAATAGCTCACTGAAAATCTGATAGAGATTTTCCGATTTTCATTGTTATGTTTGGGAGTAACGCAGGGGTACCATTTACAAAACAAAAAAAACAACTATTGAAACTTACTAACTTATTTTTTACTACTTTAATTTTTTTTTTTTTTTTTTTTTGCCTGAAAACTTTATTTTCAGTTGCATGGATACCTAAATGCGGGTAAGGCCATATTTGGAACAATTAATATTCAGGCTCTTTACCATTGAAATATAATGGAAAGAATTTTTTCACTATTTTTCCGTGTCTCAAGGATCAAAATTGTACTGACAAAAAATTATTTTATTGAAAAAAAAAATCATGCAGTAAAGGGTTAAGATTTCCTTCCAGAATTTACAGAAATAAATGAGTTTCAACACAAATCACACACGTCCGCCATGTTGGGATATAGGACCACAGCGTTGCCTATTGGTACCGTGAAATTCCAAACTTGCTTCCATTGGCTCTTATGGAGTTTCCGTTCTGATTGTATTATTCTGTGGAAAGGGCTCCCCAACTTTAAGCGAACCAAACTCCGAAGTCCCTTTAGCAAGGGGATTGAGTTTATAAAAAGGTGGAGGAGGCGGAGGGGGCAGAAGGGTAGGGGGGGGGGTGGTAAGAGTGGAGGGGCGAGGTCGAGGGAGCCCCGTAAGGCAAAGCTAACTGTCGTGATGTATTTACGGCGTAATTGCAAGGTGTCATGATAAGGTCTTCTCAAGCTACGGACGCTACGGTGAACAGTATTCTTATATAGCTCTCGCCATGCGAGTCTGTGTATATACGTATGCTCCTCTCGCCGCTCGGTCTGCCCGGGTTGTCACTGACAGCTGATTTACGCGCCTTCTCCGATACTAATTACTTTTTCCACTTTTTTTTTTTTTTTTTTTTTTTTTTTTTTTCCATGGACGGTAAACCTCTTTCTCAAGAGTCGAGCGATTTAAATCGTGGCAAAATCGTTCATTTAAGAGAGAGTCGATTCATGAAAAAAGGACCCGTTCCTCCGTGCTTGTGGCATCGATTAAGAAACACAGTGCACGGAAAAAAAACTACGGTGAAAATAACCATACGAATAACTGATTTTGGCACCTGCTAGATGTTATGGTAATGTTAACCAGAAGTATACTATATTTTGACTTGGTACTAGGTGATGTTACCTGATTGCATGTCGAATTTACTCAAAGTATCGGTAAATGTACCATACTTCTGGTCAAGTTTACCATAACATCTAGCAGGTGCCAAAATCAGGTATCCGTATGGTTATTTTCACTAATCTTTTTTTTCCGTGTGGTGAGGCGTGCGATTTGGCAAGGTTTCTTTTCCTCAATTTAACCCTTTCAGTACCACGCCCGAGTATACTCGTTTTTGTTACTACAGATTTGCCTCACGGTAATTCAACTTTTCATTGACAGAAGCTTCTCTCAGTTGTTGACATTTGCAAATAATGTAGGGATAAGCGCCTTCAATTAGAGAGATATAAAAAACCAACACCCCGGAGTAGGAAAATTTATCTATTCACTCAATCAAAGCGAGCAGGCTGAGATTTGTCTTTATAACCTGGGAGTAAAAGGGTTAAACACATTAGAAAGGTCGAAATGCCTGGTCATCGCCGATGACTGAAGCGTTCGACTTTTTTTGGTGAATTTAAATGGAGAATACATTGTTGCCAACTTTCAAGTCTCGCCACTTTCAGTTTCCTCTCCCGTTCAACCCTTCCGCTATACAGTCCCTCATAGATGACGTTAGTTAACATGGATTCTTATGAAAATTAAAAAAAAAAAAATGGACATGCACATGAAATTATAAGAGAAAATTTCGTTCAATTCATTAGTAAAGGTCTAAGAATAGTGAAACTGCTTTTTCATCACTCGGCACTGAAAGGGTTAAATCAATGCAAAATTATCGATTATCTTCAGCTTGCGATGATCAGTAAACAGTACGCACCACAAATCAAGGCAAGTTCATGGGTACTATGACTTTCAAAAAAAGTACTCTTATTGAAATTCTTATCGTTTAATTGCTATGTTGTTTTCAATAGAATTTCCATCTTTTCATGGCGTACTTTAAATAGGCATCCTGTTTAGTTTTTCAACACTTGAAAACAACAAAATGGTTTGAAAGTTTCCGAGATTTAAAATGGTAAAAATTTTGACCTGGGTACAGTCTTTTGAAAGTCATAGTATACCTGCGCGAGAGGTACCATTGATGGCTGAATTTTCGCGGATTCAACAAAACATCAGTCACACTTCTAATGGCTCATGGTATCGAATGGTGAGCAGTGAGCACCCTCCTCTTCACTTGCCAGCCCATCCCCCCGTGTTTCCCGAAGGTCACCGTTCAACACCACACAATGCGACATCAGAGGGGTGTGTTGACTGTTGTTTTGTTGAATCCGCGAGAACTCAGCGTGCCTCATATCTTTCCTATGTATTTTAACGTAGTGCTCGGAGTTTATTCTTTGACGAAGACGGACGTCGTTAAACTGCAGTTTCAAACAGAGTCTATAACTCTGAACGAACCGTGTTGCAATCATGATCACCGTATTTTTTCCGGTATTTTACACAATATTCTTTTATCAAAATTCGAAACTGTCGAAAGTGCAACAGACCCATGGAATGCTTCAGTGACTACGTTGCAGACTGATGTTCTCCAACAAGCCATGCTTGTTGCAGCAGAGGGCGGCAAAACATGTAGCCCAACTTGGCTACGACTTTCTCACCTTAAGAAGCTGATTAAATTCGTCACGATATCTTTCATTGGAATGAGTGTGATTTACAGTGACGTAGCGTGCAATTTGCCAACCTTGTACTTTGTCCATTGAAACGCATGTAAAAAGTCGAATGCGTAGGTGTTCACCGAACTCCCAATAGTTCGACTTTTTTCATCGGTTTAAATAGACGAACTACACGATGCCAAATTGAACGCAATTACTTTTATGTTACTTACATAACTTTTAGATATTTGTATACATTTAACAATTAATTAATTATTAATATTTGATAATATTAAGTAAGAGTTAATTACCTAATAAGTATTAGATATTTTTTTTTTATATTTGGAATTAATTTATCAACGTAACTTTTCTTCGTAAAAAGTATCAAATTCTACACCCGCACATTATTAACAAGTATATATTCTAATGGAGCTCACAGTTTATTTACCCGTTCATTTTTTCAGTATCGTTCGGTTGAGCGGTTCCTCAACTGAACAACCCAGCTTTGGAGCAAGTGAAACGTCACTTAATTCTCCTTGCCCCCCCTCCCCGATTTCTCCTCACCAGCGTTTCCACTTCCTCGTCTTATCCACCTCCAACATCATAATTGCAACGTTACTCTCAAAACGGACCGATTTATGGATCCCCGGATCCAGGAACTGCGCGGTCCACACCACTATCACCGCCAAGCTTTGCAGAACTGTGCCACCCCCTCCCTCCACCCTTCACTTCATCGGCGGCTGAGCGCGGCTCATGAACTGTCGCCTCGGATCAAGTGGTCGCTCGAAGACTTTCATACAACAAACTGTACATTTATCTGGAGAGCCAGCAGTCACATGGGCAGTAGCGTCATTTGAGGGGGGTGCCCCCCCCCCCCCGGGTTTGGCATATCCAGAAATTTTGGCTCACACAGAAAATTCAAGGAGAAGAAGAAGAAGAAGAAGAAGAAGAAGAAGAAGAAGAAGAAGAAGAAGAAGAGAAGAAGAAGAAGAAGAAGAAAGAAGAAGAAGAAGAAGAAGAAGAAAGAAGAAGAAGAAGAAGAAGAAGAAGAAGAAGAAGAAGAAGAAGAAGAAGAAGAAGAAGAAGAAGAAGAAGAAGAAGAAGAAGAAGAAGAAGAAGAAGAAGAAGAAGAAGAAGAAGAAGAAGAAGAAGAAGAAGAAGAAGAAGAAGAATAAACAAAGTCGTCAAATTTAGTGAGTCGTGAGTATAGGTTAAAAAGCTTTAAATTTCTTGAAAAATTGGGGTCATATCAGAGACCTCGAAGGTCAGAACTTCACAGACCAAATGCATGAGAAACAAAAAAAAAAAAAAGGTCATCAGATTTTTTTGCCCCCCCCCCCCGGCAAAACCTGAAATGACGCCACTGCCCATGGGTATTATACGCGTACCCAAAATGGAAGATTTTTAGGTTAAGGCCCGGGTATAACTCATCTTATCTTTTCCCGTGTATTTTATTGAAAACTCCAGTAGTGACAAACAACTTCGACGACCTACATACATGAAGCAAGATAGTTGTGCCCAGTGGCGGCTCGTGCAATTTGGCAACCATGCTTTTTTGCTATTTAAACCTATGAAAAAGTATCGATATCTTGGGGGTGCAATGCTCCTCCTGAAGATCGATTGTTTTACATAGGTTTAAATGAAGAGATTACGTTGTTGCCACATCGCACGAGCCGCCACTGGTTGTGCCTTAACCACTAACTAGTCTTCGAAGCATCGAAAGGTTTCACTTTTCACTTTCCTTCTAATTATTTTTGAGTAGGTGTATGTATCTTTCTAAACTTTCTTTCACATGGCCACGATCATTGATCAGTGTTCACTAACCATCTAGAACACGAATGAGTCTTCTACAAAACGCATCTAGCTGAACGTTCTTTTTGACCACCAGCATTCGTCGAGGTATAGTATACCAACAGGTCTATACTACCAGTGAGGCGCGCCCAGGCCCTCGTCTCGGTTGGGGACAAAAATAAAAAAGCGCCGTAAAACATGACGTCTTCATGTTGAAAATGATAAAAAATGACGGGGGACCTGCGAAATAAAATAAAAGGTATTTTGGATCGTAAACCATGCAAACCTCGAGGGAGGTAACGGAGTCAAGGGGTACGTATACAAAAAAAAAAAAAAAAAAAAAAAAAAAAAAAAAAAACACCAGGAAGAAGCTTGTTGATTATCAGGTGAGGCTGAAAAGAGTGAAAAGCTACCCGAATGGTCGTCTATGTCCTCGTCCAAACGTAACTCTTACTCATCGTTGCCAGGTTACTGTCCACCATACTCCCTATTTGGTCAAAAGTCGAAGTTGAATCATTAAAAGTTGCTATGGCAACGCTTGTGGTCCGCGCAGTCTCAGTCGTGGCTCTGCATGACACGGTTTCTATCTTTAAACTTTTTACTGTCGTGTTTATTACTCAAGAGTTAGAGATCTTCATTATTATTCTCTCCGCCGAATGAGGGGGATGGCGGGTGGTGGTGGTAATAAAAGGATTGATGGTTATTTCCCGCGAAAAATATCGCGCATCGATAAACATATCTTTTGCATCCGCGAGTTCATCGAGTGGCTCATCCTTTTTCGCTCTCTGCTCCCTTTATTTACAGCTTTACTTCTCTCGGACGACGAACGGCGATGGAAGACACCCCGGCCG
>VMOF01000220.1:56584356-56739356 GCA_011764245.1 Trialeurodes vaporariorum
TTTAAAAATTAAATTTAAATTAATATTTGATAATATTAAGTAAGAGTTAATTACCTAATAAGTATTAGATATTTTTTTTTTTATTTGGGAAATTAATTTATCAACGTAACTTTTCTTCGAAAAAGTATCAAATTCTATACCCGCACATCATTAACCAAGTATATATTCTAATGGAGCTCACAGTTTATTTACCCGTTCATTTTTTCAGTATCGTTCGGTTGAGCGTTTCCTCAACTGAACACCCAGCTTTGGAGCAAGTGAAACGTCACTTGATTCTCTCTTGCCCCCCCTCCCCGATTTCCCTCACCAGCGTTTCCCTTCCTTCGTCTTATCCACCTCCAACATCATAATGCAACGTTACTCTCAAACGGACCGATTTATGGATCCCCGGATCCAGGAACTGCGCGGTCCACACCCACTATCACCGCCAAGCTTTGCAGAACTGTGCCACCCCCTCCCTCCACCCTTCACTTCATCGGCGGCTGCGCGGCTCATGACTGTCGCCTCGGATGAAGTGGTCGCCGAAGACTTTCATACAACAACTGTACATTTATCTGGAGAGCCAGCAGTCACATGGCAGTAGCGTCATTTGAGGGGGGTGCCCCCCCCCCCCGTGTTTGGCATATCCAGAAATTTTGGCTCACACAGAAAATTCCATAGAAGAAGAAGAGAAGAAGAAGAAGAAGAAGAAGAAAGAAAGAAGAAGAAGAGAAGAGAGAAGAAGAGAGAAGAAGGAATGGGAAGAAATAGAAGAGAAAAGAAAAGAAGAAGAAGAAGAAGAAGAAGAAGAAGAAGAAGAAGAGAAGAAGAAGAAGAAGAAGAGAAGAAGAAGAAGAAGAAGAAGAAGAAGAAGAAGAAGAAGAAGAAGAAGAAGAAGAAGAAGAAGAAGAAGAAGAAGAAGAAGAAGAAGAAGAAGAAGAAGAAGAAGAAGAAGAAGAAGAAGAAGAAGAAGAAGAAGAAGAAGAGAAGAAGAAGAAGAAGAAGAAGAGAAGAAGAAGAAGAAGAAGAAGAAGAAGAAGAAGAAGAATAAACAAAGTTGTCAAATTTAGTGAGTCGTGAGTATAGGTTAAAAAGCTTTAAATTTCTTGAAAAATTGGGGTCATATCAGAGACCTCGAAGGTCAGAACTTCACAGACCAAATGCATGAGAAACAAAAAAAAAAGTCATCAGATTTTTTTGCCCCCCCCCCCCGGCAAAACCTGAAATGACGCCACTGCCCATGGGTATTATACGCGTACCCAAAATGGAAGATTTTTAGGTTAAGGCCCGGGTATAACTCATCTTATCTTTTCCCGTGTATTTTATTGAAAACTCCAGTAGTGACAAACAACTTCGACGACCTACATACATGAAGCAAGATAGTTGTGCCCAGTGGCGGCTCGTGCAATTTGGCAACCATACTTTTTTGCCATTTAAACCTATGAAAACGTATCGATATCTTGGGAGTGCAATGCTCCTCCTGAAGATCGACTGTTTTAAATAGGTTTAAATGAAGAGATTACGTTGTTGCCACATCGCACGAGCCGCCACTGGTTGTGCCTTAACCACTAACTAGTCTTCGAAGCATCGAAAGGTTTCACTTTTCACTTTCCTTCTAATTATTTTTGAGTAGGTGTATGTATCTTTCTAAACTTTCTTCACATGGCCACGATCATTGAACAGAGATCACTAACCATCTAGAACACACCAAGTGAGTCTTCCACAAAACGCATCTAGCGGAACGTTCTTTTTGACCACCAGCATCCGTCAAGGTATAGTATACAACAGGTCTATACTACCAGTGAGGCGCGCCCAGGCCCTCGTCTCAGTTGGGGACAAAAATAAAAAAGCGCCGTAAAACATGACGTCTTCATGTTGAAAATAATAAAAAATGACGGGGGACCTGCGAAATAAAATAAAAGGTATTTCGGATCGTAAAACCATGCAAAACCTCGAGGGAGGTAAACGGAGTCAAGGGGTACGTATACAAAAAAAAAAAAAAAAAAAAAAAAAAAAAAAAAAACACCAGGAAGAAGCTTGTTGATTATCAGGTGAGGCTGAAAAGAGTGAAAAGCTACCCGAATGGTCGTCTATGTCCTCGTCCAAACGCAACTCTTACTCATCGTTGCCAGGTGACTGTCCACCATACTCCCTATTTGGTCAAAAGTCGAAGTTGAATCATTAAAAGTTGCTATGGCAACGCT
The DNA here is from genome assembly GCA_011764245.1 of Trialeurodes vaporariorum. Classification (NCBI taxonomy): domain Eukaryota; kingdom Metazoa; phylum Arthropoda; class Insecta; order Hemiptera; family Aleyrodidae; genus Trialeurodes; species Trialeurodes vaporariorum. The sequence continues at coordinate 56,586,540 of VMOF01000220.1, forward strand.
TGTGGTCCGCGCAGTCTCAGTCGTGGCTCTGCATGACACGGTTTCTATCTTTAAACTTTTTACTGTCGTGTTTATTACTCGAGAGTTAGAGATCTTCATTATTATTCTCTCCGCCGAATGAGGGGGATGGCGGGTGGTGGTGGTAATAAAAGGATTGATGGTTATTTCCCGCGAAAAATATCGCGCATCGATAAACATATCTTTTGCATCCGCGAGTTCATCGAGTGGCTCATCCTTTTTCGCTCTCTGCTCCCTTTATTTACAGCTTTACTTCTCTCGGACGACGAACGGCGATGGAAGACACCCCGGCCGTCCGTCCGCGTGCTTGGTCGTGCTACCGTCTCACTCATCCGTCTTATGATAATTGAGGATTGCACATTTTGAGCAGTATCCCTCCCCCCTCCCTCTCCCTCTCCCTCTCCCCCCCTCTCCCTCCCCTCTCCCCCCCCCCCTCCCCCCCCCCCCCCCCCTCCTCCCCTCTCCCTCTCCCTCCCCCTCTCCCTCTCCCCTCCCCTCCCTCTCCCTCTCCCTCTCCCTCTCCCTCTCCCTCTCCCTCTCCCTCCCTCTCCCTCTCCCTCTCCCTCTCCCTCTCCCTCTCCCCTCCCTCTCCCTCTCCCTCTCCCTCCCCTCCCCTCTCCCTCCCCCTCTCCCTCTCCCTCTCCCTCTCCCCCCTCCCCTCCCTCTCCCTCCCCCTCCCCCCTCCCTCTCCCCCCCCCTCTCCCTCCCCCCTCTCCCTCTCCCTCCCCTCCCTCTCCCTCTCCCTCTCCCTCTCCCTCCCCCTCTCCCTCCCCCTCTCCCCCCCCCTCCCTCTCCCTCTCCCTCTCCCTCTCCCTCCCCCGCTCCCTCTCCCTCCCCTCTCCCCCTCCCCCTCCCCCCCCCCCTCTCCCCTCCCCTCCCCTTCACTACCCTCCCCAGCCCACCCCTCCCCCTGCCCTCCACTCTCCCTATCTCTCTCCTTCCACTGTAACGAATGAGTCAAAAGAGATGAGTATGGTAACTGAAGTCACGTGATCGCCCTTCTCCCCATCATTTGTTAACACCTGCGCTCAAATTGACACAGAGACAGCAAGACAAATCCTACGAAAATGCCTCTATTCAGTGTCTACTATAAAATTGATCTCACTTTGACGGTGTTGTCCTAAAAAAAGGGAAAAAAAAACTCGTTAAATTTGGACCAAAGGAATAATTGTTTTTTTATTGAAAGGAATAAAATAAATTTAATTTTAAGGAAAAACGATTGCTAGAGCTCTCTTAAATTCTCACAAGTGAACGTTTTCCGTTTAAAGTTGCTTGAATTCTCTTTTTAAATTCAATCGATCGTTCTGGCGCATCAAGACTTAGGAGGATGGATCGTCGAGTCAATGAGAATTCTGATAATGTTGTAAGGAATTCACGATTGGTCCACAATTTTAGATACTTTCCATAACGTCATCGAGAAATATTACTTCTTATAGGAAAAGCGACATTTTTAACGAAAATTCTCCCAAGAGAAAATTTTTGTCAGAAACCAATCAGTAATTAGACGTCAAACGATGGGATACACATCAATGAGGCTCTTGCAAGCTCCATCCACAAACAATTTGATTATGATGAAGTATCAAATATGAGCTTAAAAAAAAAAAAGAAAAAAAAAAAAAAAAAAAAAAAAAAAAACCGACGGATAGGCAGGCAGCCATCAAAGGTGTATCCAGTAATCCGGCAACTGTATATTATTCCCATTTGAATACATGAGAAACAATTGATTCGTAAAAGGGTCATGGCCACCTCAAGAATCGATTGTTTCTCATACATTCAAATGGGATGAATTCATGGTTTCCAAATTGCTCGATCCGCCCATGCTGAAATCCTATTAAATTCTGCCATAACATTTTGATCAAAGTTCTTGAACTTCCAATCTTAATGATTAATGCTGTCAATCGCACCTAAATTTCACAAAAAAACTCGCATTGATAGATGTCCGCACAGGGTATACTCAAAACTTCGATATATTTCTGGGTTTCTATGGACAAAGGGCAATATTGCCGGACTTCATATCACGCTAGTAAGCATCACAGTCGTTGTATAAGGGACATTTTATTATTCAAATTTAAGAAAAAAGGGAAAGGGTACAGCTATGAATCTTTCGATCTCTGTGCGCGAACTCACGTTTTGAAATCCCGATTTGATGCGCGGTTCGATCTCTTGCGAAAGACTTGTAAAAAGTTTGGTTTCCGACATCGCGTCGCTCGGTCGTCGAGCAGTTCAATTCTTGACACTGTTGCCAGATTGCAGAGAAACATCACATCCACAGCCAGCTTTTTTAAAGTGACATTTTTACGAGCAATTCCAAATTTAAAACTCACTGGACAACTATATCAAATCTATTGCAAACGATTTTGCGGGAGATGCTCAGAGCGGTGTTACTAGGCAGTATCACAGAAGGATTATGTTTGCCAGAGCTACCGTTTTGTGTATGATTGATAAGATTTTTCAAGTCTTCCGATGAGTCAACCGGTTGACCAAGATATTTTTCAGTTCAGTTAAGGGTACAACTGCAATGCATGAAAAAACTCGCATCTGTAATATTTTCTCAACCGATGGAGTCGTCGATGACAGTAAAAAAACTTGCGGATATTTTAATCAATGAACTGATTTTCCACCGATTGAGATTAGATTACAGATGCGAGCTTTTCCGTGCAGTTCAGCCATACACTTAACTAAACTGCGCAATCTTTTCTCAACCGGTGGAATCATCGGTGAATGGGGCTGTTGCACACTTTTGTTAATTTAATAGTCGATTCTGGTGTAAAAACCTCCAATAATAAAGATGGCAGCACTAAAAATTTCCGAAATCCACTCTTAAACTCCATAAACACTTTTATTTGCGCGGGCGTAATAGTGGCTGAGGGTAGTAACAATAAGAGATTACCATCCAACAATACTGTAACTCCATCAAGAAGTGACCAATAAGAGACTCATTTCATTTGACACCGGTGTCACTAGGTGTTGTGGTACCATTCATCGGATGTGGATCATCACTCTGATGAATGAATTGCTCTGTGAATCATCCTTGTCAGCATAGAAAGAGTGACGAAATTAAGATAGGAATCTCCCATTGTTACTGCCCTCGGTCACCATTACGCCCTCGCTAATAAAAGCGTTTATTGAGTTTAAGAGTGGATCTCGGAAGTTTTTAGTGCTGCCATTGTTATTTTTTTTTGAGATTTCTATCTAACAATACTGTAACTCCACCAAGAAGTGACTATTAAGAGACGATTTTCATTTTACACCGGTGTCACTAGGTGTCACAGTCAGGGCTGCCGTTATGCGTATAATCAATGCTATTTTTCAATTCACCGATGATTCCACCTGTTGAGAAAAGATTACGCAGTTCAGTTTAGTGCATGACTGTAATAAACTAAAATACTCGCACCTGTAATCTTTTCTCTACCGGTGGAGTCGTCAATGACTTTAAAAAACTTGCGGATATTTTAATTAATCAACGGAGTTTCCACCGATTAAGGAAAAATTATAGATTAGAGTATTTTCGTGCAATACTGTCATACACTGAACTGAACTGTGTAATCTTTTCTCAACCGGTGGAATCATCGGTGAATAGAAAAATAGCATTGATTATACGCAAAACGGCAGCCCTGGTCACAGCACCATTCATCGGATGTGGAGTTCTTCTCTGACGACTAATTACTCTATGAATCATCCTTGTCAGCATAGAAAGAGTGACGAAATTAAGATAGGAATCTCTCATTGTTACTGCCCTCGGCCACCATTACGCCCTCGCTAATAAAAGCGTTTATTGAGTTTAAAAGTGGATTTCGGAAGTTTTTAGTGCTGCCATTGCTATTTTTCGAGGTTTTTACACCAGAATCTGCAATTAAATTCCTTATAGCAAAAAAGTGCAACAGCTCCATTGAAAAATGTCATGAATTATACGCAAAACGGCAGCTCTGATGCATTGATCTGCACAATCCGGCAATCATGATTTCAGACGACGAAAATTGGGTGCGAGTTGCATCTGCTCGACTGAAATTGCCTGACTCCTGGGACTTGGGAGTGGAATGGAGGAATCCCGGTCCCGTCCCGCGGGAGGCGCGGGCGAAAGGGAAGCTGGAGCCGAGTCAAAACGGGAGCGCGACCAAAGTTCTGATTTCACCGCGATCACCGATGTTTACATAACCGAATTTGCATCTGCTTTAAGATTGAAGCGCGGTCAACCTCCAATGCCTTTTCGGGCAGATGTAGAGTAAACAAGGCTTCCGTGGTCGCTGACTGAGACCCGCGCACTCTCTTGTGGTATAGTTCGCTGACAATAAGTGCACCATTCAAGCCTTGACCACGCACCGCACTACTTTCGAGCAGTACCGTTTGTCCGTTTTCCTCAAATGGCATACCGGAATGGGTCAGCTGGAAACTTTTGCTGTACCAAATTTGACCATTGATTCGTGAATGTAGAATGATGCAAAAATAACAATGCTCTAAAAATTACTTAAATTCACTCGTGAACTCCAGAGCCAATATGTGTACATATGTATAATAGAAACCACGCACTAGCCGTGCGCGCGGTGGCTGACTATTTTTCGGAACTCAACAGGAACCAGTGGCGTCGCGTGCAATTTGGCAACACTGCATTCTACCTATTTAAATTCATGTAATTCAGGGGGTGCACAGTGCACAAGGAAAATTCGATTTATTCAAGGAGTTTAAATGGAGGAATCGCATTGTTGCCAGATGGCACGCGACGCCACTGACAGGAACTAACAAAAGGGAGCATGAAGGGGCACCGTCCAACATGGACCATACGTTGACTGATGCAATTTCGGTGCTTCAGTTTCTCTGGGCAAAAATTTCAATGACTATTCTCATCAGTCAACGTTTGGTCCATGATTGCGGTGTTGTGTTGAGACCTCGGGGGAAAAAAAATTGCTACCGCACGCAAACATGAGCAAGATACCTAGTGAGTGGTCTCTATTATTATACCGAGCTATGAAGAAATATTTTAAAAATATTGTCAATGTTTTAATGGGTCTTTACTAAAAATTTTATTGCGTGTCAATTCATAATTTCACAATTGATGATTTTTAATTGAATCAATTGATTTTATCATTTTCAAAGCTTGCTTACGTTTACAGCTTCACGTTAACTTTAGCTTTGAGCTTATATACTATCATAAGCTTTCATTTTTGGTTAACGATTTGTGGAATCGTATGTGTCAAGCTCTTCCTCTTACAGTTTAGTGAGAAGTTCAAATGTACACGGAGAAAAAAAAATCGGTCATAAGAACTGAACTTCGGCTCATATGAAACACAGAGGTGTTCGGTTACACTAACCAAAGTTTTCGGTTGTGAGTACTGAACTTCAGTTCCTAGTACCGAAGGTTTCGGTAAGTGTGACGAATACTATGACTCACATTTCGTTCCTACTGAACCGCTTCGGTACTCCTAACTGGAGTTCGATACTCACAACTGAAAACTTCGGTTACTGGAACCAAACACCCCTAGTGTTCCTCATGAACCGAAGTTTTTTTCTCCGTGTATTCCTCAGATCTGACCCGGACACGTGTTGATTAAATATCTTTGCGCTGAAAGAGTCCCTCTGCAACACGTATCGTCTTCCGGGAGAGCCGATGCGGAGATTTGAAGGGTGGGACACAGGTTTCTCAAATATTATGAGAAATTAACTAACTCGTTCAGCTTTTTAATAGCATGGTTTATACAGAGATGTTTTTTTTTACAAGTTATGCAACGCTGTTTGAGATGAGAGTCACTTAATTAGTTTTAAAGTAAGCATAAGGTGCACTTAAAGTAACTTCTATTATTATTATACCATTTCTTTATTTGAATACAATGGAGCAAACTAAAATGGAAAAAAGGAATGCCAATATGTTAATGATAATCCTGTTCTCAGAATGACGTTTTTCTTTTGATTTTAAGTTTCTGTTTATATTGGGGGGGTTATCTTTTATATAAGCTGAGTAGAATAAATAATAGTTGTCTTCCAACAGTGGCGCGGCCAGGATTTTTTCTAGGGGGGAAGGGGGGTCCGGGGTCCGAAAATTGTCAAGGGGGGGGGGGGGGGGGGGGGGTCCAAAGATACTAATTTGGTAAAATTTGTCTGAAAACGCAAAAAATTACCTTTTTTTAGGACAAATTTTGGTGTCTAGGGGGGTACAGACCCCCTGGACCACCCACTTGGCTACGCCACTGTCTACCTACCTAAAAAAAAAACAAAAACAAAAAAAACACTATTTTTAAGGATAGGTTTGGATATTCTGCTTCATAAACAACTATTTTCAGTTTTTTTTTTTTTTTCTTTCAGAAAACTAGGGCAAGTGAACTACTCTACCGACATTTTCTGAGCACCCTATATAATGTACCGGATGCCTAATGATGATTGCGGTGGAAGGGATATAATTCCTTAGGGAGAAGGTCACAACAAATGTCCCCTTTCACGCTATGTTGGTATGAATGCGTCGTATGTGTGTGCTTTTTTTGTTATAATAATGTCTTTTCTCAGTTTTAAAATAATATTAACGCAACCCCTGTGATGATGTTCTAAACACATCACCCCGCCCGGGGTTAATTCATTAACTCACTTCCTCATTTGAGGGTAGCAGAGAAGCGGGCTGCTCAGTCTTCATTTCCCTAAATAAATTTCAGGCCGCACTAACTGAGCTATAAAGGAATGGCTATTCCTTACTTTAAAAACTATCGAATTTTATCGAGATTACAATACGCGTCTCTTCCGCTGAATTATTCAAAACATTTTAAACGAGACCGCTAAAACATCAGTTCATACTCTAAAAGAGGGGATAGGTTTACCACTGGAACCAACCACTGATTATCGCCTTTGAATGAAATCAATTAAAGAGACTATAGGCTGGGCGCTGCGAAACTTATGAAGAATGACTCTTAAACTCCAAAATGCATAGAAAATAAAAACGCTGATGTAAAAAAAATAGTAAAAAAATGACCTATCTATCAAGGGCAATGTTCTCACTTAAAGAAAAACAGATATCGTAAGATTTACCACAACTTAGTTTAAATCGACAGTCCAAGAAAATCGTAAATTTTACGTTTTCCATGGTTTGAGATCAAGATATCTTGGGTAAAATTTAACCTCCACATGGTTAAAATTTAACCAATACGTCTTGAAATCAAACCATGGAAAACGTAAAATTTACACTTTTTTTTGACTGTCGAAAATTTAAACCATGTTATGGTAAATCTAACGATAGCTGTTTTTTCAGTGTGCAACACATTCTGATGTGTTAGTTGTGTGAAAAAAATGATTTTTCACGAAAACACTCAACAACGTCCATGCTGGCCCCCTGGCCAATAAGTGAAAAAGTTTTTTTCCGCCAAAAAAAAAAAAAAAAAAAAAAAAAAAACCCCTCAAGATCCCACATATCTCCATAAGAGCCCGTGTAAAAGTTGGCAAACTAATCACATGACCTCAAAACCCCCCAATTCTAGTATTTTAAGACATGCAGTGGCGTAACAATAGCCCCCTCAGCCCCCGCAATTTCGGGGGGGGGCGCAAAGCGTTGGTGGGGGAAAAGAGAGAGGAGGAAAATACAGGGCGAAGGAAGAAAAGGAAAAAAGGAAGGAAAAACAAGAGAAGAAGGAAGGAGAGAAGAAGAAAAGAGAAGAAAAAAAATAGGAAAAAAGGGACAAAGATGATAAGCGTAAGGATTAATAGAAAAATATGGATTTTGGAACACTTATTGACGAATTTGCAATACCTAACTAAGCCACGAAAAAAAAAGTTTTGAAAGAACAGGTATAGGCGATTTTTGATTTAAGTAAAATTGAAAAAAATAAATAAATTCATTCATAACTTTTCTTCCGTCGGAGTGTTCTATGAAACCCCAGGGTCATAGGCAGGTAAATAGTGGAGTGCGGAAGGGAAGGATTGGGAGGGAAGGTGATTGGGGGGGGGGCAGCCCTTTTTTTTGCATGGGGGCGCATGCATACCTAGTTACGCCACTGAAGATATGGCATTTGTTTCCATAAACAACGACTTTTTAAATCTCCTCAATCTAAACCGTAAAGTTAAGAAAACACTTCGATTGATCGCCACATAATCTGTGCACGATCGAGGCAACTCCTGATCGATCGACCCGATGCGATTATAGAACAGATTGGAAAAGGAATTAATCCATCACTGATTTTGGCTGGAACGTGCGACCGACCCGTCTGTCCATCGGGCGGGCGGGCGCGCGCTTCGTCGATCCAATACCTGTGCGGGCACCGACATTTCTCCGACATTTTTTTCTCTTCATGATACCTGATCGAGCAAATTAGTCACAGCGCGCGCGTAATTAAAACCCCAGATCTTGCGTTCTGGGGGTGGCGACTGGAGAGGAAACGCTAAAGCAGCACATGGCTACCGGACCGGCGGGCGGCGGCGTGTTGTACTAACTCTCGCGGGTTGTAGCTCACCTCCCCCCCCCATCACCCGGGGGATGCTGCGAGTGCTGCGTGCTGCGACGGCGGTCTTGAGGCGCACAACCCAGCGTGCACGCGTGTGTCCCGTGTTAAAGTTAACGGTGTGGACGACGCGACGCAAGGTAGATATACAGGGTGTCTCAAAATCCATCGTAGTTATTTTTAATCACATATTTTTGCAGTAAAAATAAGAATTTTCCCCTATGAGCAGTGTCCTAGAATGCCATTCTCCGAGATATATTCTGGGTGTCCCAAAATCCATCGTAGTTATTTTTAATCACGTATTTTTGGAGTAAAAAATAAGAATCTATCCCAATGAGTAGTGTCCTAAAATGCCCTTCTCTGAGCTCCTCAAAGTTTTTGTAAAAATAATCGTTTCCCTTGATTCTAGCGTTGATCTCTTGAGTTGTTTTTTCCGTAAGACGCACGGAAAACGCAAGTAAAATCGAATTTTTTCCAAGAGGGCACAGCCTGATTGCGCTGTTTCTGTGGCGCGTTCAATCGATCGTTGAGTGGCAGTACGAAGCAGCGAACCACTGAAACTGCGCAATCAGGCTGCGCGCTCCCGGGGAAAAATCGGTCTTTCTTGTTTTCCGTGCGTCTTACGAAAAAAAAAAACACAAGATATCAAAGTTGGTTTTTTTTTTATCTGTTCCATAGAATACCGTCGTAGCTTTTCTCATTTTCTTACGGAGCACTGAAATTTTATCAATTTAAAAATTAAATCCCTTTCATATCCCCCCTTCTGGACCCTTTGGAAAATGTTTGACCACAAAATCGAAGAGTTTGCACAAAATTACTTCTGGGAACTATAATTTTCATCCTTTTTTGATCCGTAGCTGGAATCAAAGAAAAACGGGGTTTATATATAAAAAAAAAAATTAAAAAACCTTTGGGGGTTGTAGCTTGGAGGGGGGGGGGTGGGGTTCACATGTTCATAGGGAAAAATAGTCTTATTTTGACCCCCAAAAATACGTGGTAAAAATATCCACCATGAATAGAGGAATACTTCGGTAAAAGGGCGGATAAAACAGAGGGTCTGCTCTTGCTAAAAATTCCTGATTTCAAAATGTTTTTGCGTGAGATTCTGAAGAGGAAAACTTCTCTAGAATTACCAGACAATCAGAGTGCACAATCTATAATCTTCAACTGATTAAGAAATACGAATCCAACACTTCATAATCGCATACATACATACAATCACCTTTTGCGAAATTAGGTTTTTTGAGCACGCGAGCACACCCTTTGTTTCATCCGCCCTTTAACCGGAGTGCTCCTCAATTTTGGGGCATCCTGTATAAACCCCATCCAGACGTTACCGACAGCCGACAGCCGCCTGACACCCTCTCCTCTCCTAACCCCTCTCCTCGCACCCCTTCGCCGCTGACGTCCTCAGTCGCCGCGTTATAAGTGCATCCCGCACCACCCACGCGCAACCCCGTATCAGATTCCGCATCAAACATCTGCCGTCTCCTTTCTCGCCGTGGTGGAATTGCGTCCATCCCGCATCCCCCCCTTTCCACCCCATCACGGCTGTTGTTGATATTGGCGCAGGCCGGGATGAGATGGAGCGGAGCACAGTAGAATATTCAAGCGAACTCCAAATTTTCAGATTTTTGTAACATTGGTCTCATAGGCGGATCGTGTCAGGGGCAATGAGCTTTAACTTTAGAGTGGCACATCAAGGAACGTTCCGCTGGTTCATTGTTGTCACCTAGGGCGCCGCCATCTTGCCGTATAAATCGATTTTGAGGTTAAATTTTGTAGGTTGTTTCCGGTCGTTTGGTAAACAAACTCGGGCATCGCCGGAAACGACCTACAAAATTTAACCTCAAACCTTGGAATCTGCCATCCAAATTCTCGCCAAATTCCGAACTACCTACAAAATTTAACCTCAAACCTTGGAATCTGCCGTCCAAATTCCGCTTTTTCCCGGGATTCCTTCTACCCTGTGTGGCACAAGGTGGACCAGCCCGCTGCCACTCTAAAGTTATAGCTCATTGGTCAGGGGCTAGAGGGGCTATAGCCCCCCATTTTTTTGGGCGGAGAGGCTAAAAATTGGGAAAAAGTAATCACTTTAGACGCGAGAACAAAAAAAAAAAAAAAAAAAAGGGTCATCATCTTTTAGCCCTCCCCCACTTTTTTTGGTCACGATCCGCCTATGATTGGTCTATAGTTCATGCGAGAGATTTCAACTCGGGTTAAGCCAATCCGAATGGGGATGGTGTAATTTTTCTCTGTAAGCGATTTATTAGTCGATTCCGGTGTAAAAACCTCAAAAAATAACGATGGCAGCCTTAAAACTTCAGAAAAATCCACTCCTTAACTCAAAAATTAAGCGATTTTATTTGCGCGAGCGTAATGTTGGCATGGGGGGCAGTAATAATTGGAGATCCCTATCTAACAATACTGTAACTTCATCAAGAAGTGACTATTAAGAGACGATTTTCATTTAACACCGGTGTCACTAGGTGTCACATTACTACTCATCGGATGTGGAATTCTTCTCTGATGACTAATTTTTCGCGGTGGCGAATAATTAAATAATAATATTATTATTATCGTTCTATTATTCATATTTTTTTAATTTTTATTTTACTTTTATTTAAAAATACTATGTAATATATTACTTAATCAATATTTATTATTTAATATTATTTTTACTATCACTTTTATTAATATTATTTTATTATTATAAATATTGTTTTAATTTTTTTTATTCGTTCATATACTTTTATTTATAATTTTTTTTGTTTTATTATTAAATGTTATTCAATATTGTACAATATTGTTCATAGAATTGTGGTCGCGACAGAGAACAAGACAGAAATACTAATCTTAGGCAACAGCCTAGCTTTTGTCCTGAGAATATCAATAATCTATCTCACTGTTGTGCGGCTTTGAACTAATTGCCACCCGCCTCTCTCCCGCAACACGTGGTTCCAACCCCGGACCACAATAATTAACACTTAACACGTATCAAAATGTTAAACAGACTTCACCGCCGCCACGCCGAAAGGACCAGATTTCGGCTGTCTACACTTCCAACCCCTCAGAAATTGAGGACAACGCTTTCTCATCAACCAATATCTAGCTCGATCTTTCACCAATTGCGGGGTTGCCATGAAACATGTGCAGTGGCGAAGCGTGACATTTTTGGCAACACTGTATTTTCTCCATTTAAATTCACCAAAAAAATCGAACGCTTCAGTCATCGGCGATGACCGAGCATTTCGACCTTTTTAATGTGTTTAAATGGGGAAAAAGGAACGTTGCCAAATCGCACGCCTCGCCACTGAACATGCGATCATCCGTTTCAAGGCATTCGCTAAGCCGTAAATAGCGTACAATCAGACAATGTTGCATTGTTGTCCATTTAAACCAAAAAATTTATAAGGAGCCATTCAATAGTGACGCTGCGTGCAATTTGGCAACGTTGCACTGTGTCCATTTAAACCCGTGTGAAAGGTCGAATGCGAAGGTGTTCACCGGACACCCTATTCTTCGATCCCTGTAATAGGTTTAAATGGACACATTACAACGTTGCCAAATTGCACGCTAAGCCACTGCATTCAAAGGTGCTCGCGGATCACTCATAATAGTTTGATATTTTTCTTGCAGTTCAAACGGAAAGAGTACATCTTACCAAACGAAATCACTACGTCACTCACCCTTAAGTGGTTACAGGAAATTTGTCTATCTCTCTCTCCTTCCATTTAAACACATGTATTAGGAAAGGATAGCGAAGGGAAGCATCACGTGACTTTAACCCTTTTCTCCGTCCTTTTCTAACATACGCGTTCAAATGGAAGGAGAGAGAGAGAGAGAAAGACAACTTGTATCCGCCCATGCACTTACAGCAACCGGGATGCGTCTGCTGTGACCAACATGTTGACATTTATGGCAGAAGTATCAGTGATGCCGGAGCGGAAAAGACACAAATTCCTCAAATGATTGAATGTAAAGAGCGTATCTTTTTGCCTAATCCGCAGGCGACACTGCAATAAATAATCCGAATTTCCCATCGAACCCAAAATAAAATTCGGACAATTTCTGCCACAAATGGTAACACTAATGGCTAGTAGATTGCGGTTTAAGTTCAATAAACTTTCTCGAAATCTCCCATTTGAACCTGAGCAAAAGTATCGATTAATTCCCATTCAATTGCGAACATGATGATGATCGACCCTTTTCCATGGCTTTCTCCTATTGTCTCACTTACACCATCGTCTTTTTATTATTTTGACAGCCTGTTCCTGCCTATCGTGGCTTGTTCCATTCGGACAGTACATTGACTTGTATTTTCTTGATGTATGCAACTAACTCAAATTGTACCTTCAGGGCAGTAATTATTTGAATCAATCGTACACATTTTATAACTAGACACATACTTTCATATAATATACATATGTATACGAATTTTTTTAATGTATATGCAAGATAGTGGTAAGGGAGATGGTACTGAACATAAGGGGTATTCATTTTTAAAATTTAGGGAAAGGTAAACTATTTTTAACTTTACGATTAGGGGAATGGAAATGGAAAATTGCGCCAGGATTCCTGACCCCGATTGTTATCATTCCAATCTCGATTCCTCATATTCCAAGGATTCTAAAACTCACGAAGGATTTCTTTGAATCCTCCTTAAATCCAGTTTCGCTGATACATAAAAGGTTGCAAAACAGTAATTTACTCCTTTCACGTAGGTACTCGTAGGTCGCACGTGCAATAATGATTAATGATATCGTTAAAAGTAGGAGGAGAGCTTATAGTTCGTTCAAAAGAGCAGAGTAGAGAGAGAGAGAGAGAGAGAGAGAGAGAGAGAGAGAGAGAGAGAGAGAGAGAGAGAGAGTATGAGAGAGAGAGAGAGGGAGAGAGAAAGAGAGAGAGAGAGAGATTGTTGCTCCAGGGGAAGAGCGGAGTAGGAGGTAAAAGTGAGAGAGTAATGGTGAGGGGGAGGGGTAGAAGTAGAAGGAAATAGTGCGGGTGAGACAGAGAGAGATAGAGAGAGAGAGAGAGAGAGAGAGAGAGAGAGAGAGAGAGAGAGAGAGAGAGAGAGAAGAGAGAGAGAGAAAGAGAAAGAGAGAGACAGAGAAAGAGAGAGAGAGAGAGGAGAGAGAGAGAGAGAGAGAGAGGAGAGAGAGAGAGAGAGAGAGAGAGAGAGAGAGAGAGAGAAAGAGAAAGAGAGAGACAGAGAAAGAGAGAGAGAGAGAGAGAGAGAGAGAGGAGAGAGAGAGGAGGAGGAGGAGGAGGAGTACTAGAGAGAGACAGAGAGAAAAAATAGATGAATAAAACGACAGTAAGCACTGGGCACTTGTAGAACTAATGCTCAGTGGAATTTCTGCGAAAGGCCTTCCATAGAGACCGTCTTGCTTTTATTCACATTTAAAAACCCCACCGTTCACATCACAAGTTTGCAGGGCCAGAGGAGATAAGATTCTGCGCTAGCACGACCGCGGCAGCGAAGCAACTTCAGCGGCCGATATCAGTCAAAGGTGATAAATGGACGTGAAACTTCTACGTTTGAATATTGTCACCTCGCAAACCTGATATCCTTGCACCACCATGCCATTCCACTGCACCAGTAAACATGCATTTTCTTAAGGTACGAGCAAACGTCAATCCGGCAACGTCCGTTTTATCGACACGAATTTATTAAGCTTATCTTCAGTGACCAAGTGTGGTTTTCAGTGCCTAGTTCGGCCGCTTTCGCACTTCCAAACGATATACAGTGGATCAAATCATAAGACATTCCTGGACATCATGAAAGAAACGAAATTCGATGAAATTCTAACAAGGAGCGTCCAAGATAATCTAAAAAACGAAAGTAAGAATTAATTATCAGCTAAAAGTCACTCTAGCTACACGGTTTTACCAGTAAAATATTTATTGTGAAACTTAAAAGGAAGCAAAATATTTAACTTTTCTTGTCCAAAAAAAAAAAAAAAAAAAAAAAAAAAAAAAATTGTTCGCTTTCCCACTGATGAGAGACGACGCGCGAGCCCTCTTTGCGATTTTCGCAATTCCTTATTGCTGTTTGGCGTCGTGTTGGTTCATGGTGGATCGATCCCAATACTTTCTCAATTCATAACTTTGTTATTTGGAAAAAGAAAATATTGCATAATATATTGGACCAATCATCAGAAAAATTCACTCATTATTGAATTCAAGGCATGCCTTTAAAAAAGTTCAGTCTGAAATCATCCCATCTTTCCAGAACAAGCTCTATAAAAGTTGGTTTCTTTGTTGTGTTTTGTTTGTTTTTTTGTTTTTTTGTTTTTTTTTTTTTTTCAAATCAATTTATTTAGGACTTAATAAACATATGTAATAGGTTTTGGAAGAAAAAAAAATTATTGAAAAGAAAGCGTTCTGAAATTGGGTTTCAGGAAACCCTGCCGGGTTTGCTTGGGTTACAATGAGCGATTTTTTTTTTTTTTTTTTTTTTTTTTTTTTTTAAACAGGGGCTAGAATTCTGATATAAAGTTCCACAAAAAAATTTGGAATTTAGGCTAGAAAATCGGTAATTCCAATTTGTCTTCTGACTATTTTGACAAGTGACATTCTGACCGGAATTAAATTTGGCATTTGATACCAGGAAGTTTCTGTGAAAATGCCAGAACTTACGTCTGAAAAGACTAAATTTCTGGTGAGACATGCCAGAATGCTCGCCAAAAAAGACGAGAATTTCTTGTTGGAACTTTTAACTAGAATTCTGACCATTTTATAGGGTGAACTTCTTCCTTAGTGCACGTCACAAAAAAGCTCACATAGACTGAGGCCCAACTCAAACTTTATCTACATCGGTCTCTCCTTTTTGGTCGATATTCTCCTGTTCAGAGCGTGCAGCAATCAGACTTGGCGACAAAGAACTAGACGTAGACCGCGAACACAAGGTGCTACATCGTTTGTTCATTAATCCCACCATCGCACCGCGTGGATACAATAATGCATGCACCTAACTTTAATCTGTTAATTATTTGTTTGTGCCAGATTTGTTATTCAATAAACGCGATTTTAACACTTTCATATCGCAGCGTTAAAGTCGCCGCGCCACCGCACCGCTTTGGGCGCGAGTCGCGAATCGCGATCCGCGATATGAAATCGCGAGGTTCTCCCGCGCTCGCGCCTCCCTTTACTCCCCCCTCTCCCCTTCTCACCTCCCTCACCACTCGCCACCCCCCCCCCTCCCCTCACACTGGATCTCGCTCACTTGGTGGAGTTTTTTTTTTATTTTTTTTTTCATTTTAATTTTTATTTTTAAGTGTGTTAACATCGCGCTAAATAGTCGCGCGCTCCCGCTATTAATTAACTTCGGACAACGACGACTCCACAACCATCGGTCCATCGTGGCTCTCCTCCCTCCGTTACCTTGCGCGGCGCACAGTGATGAAAGTCGTGGAAAAAACGGGACATGATATTCTAAACTTTAGATGCTTGTATACCTTTGTTAATACGCTACACCGAAGTTTAACTGTGATGACATTGGTTTGTCCCTTAGCATCGTCAACAGAAATCACCCCTCTTACAATCTATTTAGTGACAGTAAAAACGCCAACAATTTGCATTTTTGGTCATTTATTGAAAATGTCCGAACACCCTCCCGTTGACTCACTCCCACTGTGCATTGTGCGGCGTGCGGTGTGGCGCGGCCTCGAGAGTCGGAGTTCGGACTTTTGCGCACGTTTGATTAATGGTGATCCGAAAAAGAAAAAGAAAAAAAAAGAAAAAAACCGGCCAGCGTGGGTCAATTTGGAGTTGGGTCGACTCCAAAGTGGAAAGGCTATCGGGCATTCAATTTTCCTCCGACTCACGCTTGCCCCGTTTCAAAGTTTCTCAATGCCCGCGGATGGAGAGAGGGAGGGAGACAGAGATAGAGAGAGAGAGAGAGAGGAGAGAGAGAGAGAGAGAGGAGAGAGAGGAGAGAGAGAGAGAGAGAGAGAGAGAGAGAGAGAGAGAGAGAGAGAGAGAGAGAGAGAGAAAAAAAAAATTATACCGAGACGGACTGGAAAACACGAGAACACAATTTTATCGTCATATGCAGTGGGAGGGGAGCGGGAGGTGCCCGACTTTATGATTGTCCCTCATTTACAAAATTTCCGAAATTCTACGGGCGACTCATCACCCATAACCACCACTGCGTCATTTATATGACTTTCAAAAGAAAGTATCCGGATAGAAATTTTCATTTTTTCATTTCTTGATCAATTTGCAGAATTTAACGGTTTTCAGGTATTTTAGAGTCTCACTCATTTGCCGCGCGTGACATTATGCCTCACACAATTTAAAAGGATGGAAAATAAAAGAAAAAAATCATCAAGAACAAAGTCGATGGGAGGATCCTTTTTTTGAAAGTCATATTACGTATGTAGTACCCGTTTTGAAGAGCTGAGGATAGGGTATAGACTATAGGGCTCAAGATTCGAGTTCATTGCAAGAAGGGAAATGGGCGGTGAAATTACGTCTATGAATATATTAGCAATCCCTGCTTCTTACAATAGCTTTACCTGCACCTGTCTTTTCATATTCTCTCCCCCACTCTTCTCTCCTTTTTTATTATCCGGAAAAACAAAAAAAAAAAAAAACTCGGGTTGATAAGGAGCGAAAGCGTAGTCTAGATTTATGGGTACATAATATATACATAATGTATGCAAACACTTCTTCATCAGCCCAACTTATAAAGATTAACAACTTAAAACGGGACAAAGGCTGTAAAAGACACACTAAAATGGGACGTTCCGGGGTATTATAACCCAATTATCAAAAAAAAAAAAAAAAAAAAAAAGAGTAGACAATCAGCCAACGATGTTCAGGCCATGGCTGAGCACCCCATACACAAACAATTCTTAACCAGCAGGCTGTGAAGTAATTTTCTGTAAAGGCAGAAATACTACGCATATAATTACAGTAATGAAATGTCAAGAGAAAACCAATTGTAACAAATAAACTCAGTAAACTTCCTTCATACACAAAAAACAGTAAAAGACCCCTCTTTAGTTACATGTAACTTTCGGTACACGTAACTCAAGTTATTTGTCCACCTGGATAGCTCATTTTTTTAAAAGTTTGCGTTCATAAGAACAACAAAGTTAACCAACTTTTAATGCATAATAATTAAAATTTAAACAAAATAAGCAAAAAAAACCTCGGTTTTCAAGACTTTTTTTTTTTTTTTTTTTTTTTTTTTTTTTTTTTTTTTTTTTTAAATTGGAATTTTTAACTTAAAGAAAAAAAAAAGTTAAATATTACTGTTCAGCTTGTCAAGATGAACAAGTAAAAAGATAGATCCCTTGGTACAAATAGTTTTGAGATAAGTGTACCGAAAGTTTTGTAAATTAACGTGATCAAGATAGGGCGTACAACTTCCCCTTAAAATCTGTAGGTATATATCTACGCTTCATACTTCAGTGGCAAAAGTTCAGTGAAGGCAACATTCATGCTGATAGACAACCCGTATATTCACTGATGAGTATTAATACGTAAATATATGTGGTTTGGCAATCCGGTCATCGATGAATGCCTCATTCTATTCTCATCGTTTAATGTAAATATCTTTGACACAACCTTTGATTCGGTTTGTATTTGGCTGACACATTCCATTTGGATACAAAGCTCAGTCATTGACTCTAGTTACCAGCTCATCCTTCTCGTTTCGAGTTTTTCTTGCCGAAAGGTCACGACCCATGTGCCATGTGGCCCCCCTCGATGATGCCACAGACCGATCTCCACAGAGGACAACGACTTGTCCACCCTCGCAAAATATGGCGGGTCAACAGCAAATTGAATCCCGAAATGCGGAGGTAACAGGTAAGGCATTGAATACTGAATGAACTTTAACGTCCGTATAAATATATAAATACATATTTATAAATACATGTATACATTTGCAGTCCCGGGTCGAGTAGAATCAATGTTTGTTTAGCTTCGGTTGAATCGGTGAATGAGTTGGGTGAATGTGTGCGCACACGTTTGTGTGTGTGTGTGTGTGTGTGTGTGTGTGCGTGAACTTGTATTTGTGTGATTGTTTGTATTTATATAATTCCTATAGTTTGATTTATGCGAGCGGGCAAAATTCCCTGTCGAACGTTTCTCGCGATTCCTCTTAACACGAAGTTCTTTTAATTTAAGTAAACCAATTTGTCTTTGGTGCAAAACGCCCCCCCCCTCCCCAACGATTTAATTTATAGTCTCTGCGATGCTTGGCGCTGTTGTCAAATTTGTTTTTTTTTCCATTAACGCTCAAGGACCAAGGTAGATTAACACAAGGTAAATGCATTAGATCACTTGGTGCGTCGTGTGTGAAATACAATTCTCTTGGGAATGGAACTGTTGTAAACATTTGCTACGGGCGTATTAATAATTAATTATGGGATAAAACCCTGTAAAAATCACGATTAGCACACTCAAAAATCACGAAATCCACTCCCAAACTCATAAAATGCTTTCAAACGCGAGACCGTAATGGCGGCCGTTGCCAACTAAATCTTATGTCAATTGCGTATGCTTCTTATTCTTCTTGTGTGCTGTCACGAAAACACCTCGTGATGATGGAGCTGATTGAGATAGAGAAATCCAATGTAATCGGCGGCAATGGCCGCCATTATGGTCTCGGGTTTGAAAGAATTTCATGAGTTTGGGAGTGGATTTCGTGATTTTTTAGTGCGCTAATCGTTATTTTTACAGGGTTTTACCCCATAATCAACTATTAATAAGCCTGTAGCAAAAGTTTGCAACAGCTCCATTATAAGGTCAGTTAGGTGGCAATTGGTTCATAAAACTGGTTCATACAGTCGGTAATCATGAACCGATATACATCACTGGTCGGTCAGAGTCCTTGAATATATCGACCTCGTACAGAAAGACCAACGGTAACGTCGGTAACTCACTTTTAGTATTTGTTTTTCCTGTAACTATCCACGTTTTACCTGCATTCATCTGCCATGACTAGCATTTTTTGTTCATGGTGATGTGACAAACTCTTTCTTTCGAGGTTCCTATCTGTGCTAGTTAATATTGAATATTTTTTCATTTTATTGTGCACCGATTTTTTCGAAAAAAATGGAACATTGGACATAATATCAACAATTAAACTGTACAAAGTACGCACATGGTGCGATGCTTTTTAATACTAAGGCTGCAGATTTGTAGCTCAGAACGTTCCTTCAAATATGTTGAAAATTTTCAAACCGGGATTCAATTAGATTTCGCTTGTTCTCATAAGTCTCCAAAAAAATCAAACAGTAGGTATTAGGAAGATAATATAATGAAGCTATTTTCCACTCAGTTAAGACTGGATATTGCAATACCACAGAATTGAAACTCCCATGAGAGCTAATGAAATCATTTTGTCGGTCTATTTTAATGGCTTTTCAAGATGGTGGACTTTCTGCTTTTATCTTTTGCATTGCTTTGCTTGAGGATTGTTTTTAAATCCTCAAGATGTCGGGCCAGAAAATAATGCTTCAAAATTAACCAAAGTTTCGATTCTGATTGTAGTATTCTGTGGCAATACCATTTTCATAGAGCACGTGAGTGTGAAAGAAATTCACGAGAGAAAAAAAAAATATACATACATATATCTTCACAAAAGAAGAAAAGGCAAGAAGAAAATTACTAATATAACCTTTGCAGGTATCGAATACATGGATGTTTAAAAGAAAAACCCAGAATAAGCAGAACTGTAGTGAGAGACTTTTCTTTTTCGAATCAGACTATTAAAAGATTGATAGAACACCTAAACAAATGAATGAGGGAGCCATTCAAAATGCATTAAGTCTATTTACGAATTCGACGAAAATCAAATTTGTTTACTCAAAATCTGATCGAATATATTCCCATTAGATCTCCACATTCGTGTACACGGAAAAAAAGACTGGTAGAATCTACCATCTGCTCTGATTTTGGAGTCAGTTATCAAGTAGATGGGTAAATGTAACGTACATTAAGGTAGATTAAGTTAACTGGTTGGTACAATTTACCATCATTTAGTGAAATTTACCATACTTGATAGCTGACTCCAAAATCAGCTATACAGATGGTAAATTCAACCAGTTATTTTTTTCCTTGTAGCGCTGTGCTCAATCAGGATTTTGTGAGTTTCAGAATAGTCGGCAACGATAAAGTGCTGACAATTTTGCAACAGTGCTCCCAATCTAACTTTTTGAATTCACACGTCCGCGAACAGCAAACACCTGTCAGGCTGGTGATATTTGTTTTGAAACACCGCGAATAGCGCTATTCGAAGATTTATACTACCCACTGAAATCGGCACACGATTCATTCAGCATGAGCGCTGACCACAAGAATAATATCTTAAATATGCGGAAAATCGAGCATAACCGGTTAGGAGGAGACATGGTCCGAAAGGAGTGCGAAAGCGCGACTTGTTACTGATATGATTCAGGAAAAGCGAACGCAACAATATTGTCTCTTTATTAACACTTTCAATTGAGCTGTTTAATGCGGAAGTGATCTAACTAAAAATAAAGGAATTGTTTCTGAGAAAATCGCATTTTATGAAGTTACTGATTGGTCCTCAAATATAAGCATTAATGTGAACTAACGTAACAAACGTTTCACACTTCGTAAAGACTTGCTCGAGCTAAATACTTCAAAAAACTTGCGTCAAATGTCGAGGCGTCAGAGTAGATGTTTGTGGTCAGTGACGTCGCGTGCAATTTGGCAACGTTGCATTCTGTCTATTTAAACCCATATAAAAGATCGAATGTGAAAGTGTTCCCCAAACACCCGATCGTTCGATCTTTTTCATTGGTTTAAATGGATGAACTGCAACGTTGCCATATTAAACGATATACGCTACTGTTTATGGTGTAAGTAGTTAACTATACCGGCTACCGGCAGTATATCAGCGTTTTTCTTTTCTTTTCTTTCCTTACAAAGGACGTTTCCTACCGCCACAGTACTTATTTTCAATTTACAAAAATAACAATTTTCTGCGATAACTTAATTTTTCCTGTAAAATTTCAACGATTTACTGTCGTGCCGTGCTCCAATGATCGAATCTGCACGTCTGTTTTAACATAGAAAATGACACGGAATAAAACTTGAAAAACCTACAAGTCACGAAAATTCAAATTTGAGAAAACAGGAGTTCACCAAAATTGTAAGTAATTGTCTATGTTTAGAAAAAAAATAAAAAAAAATCTTAGACTCTTGTTTTACATTGAATCACCTCTCTCAGCTTGATAGTTTGACTGAAAGGCAAACCACTTTGAGTGAGGCTACACGAAGATGTTAAAAAAATGATTAGGGCTTATGACAAAGTATCGATTTTTCGGGGCTCTGTTGGTCCACGTGAATAACTACAGGGGGTAAAAGGGCGGGCATCTCCCTAGAAAATTGTAAAAGAAGAAAAAGTGGGGGGGAGGCAACAAGAGAAGAAAATAAAGAAAAAGGAAGGAGAATCAATGATTTTGAGGAAAGATTATAGATTCTCATTTGGAATGTGGTTACCGATGTCCCCCAAGAAAAATTTTACTTTTTAAACACATGAATTTAGCCCCCCAAAGAATCAACTACTCTTCATAAGTTTATATGGAGGATCGATACTATCTCTCTCTTTTCCCCCATTAGAACAAGTGTGTGAGACAAGCACAGATTGGGGGCAGTCGCGTAATCCCCCCCTCCCAGTGGCAGCTCGTGCAATCTGGCAACCGTGCACTTTTGCCATTTAAGCGTATGCAAAAAGATCGATACTAGGTGAGGCGCTACGCCTCACCAAGTAATCGATTATTTTACACAGTTTTAAATGGAGGAAATCCATTGTTGCCACATTGAACGAGCCGCCGCTACCCCCTCCTCTATCATTTTCTAACCAATATTAATTCCATTTGCAGGAGATAGAAAAGGACGATTTCCTTGATGCGCTCTTGTGGCCACTTCACTGTTTCCACATACTTACTTACTACTGTGAGAAAACGTTTATGGTGAAAAATCATCACCAAATCGGTAAAAAATACCAAGAGAGAGAGAGAGAGAAAGAGAGAGAGAGAGAGAGAGAGAGAGAGAGAAAGAGAGAGAGAGAGAGAGAGAGAGAGAGAGAGAGAGAGAGAGAGAGAGAGAGAGAGAGAGAGAGAGAGAGACAGACAGACAGACAGACAGACAGACAGAGAGTATAATTCGCACGCTCTCCGATATAAAAAGCGTTACTTAAGAACTGCCTTGACAATGAAACTGACAGCCAATACATTTGTTTCCAGTCCAATTGCGGGTATTACAAATAATCCAATTAAGACTGTCAGAGAAAAGATTTATCGGGAGCTTTAAAGGTGACAATGCAGTGAAAGATGCAGCATGGTCCTAAAACGGAAACGATTTTTGCAAAGAAAGTGCCTCTTTAATTTGCATAACATCTGGTCTTGGACGGAGCCTTCACTGCACACTGTCTCAGTTTTACACACATTTATTCACGCACGAATTTCATTGCAGTCACCGAAAAAAGGAGGAGGAAAAGGAAATAATACAATAAAGTTGCGCGGCATTGTGCCGTTGCGCATTTAAATGTTGCTTTTAAAATCGTTTTTACGGGTCCGATGACGGAATTCGGATTCTTATCTCACTCTTTCAAGCTCACATAGAATTTTATTGCTATTATTATTTTTGTTCCTTCCTTTCTGTTTTTTTTTTTTTTTTTTTTTTTTTTTTTTTTTTGAAGATGGATCTCAACATTTTTTTTTTTACCCTTTCTCTGGGGTCTGAATCATTATTTTGACTTTGCACAGTTTTTTCCTCCACGCAGATGTTTTTGAATCTCTTGGTATATAGACCGTGCGTCATAAACAGTCCTGAGCGTACAATGAGCTTTGATGGGCTCGTACTATGACTTTCAAAAGAAAGTACCTACTACTCTGGTCAAAATGTTTACACCTTCAAATATCGTTAAGCTTTATGCAGCTTTAAGACTTGCAAGTGTTAAAAGACTGAGCAGAAGACCCATTTGAGAGTACGTCTTGATAAATTGTAAGTTCTATATTAAAAACAACGGAAAAATTTAACAATGAAAATTTTTGATCAGGATACTTTCTTTTGATTGTCATAGTACATCGATATTTTTTCCATTGCAGCAATATCCGTAGCCAGAAACTTGTGTTTCTCTCTCTTTCCTCATTTAAAAAACGTATGTATTAGAAAAAGGATCGAGACAGGGACTGTCACGTGACATCAGCCCTGTTTCTGTCCTTTTCTAATGCATGCTCAGTGGCGAGGAGTGCGATTTGGCAACGTTCCTTCCTCCCATTTAAATACAGTAGAAAGATCGAAATGCTTGGTCATCGCCGATGACTGAAGCGTTAGACTTAATTGGTGATTTTAAATGGAGAAAATACATTGTTGCCAAATTTCACGCCTCGCCGCTGGCATGCTGTCAAAAGATATAAGATTTAGTCCATTTGAACCCATTACTAAATGTCAAATTCGATGGTCATCGCCGATCCCTTTATAAGTTCGAAATGATCCATGGATATATATAAATGGTACAAATCAGTAGCGTACACAGGAATTTGTCTTTCTCTCTCTTTCCCCATTTGAACTAGTGAGTAGGAAAAGGACAGAAACAGGGGCTGGAACGTGTCTTCAGCCCCTGTCTCTTTCCTTTTCTAGTACATACACTCAAACGGGAAAAGAGCGAGATAGACGAATTTCTGCGTGCGCCATTGGTACAAATGCATCGCGCCACAATACGTTCATGTCCTACATCGTTGCTGCAAAAGTTTGTAAAAGACCCGTTGAGGATTTGCTTTCGCCACCTTATTCCGTCATCATCAAAGGCGGTGATTACATTTGAGACGTTCCCTTCGTCAGCGAGGAAAAAAAAAGAAAGCTTGGTGAGGGGGAGGGGCGGGGGCGGGGGAAGGGTGTGGCGGGGGGAGGGGAGGAGGGAGGGGGCGGAACTTATAGCCACCGAGGAGGAGTAAGAGGAAGAAGGAAGACGGAAGGATACGAGAGGAACAAAGAGGGGTTAGCAGTGGTGGGATGAAGCAGTCGAGGGATGGGGTGGGGGGAAGGGGGGGGGGGTAAAATGGGTTGATGGACGCGCGCCTCTTGGTCAAATTCGAACTTCATAAAGAACGCGGCGGGCCCCATAGTTAATATTTCTCGCTGCTGGAATGCATTTGCGAGAGAGCGCAGGAGAGAGAGAGAGAGAGAGAGAGAGAGAGAGAGAGAGAGAGAGAGAGAGAGAGAGAGAGAGAGAGAGAGAGAGAGAGAGAGAGAGAGCCCTAGCGCTATTTATGACGTCATAAACAATGGCTCATTGGTAGCCTAGCGGGGCACCCCTCTTTAAACAACACGTACTTTGCCAACAGCTCAGTGAGCTCTGCAAGCCTGCATTGAACGTCTGGTGTGAATGTTTAATGAAGTTACGTTATAAATAGTGATCCGCGCCATTCTAGGCACCCTGCGCCTGGGCGTCTGCGCAGTGCGCCCCTCAATCGACGTTGCCAATTGCAAAACCACCTAACTTGGTTTGCAGTATAATTAGAACAGAGTCATTTTAATGAACTTTAGTTCCAGGGAAAATGATTGATGGCATTTCACCGTATTACCGTACTTGTGGTTGAATTTGGCCTCAGCCCAAATACAGGCACAGTAAGCTTATTGGATATCTAGGTCCAAAAATCATTCGGGGAGAACGGACCTTGTTCTTTAACGTTCGGAGGAGTCTTGACCAATCACCTGGCTGATTGTTAATACTTTGACGTCAAACTGATAGTAAAGACTGTCTATGAGTGTCGCTATAGGTCGAGAATTGTGAGACTTAATTGTTTCTATCGTAACCACTATTGCAATGGTAACCACTGCTGCCATGATATCCATCGTTATACTGTCCGATTTTAAAAGCTCCCCATTATTAGCCTTCATAATTATAAAGCCGTAGCTAACGGGTATCTTAATTATGGTTAACATAGCAACGGCGAAGTCTCAGAAATCTTGACCAAAAGCGTCACTCATAGACTGTCTTATCCATAGGTTTAGCGTTAAAGTGAAGAATCAGCCTCAGAAGCGAGGATTTTGCAACTTGAAGTCGAGAACAAGGGACCGTCCATTCCGAACATTTCTTTTGCCTAAATTAACCCTTATACGTCCAACGTGTTTTGAACATGTTGGGTGTTTGTCGGTGTTTTTCTCAAAAAACACCACCTTAGAGTTAAACAAATTTAAAATTTAAAAATTGTGAAATTTTCTGGTCCAGCTAAATTATAGGTGCTGAGTGGTCACAACATTGATTTTTGAGTTAAATTGGCCTAAATTTACTGTAATTTGGTCCAAAAAACACCCATTTTAAGTGGGTCGTTAACGACCCAATAGACATATATGGGTTTTAACTGGAGCTCCCTTATGGAGACTCTTCGTGCAGAGTACCGACACGAGCTCAACGTATTCTGATTGATCTTTGGTTGTAGACTATCTCGTGGGAGAGAAAAAGAGTCGGAGACATTGAAGGGTCCACAAAAAATAGAGTCAACATGATGAAAGGGGGAGAAGAGAGGCGTATAGGAACGGACCTTAATGCCAGCAAATCCACTTGTCCGCCGCCGCAGGCCCACCGCACTGGCGGATCCAAGAGATTGTCTTTCTCTCTCTCCCTCTCTCTCTGCCCGGTTAAACGCATGTATTAGAAAAGGAAAGAAGAGAAGGCAAAAATCACGTGACTGCCCCTAATCTGTCCTTTCCTAACAAACGCGTTCAAATGGGCAAAGAGAGAGAAAGACAATCTCTTGGATCCGCCAGTGGTCCATCGTCGAACCTAAGTTAAGGTGATTCGAGCTGAGAATTTCACAGATTTCAATCCGATGGAGAGCGCCACTAGTCGCTTTTGGGGAAAGTCGTGTTTTTGGCACTTTAAATTGAAACTAAAGAAAAAACGCAAAAAATAGCATCCGCGAAATTTTTTTATGGATATTTTGAGCCCAAAACGAACAAAATTGGATAAAAACTAAAGCCGTAAATGATTAAATTCGTTTTTCCCCATACGTTTAGTGAGTGTGAATGAGTGCGAATGATAGTATGTCTATTTGCCTCACTCACCGCTCATTGAGGCCTATGGGAATGTTCGTATTTCATATAATGTCCGGCTTTATTTTTGAGTATTTCAGCTTGAAACTTACAGTATATCTTCCTGGGTTATGTTTGCAGATGCTGACGTTCCTCAAAATTCTACTGTTTGCTTAAATACATCAATAGAGCTGTTGCAAACTTTTGCTACAGGCTTATTAATAGTTGATAATGGGGTAAGACCCTGTAAAAATAACGATTAGCGCACTGAAAAATCCCAAATCCACTCCTAAACTCACAAAATGCTTTTAAACGCGGGACCGTAATGGCGGCCGTTGCCACCTAAATCTTATGTCAATTGTGTATGCTTCTTCTTCTTCTTATTTGGTGTTGCGAGAACACCTCGTGTAGATTGCGCTGATTGAAGATAGGGAACCCCAATGAAAACCGCGGCCCCGGCCGCCATTACGGTCTCGCGTTTAAAAGCATTTTGTGAGGTTAGGAGTGGATTTCGTGATTTTTTAGTGCGCTAATCGTTATTTTTACAGGGTTTTATCCCATAATCATCTATCAATAAGCCTGTAGCAAAGATTTGCAACAGCTCCATTTCAACCAAATAAGGTAAATTTTTAAGCAGCGCTAGTGGGGCTATCTAAAGGATAGAAATCTGGAAAAGCTTCGCCAGCAATCAAGTCAAAATTAAGGTTTACATCGCACACTGAAAAAAACAGATTAATTACCAGAAGCATGACAATGAGTGAACCTACGTATGGAATAGTACAATTAGGAGAATTGCCAGTGTTTGTACCATAGTTCTTGAACGTTTTAAGGAAATTTTAGTTCTCCAGCCATATTTCTGGTATTAACACCAGCATTTTCTGGCCAAAGCACTAGAATTTCTGTCTTTCACATATCGTTGTGTTCTGGTAATATGACTAGAATCTGGTATGATCATGACTATCGCTTTTTTTTCAGAGCATTTTACCTCAGAATCGATAGTCAACTTGCAGTGGCGGCTCGTGCAATATGGCAACTATGCTTTTTTGCCATTTAAACCAATGCAAAAGTATCGATAATTTGGGGGTGCATTGCACTAGAGTCCATATATGTAGAGAGTTAAGACAAGAGGGTAGTCAACCTCTGATTGGTCGATGAGTTTTAGGCTCTACGGATGCCGCCATTGGATGCGATTTTGCACTTTTGTTTACAATCGCAGTTGTTTACCAACGGTATTTTGCGGATAAAGAGTTAATTTTCTACGAATCTGTTAATTTTAATCATGATACGCCTCAAGAATGTTAGTAAATCCCAAAAGAATCTTTCAAAGCGTAAATAGATGTCGATCCACAAAAGCAGTAAAAGATTACATCGTTAGAAACTCAGCGGCACTGTAATCTTTGCAGTGGACGAAAACACAACAACGGCTCTCAGAATGTAAAAAAATGTGCAAAATCGCATCCAATGGCGGCGCCCATGGTTTCACTTGTCTTAACTCTCTACATTGCACCTCCTGAAGATCGATATTTTAACATAGGTTTAAATGGAGGGATTACATTGTTGCCACATTGCACGAGCCGCCACTGACAACTTGCCCGCAGCAAATCCTCGCAAAAGCTCCCTATTTAGTGAATATAAAGCCATCCTTTTGTCTGTAGTTTAAACTGTAGTTGACTTGGCAGCGCTGCTGTGCGTTCGATCCCTCGTGGTTTGCCGATCTATAACGTCTGATTGATTCATTTTAACGGCTGATCGCTGAGGTGAGATCCCGACCGTGGCGTGGCGTGCCGCGGCCGCCGGACCGACGCGCGCGGTGGCAAACTTCAACTTCGCCCACGCGGGGGGTGAGCAATATCCAGGGGTGTTTATTCTTTCAAATCCGCGAGAGTTAAAAAGGACGAAATTAAGTTGGACGTAGACAGCGCGGAGCGAGGCAGAGAGAGACGTGGAGAGTGCGTGCGTGCTGTGAAAGCAAGCGAGAGAGAGAGAGAGAGAGAGAGAGAGAGAGAGAGAGAGAGAGAGAGAGAGAGAGAGAGAGAGAGAGAGAGAGAGAGAGAGAGAGAGAGAGAGAGAGAGAGAGAGGGGGGGAGAGAGAGAAAGAAATAGAGCGAAGCGGAAAAAAGGAGAGGGGGAGGGAGAGAGAGAGAGAGAAAAAAAAATACCGCTATAGATATTTAAATGCTGTGCGAGACTCCACTTCAAACAGCGAAAATGGTGAGCGGGATGACCGTTTTGTTCGGGGAGATAAATTTCGCTACTTCTTATGCAAAAGAAATTCCCACAGCTTCTGAACTGAATTGAGGATAATCTCGCCTCGTATACATACCGTGTACCAGCGTAAAGGAGAGGGAACGACTATGATTTTGCATTTTAAATGCCAGAATTCATTCCCGTGTCCCGCGCATTGATTTGTTTGAATGGACTCATCTGATTCAGAGGAGCATAACCGCACAATGCAAATTTTATCATGCGCCGCACGAGAACATAACCTAGCTCAGACTTTAAAAGCTCTCTCAATCTGCGTGTTTCCGTCGTCTACGGCCCTTATGAATGAAAGCTCATTTTTTCTGCCGGATCTTGGGGGGGGGGCACTTTTCTTTACTTCTTTTTTTTTGTCTCGTAAAACTTTTTTGAGAGGCACACATAGGGAAGAATAAAAATGAGACGATAAAGAGAGAAATAAGAAAAAGGAGAAAATAATTGAAAAAAAAAAAAGAAAAAATAAGCACATAGACGGGGGAAATGGTCTGATAGCATTGAAGTGTGAGGAATGCCTGGATCAGAGACTGGGAGACGGAGCCATTCGGTTAAAAACGAATTTAGGGTAGAAAATACTCGACAGAAATACATGATCAATGCTTTTAGACTGGTAATTTATCGTTTCAAAACTGATTTTACCGTTTGAAATATTTCAATATTTTATGTTAGGGTCATTAGAGAGCTAAACATACGTAGATAACTAGTAATAATAGTTTGATTATGAATTTAAAAGTTCGTTGAATTAACGCTTTTCGACCGCAGGTCACTACCAGTGTTGGGCAAACATTAACTTTTGAATAACCATGAAAGACTAAACTTATTCATATTATTCTCATTTGTTATACCTATTAGTAAATCGAAGTTTCAACACTACCATGCAGTCATTCACCTGATGACAGATGAATATGCTGGCAGTGTCAAAACTTCGGTTTATATTAATAGTAATAACATGAGAAAAATAAGAATAATTTTAGTTAATTATACATGACGTTATTCAAAAAAGCGATTTTTGCCCAGCACTGATTATTACACGGCATTAACGATTGTGCGCTGAAACACTCAAAATAAAGCTGGAAATTACGAAATAAGAAATTTCCCATAAGCCCCAAATGAGTGCAAGTGAAGCAGATATCAACACACAGCTTTTACATATTATCACTTGCACTCACTCTCACTCACTAAAGCTTATGGCGAAATGAAGTTCATAATTTACGACTTTCATTTTATAATCAATTTCGCTCGTTTTGAGTTCAAAAAATCCGTAAATAAAATTTCGCAGGTGTTGACGCTCTTGGATTTCGTGGTTTTTCAAAATGCCAAAAACACGATTTTTCCCGAAAGCGACTAGCGCTACATAATCGGATTGGAATATGGAAATGCTTTCGCCTAAAACCTTTAAAAGGGGTTCCCTTTTGCGTGTATACCTCAAAGATATTTTTTAACAATTAGGTTTAAAAAGGGTTACATAGTTCAGCATTGCACGACCGCCACGAAAATCATTAATCTGGGAAACTTTCCTAGTCAGGAAACCCTTTTAAAAACCGAGTTTTTTAAACTCGTCGACGACTTCCCTTGAAAAAATTAGGAGTTACTTTTAAATTTTCTGAACACAACTGAGTAATTTTCTAACCGGGGAAATGGTGAAGAGAAAAATTTTTTGAAAAGCACCCGATACTTTTATGGGGACTTTACTGTTTTCCTTTCAAATTAAATGAAAAAAAAGTGCATTTTGATTAAGGTGCTCCAGAACTAAATAACTCAGGCGTGCAGTACTGAAAGGGTTAAAGGAAAATGTTCGATTTGATTTTGCCCTAAAAGACGGGAATACTGAAATTTGGAAACCGGGGTCTGCCCCAGACAATATTTTTCCCTGGTCCCTTTGGGGAGCATAGCCGTAGCCATAGGATATTGTCTTACTTCTCTTATCCCATTTAAATGCATGTGTTGGAAAGGATGGATATAGAGGCTGCCACGTGACTTCAGCCCCTATTTATATCCTTTTCTAACACATGCAATCAAATGGACAAAGAGAGAAAGACGATATTCTGACTACGGTTATGCTGGCGAGGAATAACGAGCGACAGAGACTTTAACGCTTAAGCAGAAAAGAAAAATACTACAAATTGAATATTACAATGACATCAGAGAGACTGGGTGGCTAGGCTTTGTTATTTCGCAAAATGCGAAGAGTGGGGGGGGGGTCAAAAGGTTGGCCCATTAAAATTAGTTAGTTTTACAGGTTCTAAATGTTATCCTTTCATCCATAGTCTAGTAAAGATAAGCTGGCATGTAAGGAATTGTGAAGTCAAAGTATTCGAATTAATTCCAACGAAATACTTGAAAAATGTAATTTCTCATCACATAGCTTAGTCGGTCCCCGGACGCTTGCCCTAAAACTATTTATCTAAAAACAGATTACCTACTTTTTTTTTACCTAATGAAAGTTGCCCTACCAATTTTCACCTAAAACGCATTTTACCTCAAAACCTTTTACCTCAAAACCTTTTACCTAAAATCTTTAAGGCAAAATGCCTCAATAAGTAAAAATTGTAAAAAAGTGAACAAAACCAAATGAAACCTTATAACGTGAAAACCGTAAAAAACAGAAACCAACACCAAAAAATGAGTTTGTTAATAACAGAGCAATCAATAATTTTGACATGCATTAAATTCCACGGGAAGAATTTTCATTTCCTTATAGGTTAGGTATGACAATTATTATTTACTGTTTCTTTCCTCTCTATGGCAACAATTTTTTTGAGAAGGAGGCGTACATGCCGGCTGACAATTTTAGGCAAAGAAACATTTAGATAAAATATACTTTAGATCAAATTGTGTAGGACAACTATTTTAGACAAAAAACCTGTAGGTAATCTGTGTTTAGGTCAAATACTTTAGAGCAAATGACCCGGGAACGCTTAGTATGCAAAGTTTTTTTTGAGGGGGGGAGGGGGGGGGAGGGTGCACAGTCACATCATGAAATTCAAAATTGAAGATTCGCAGAGAGCAAGTATGGGATATTTTTTGTTAAACAAAGGCAACATTTGAGGCTTCTGGAAGGGAGGGGGAGAGACGAGTGCCCCCGCATCCGCACTGGCTTATCAGTTTTAAAACGTACGGTGTGTGAAAGCATTTATAATTATGACGTTATAATCCAACAACTGCGGCACAAACATGATTCTCTTTTCTTTCGGTTTGAACGGCTTGATTTATAAGATTATTTTAGAGTTCACATCACGGCTTCTTATTTCATGTGTTTTGAATATGTTGATGAAAAAAGAAAACCAAATTATGATAATAATAAGTGAACAAATTGATTAAAAAAAAAGTATCTATTAATCGGCCAGTGCTTAAGAGGTAAGTCCAAAGGGATCATTTTTTCAAGCAAGAAAATACGTTAGAAAATAATAATTGATTACCTCTGATATTTCATTCCGTTATGCTGAATGTTACAATGTACACACTTCGTTAAAGTAGCATGT
Source organism: Trialeurodes vaporariorum (assembly GCA_011764245.1). Classification (NCBI taxonomy): domain Eukaryota; kingdom Metazoa; phylum Arthropoda; class Insecta; order Hemiptera; family Aleyrodidae; genus Trialeurodes; species Trialeurodes vaporariorum. The sequence continues at coordinate 56,618,731 of VMOF01000220.1, forward strand.
TAAAATGTAGTTCGGTCAAATACACAGGCTCAATCAATATGTAAAGTTGCGCATGTAATTAACAAGGTAATAAATGTGCATAATTAATATGCAATATATGTATGTTATCAATATAGTTTGCTAAATAATTATTGAAATTTTCGCCGCTAAAGTAGTAGTGGGCTGGAGGAGGTGAGTGAGTCTCATTATTTGCATCCGCCGGGCTTCGGTCATGTTAGGGCCGAGCCTTGCCCAGTGCTTCAAAATCGGCACAGTGGGCTGAAACCACCTTAATTAATGAATGGGCTGTAATAAAAATACAACATTATCCTCAATCAATTTTTAGCCAGCTAATAAAAAGTTTCATAATGGCAGCTGTCGAAATTCCTTCTGAGAGTTGACGAAGGTAAAATAATAATGAGTCGTTTTTCGCAGACGATCGAACAGCCCAATGTCATGTGGGCCGAATCATATTATATGTTCATAAAATATCTTTTTATTTTTGTGATTTCCATGTAAGGCCAGCCAGATCCCATATTCATTCGTTTGTTTATTTATTTATTTTATTATTTCAACTTTTATTTTGCAAAGAAGAACAAAGGAGTGAGACCCAGAACTCTTTTTGAAAACTTTTTGACTTTTCATCGTTCCTTTTACACTGAGAGAATTCTTTATTTAATTCAAGGTGTATTTCATTTGTGTTAAAGAAATTACGCCGTGAATTATTGACTAAGAGGGAATTCCTTTGACCCAAGGAAAACGTCTGTTTCTACAAGTAAAATATTCCTTGTTGTGACAGTGATTCTCCTTCATGCAAGAGAATTTTACTCCGCGCGAAGAAAACTGTCACAAGTAAACGTGTTTCCTTGTTTCTAAAGAAGTGATTTCTTTCAAAGTAGATACGTGGGAAACCTTCCACATCGTCACTTTTCTCACAGAAACAATAAATTGAGTCATTGTCGATCTCAGTGCCCAAGCAAACCACTGACCTACTTTACATTGACTGGCCTTGACAATTGAGTCGTTCCATGCGTGGAAAGTCACAATCAAAACTTTTGGCTTCAGAAAAAATTGCATTTGAAGTTACAAATAATTTCCCTCTTAGTAAAGGTCAAAACGATAAGTTTAGATCTTAGTTGTCATGCACTTACTCAATCCAGGATGACATCACTGTTTTTACAGTAGAATTCCCAGCAAAATCATCATCAAACCAGTAGCGGTCATTTACAGTGGTGACTCGAGCGATTGGCCAACCATTTATAATTTTTGAATTTAAATTTAGAAATAAAATAATCGATTCTCCAGGAGGATGTCTCTTGAAAATTGATTGTTTGTACATCCCTTTTAATGGAGGTAAAACACTATCGCCTAAATGACAGAGCCGCCATTGGCCATTTATTGAATACCATCATTGTGGTTTGCGTTCAACGGACCCATTGATCCAAATATTCGCCCACTTTGTACAATGACTTCCAAAAGAAAGTATCCTTTAGTTGAAATGTTTACCTCTTCAAATATCGGCAAGCTTTGTGCAATTTTCTGACTAAGCAGAATTCCCTTTTTAAAATACTAAAATATGAAAAATCGCAAATTCTATTAAAAACAACGGACAAATTTAAGAATGATAATTTTAAGTAGGATACTTTCTTTTGAAAGCCATTGTACCAATACGCTCTCTGTAATGGGGCTATTGCACACTTTTTGTATAAGCGATTTAATAGTCGATTATGGCGTAAAAACCTCAAAAAATAACGATGGCGGTACTAAAAACTTCCAAAATCCACTCCTAAACTCAATAAACGCAGTTATTTGCGCGAGCGTAATGGTGGCCGAAGGCACTAACAATGGGAGATTCCTATCTTAATTTCGTCACTCTTTCTATGCTGACAAGGATGATTCACAGAGTAATTAGTCATCAGAGTGATGATCCACATCCGATGAATGGTACCGCAACACCAAGTAACACCGGTGTCAAATGAAAGTAGTCTCTTATTGGTCACTTCTTGATGGAGTTTCAGAATTGTTAGATGGGAATCTCCCATTGTTAGTGCCTTCGGCCACCATTACGCTCGCGCAAATAACTGCGTTTATTGAGTTTAGGAGTGGATTTTGGAAGTTTTTAGTACCGCCATCGTTATTTTTTGAGGTTTTTACGCCATAATCGACTATTAAATCGCTCATAGAAAAAGTGTGCAATAGCCCCATTCTCACCGAACCTTCGCAAAATCCGCAGCAGCGATGTCATATTTTAGGGAAAATTCAGTATGGCCAATCTGGCGAAAAATTTAAAACTATTACATTAAACTCAATGGGGGATTACGTACAACTATACGCAAAATGGCAGCTCTGTAAAAATCTACTCGTTCCAGTTTTTTGGAAACAGTGTAAAATCTACTGATATGAGTGTTCATTAAAATCTGCAACGTCAGACTTTGCTTGGACTGAGAATTTCCGTATCATAGTTATTTGCCGAAAGAAACATGGGTTGTGTCAATCGTGTTTTATGCAACTGACCTTTCCTTTTTTATTCAATTCATCTTTATTGAACAATGAATTCTTCAACCAACTCGCAGCGATAATGAATTTGTTGATTGTTCCAACGATCCAGCAGTTAAAACTAGAACTGTGGTGTAGACTGTTGATTGTAGCTATAGCAGTCCAACCAAGTTGCTAATTTTATCTATTTCAACCTGTTGGAAAGATTGGATCAGTCAGTGCACAGAATATCCTCAAAAGTTCAATTTTTATCACGCATTTAATGGGTCTGTTCCATACTTTCGCTACATCAATATGACACATTGTTTCTAACCTAAAATTCGGCGAAAAAAACTATGCGCACATTAAAAACTTTCAAAATCCACTCATTAACTCAGAAAATACCTTCCATTTCAAACAACCCGCGCTACACTAGACACTATATCACCGACTTAAAACTACATAGATGGAACCATCTCGTTTATGTAAACATGAACAGGAACTTACAAACATTGGAATATTTCGTTTAGATGAGTACATTTCTTATATTATTTTGTAATCTTTGATAAACCGAAAAGATCAGACAGCAAATGCTGCCAATAGTTCATGTATTTAGAAGGGAATTCCATCATTTTGTATTTACGATGCTGTTTACTTATGCACGGTGGTTCCGTCTATGAAGTAGTATACCGGTGCAAATAGTGTTTAGTGTAGCGCGGGCTGTTTGAAATTGAAGTGATTTCCTGAGTTAATGAGAGGATTTTGAACTTTTTTAATTTTTGCATCGTTATTTTTGCCGAATTTTACATAAGAATCAAGGTTCTATATTGTTGTAGCAAAAATATGCAACAGACCCATTGCAGAAACTGCCACATTGTCAGATTGCTCACTGCACTGCGACGAGTCTTGGCGCTGCAAGGATTAAAACTCTTCGGAATGCATTTCGATTGATTGAAAGTCAAAGTGCCCTCCTCTTTAGAGATAAGTACGACTGTGCCGTGCGCGGCTTGTTACAGAGCCATCGCCCCTCTGCTTCCCTCTCCCCCTCCCCTATCCCCCACCACAACCATCACCCATTTCTCCCCTCCCCCTTCTCATCGTGAAACGAATTCCTGTCCAATATTTGCTGACCATCAACACCTGCTAACAGATTCTTCTTTCTTTAATCAACCCCTTCCTCCCCTCGCCTCTCCTCTCCTCTCCCCCTCCCATCCCTCCCCTCTCCTTTCTTCCCCCTTTCCTCCCCTGACCTGCCCTGACACCCCCCCCACCCCTTCCTTCATGCACCAAGAGACTTCTTGAGATTCATCTTTAGTGGTAATAATCATAGCCCTCAATGCTTACGACCCGCGGATCGCGGAACGGCAAGACCTCCCCCCTCCCCCCGGAACGACGTAGATGCATAAATGGAGCCAACCGAACAATTATAATTATGAATGCCTAGTTTGCCCTTCTTATTCAATCGGGGGCTTTCAGGAAGAGCGCAGCGTTTTCCCCCGCGCAAACAGGGGAGGGGGGATTGGAGGGATAAGGGAGGGGTTCAGTGGTGGGGGGACTTAAATGCTAGCTTGATCCCAACCAGCTTTTTTTTTTTTTTTTTTTTTTTTCCTCCTTTCTCTGCTGAGGAAACGAATCCAATCTTCGAACCTACCAAGACGTAGCCACGGGATGAGTTATGAAATCGTACATGAATTGAGTGTTTAACAAGGTAATAGCACCTTGTGTGATGTTGTAATTTGCTCAAAATTAAGTTTCAGCGAATCGCGAGCGCCCGCCGCACCGCGAGGGAGAAAGAATTCAAAGAAAATGTACTGCTCCGCTAACAAGAATAATAAGGCACGTGACCTTTTTATCCTAACGGTACGTACATTCTATTCAGAGGAGACCAACAGGATTGTTTCTTTTAATCAATGGAATAGCACGGTCTCAGATTCTTAGACTCATTGATGTAGCGTGCAATATGACAATCTAGGCATTTTTTCCCATTTCATAATTCGAGAAAATAGCCGAATTTAAAGATGATTCCTACGCCAAACGACCAATTCAATATTTCTAATGGGTTGATATAAAAAAAAAAAAAAAAGCTGCACAAACTCTTCAGTCTAAAGGGGTCTCTCCACCTGCGAATTCACAAACGCAAATTGACTGCTTGAGCCAATGGGCTTCTTTGTTTTCGATTCATCGGACTCGACCTATCGACTTCAAGGCTGCTGATTGGCTCAACCAGTTCATTAGCGCTTTTAAATTCGCAGGTGAAGACTTGGAGAGACCCCTTTAGAGTGCGCTGAATTGTTTAGGGAAAAATTGATAAATTTTGTTCATCGGATAAATGATTAATTGGATTAGTTCTCTGTTTACTATGTGCTTATTGCGATGGGATAAGGCTTTTGTTTGTTAAAAATCGCAGTATTTTTTTTTGTTTTTTATTTTTTGTTTTTGTTTAGTTTTTGAGAGCCAAATACATTATTTTTCTTATTAATTAAGACGAGCATAAGCTTGAGCTGCCTAGAGGCGGCTCCAGCAATCTGGCAACTGTGCATTCTCCCAATGTTAATATATGAGAAACAATCGATTAGAAAAAGGGCGATGGTCTTAAGAATCGATTGTTCCTCATACGGTAAAATGGAAAGACTGCATGGTTGCCAAACTGCCGGATTAGCCCACAGCGCGCAGCGCTGCCTGTTATGGTCAAAACAAGATTTAGCTTTGTTTTTACTACCCACGCATAGTAGATTTTTTCGCGTGCCAGAAAAGTATGGTACACCTCATTAGATAATGATAAACGCGCAATGTCTTTTGTAAAATAAAGTTATACTGACTGTGTTCTTCTACTGAATAACCATACAGCAACGCAGTGGCGGATCCAGCCCTCACGAACGGGGGGGGGTGAACTTGGACTTTTCCCCCCAAATGACCCCCTTTTCTTGTTTTCGCTCTTGCTTTTCCCCTCCCTCTCCCCTCTTTTCCCACTTTTTGGGCCGAACGGGGGGGGGGCCATCGTCCCCTTTGCCCCCCGCTTTATCCGCCAATGCACCACCGTTTACCATTCTTACGAAAAGTTTACAAAGATTTCTAGCAGCCACAGGCGCTAGCGAAAAAATATCATTTTTCGTATGGTTATTTGTACCGCACTTTTTTTCGCAGACAATGGCTATGGAGAAAAAAAGTCGGATTTGCAGATGTAATTTTGGTAACGTAAATAAAACGTAGGGATCTTACCAACGAGACATTGATAAACCATTATGTTTGCGGTAATTTTTAAAACTAAAGCTTGAGATTTACTTAAATCTTATGATGTATAGTTAAGAAAAAAAAAATAAAATGTATAGTTCTAAAGGTGCATTGAGATGTTCCTCCGAAACCTCGGTTTGACAAGAAAATCTTGGAATTTATATCCAGGGACAGTAATAATTACATGCACGTAAAAAAAAAAAATAAAATAAAAAAAAAAAAAAAAAGTATTTATCACAATTTTATATTTATATATATAAAAAAAAAAAAATCATGGTTTCCTTTGAGCGTTCAGGAAGACAAGAGATTAAAGGCACTCAATAATTGCATGAAAATAATATAGGTTACAAATGAAGCGAGGGCATTTGTACAATCCCACATACATCAGTCCCGGATCAGTAATTGATAATGAGACGAGACGAGACGAGGTGCATTATGGGTATATTGATGATTAAATGATACCCCAATGTACACACTTAGGAGCCGCGGGTCTGTGTGTGAGTCGGTCTATTGCGGCGTGTTTCGCGAAGAGTGCGATTTAAAAGCGTGAGGAGATTGGAGGGGAAAAGGAGGAGGATAGGAAAAAAGAAACAGCGTTGCCAAACTTACGTCAAACTATTTAGTTTCGGAATTTTTCATAAAATGTTCTCAATAAAATTAATAACCTGATACCGTAAATGGTTTTCAACATAGAGGTTTTGTGATATTCTATGGATATTTATTTCAATATACCTTTTTTCTTCTATTCAGCTACAATGGAAGCTCATCCAAAGGCTGCTCGCGCTCAGTAGCGAGGCGTGCAATTTGGCAACGTTTCTTTTTTCCCATTTAAACACATTAAAAAGGTCGAAACATCTGGTTTCGAAAACATAATGGAACATAATTCAAAAACCACAATGTTTCAGAACTGCCCGAAAAAAAAAAAAAAGACTAAAGTAGAATTTACTATCTGCACAGCTGATTTTGGAGTCTGCTATATCAAGTATGGTAATTTTCACCAGATTATGACAAAATGTACCAACATGTTACCTCAATTTACCACAAAGCACAAGGTATGCCAAATTTACCACATTATGGTAAAATTTACCATACTTGCTAACAGACGCCAAAATCAGCTACGCAGAATGCAGATGGTAAATTCCATCAGTCTTTTTTCCGTGTTTATTGCTTGTTTAAGGTTTTCAGATGCCTTGCTAAGAATGTTGAGGATTTTCGTGGAGATTTTTGCTAATTTACTTCTACGTTGCATACCGTTGCTTAAAAATCTATTCTTCGATCGACTCGGCAACACTGGAAAAAAGGGCTCGGAGTTTGACGAAGGGAACGAGGGGTTCATGAGGTACTCCTCGAATGAGTTCTGTAATATTTTACGACACAGTTTTATCCCAGATAAGCTTATTTGAGCACGCTTCTCCGTTCCTATTGTTTATAGGTTATGATGATTTGCTGAGATTATATATGACTACGTGAGGGGCTAGCTGCAAAATAGTACATTCTATTCTTCTTATTCCTCATCCTCTTTCTCCCCCCTCTCGTCCATCCCTACCCTTTCCTCCGTCCTAAACCGATCTCCTCCGTTCCTTCTCGACTGACGATAATCTGAACCTCTGCGCATGCACTTGGGAGTCGGAGGGAGAGGGAGAGGGAGAGAGAGAGAGAGAGAGAGAGAGAGAGAGAGAGAGAGAGAGAGAGAGAGAGAGAGAGAGAGAGAGAGAGAGAGAGAGAGAGAGAGAGAGAGAGAGAGAGAGAGAGAGAGAGAGCGAAATGAGGTGCAGGGCTGAGGCCGACGGGTAAGCGCCCCCCTGGGATTTGTCTATCTTATTAACAAACAAATTGACCACGATGAACGTCGCAAAGTGGATCTTCAAAGTCCGTCGAAACAATTCCCCCCTTCAAAAACCACCCCCTCCCCCACAACCACCACCACCCCCACCACGCATTCGATCCCAGTTTTCGGCCTTCATCTTCACAAGTTATTTTGGAACGTTTATCCCTAAGCGGGGTAGGTATGTAATGTAAGTACAGGTTAGATTATGATGGGTCAGTCGAGCTTCAAATAAAAATGGAGCACTAATTTACTCCATGTCTTAGGCTCCGAGTTCATATTCATGGCTCCCATGTTGGGCACCGGGGTACCCTCCAACCCCAATGAACCTCTTGCAATGTTTTGCTGTATAGGCAAATGGACTAGAATCTCATGTAAAACGCTGCAAAAACAACGACGAGATCATTGCGATAGGTAGTCTAAAACTCACTCATTACAGAGGGAAATGAGCACTAAAGTTCAAATAGAACTCGAAATATTCTGGGTCAAAATAGTCATAAATTCTAACTGTATAGTCTCATGAAAAACTAACATTTCTCCATAGCTTACTATAAACATAGAAATTGATACAACTGTTTCTTCTGGAAGGGTTTGTACGATAAAGAAATTGACAAATGTCAGAAATAGGTGTGAGCCTGAGGAGGCCCATGTCAAGCATTCTAGAGGTAGCGGTGAATAAATAATTACTATGGCCACAGTTTTTCGTAAATGAATGACTCAAACCACTTCTGATCCGTCACTTGATGCCATTTCAACCAATAGGAATCATCGATTCCTACTACCTCGTCTCATCTCGTCCAAGAGAGCGTATTCCACCCTAGCCCAAGGTACCTTTATTTAACAGGTATGCTCCATTGGCTTCCCGCATCATCTTCAGTGGCGCGAAAATAAAAAAATCAGAATCCAAGATGGCCGAAAAAAGATGTAAACACTCACTCGGGTGACGCCGAGTATCGCTGACCTCCACTTGGGCGATACATTATCGATATTATCGGAGTCGCTCGAGTTAGGTGGTATGTTTTCTTCTTTTTCCGGCCATCTTTGGATTCTGCTTTTTGATTTTCGCGCCACTGAAGATGACGCGGGAAGCAAGTAGAGCAAACCTGTTAAATATAGGTATACCTTGCCCCCAGCGGCCCCAGCCCCATGTTTTGCAGACTAAGCTTAACAGCAACGATGCCGCGATGTTGTAAGTAATGGGTCTGTTGCACACTTTCGTTGTAAGCGATTTCATAGTTGATTCTGATGTAAAAACCTCATAAAATAACGATGGCAGCACTAAAAACTTCTGAAATCCACTCCTAACCTAATCAACGCTTTTATTTGCGCACGCGTAATGGTGGCTGAGGGCAGTAATAACTGGAGATTCCTATCTTCATTTCGTCACTCTCTAGTCTCTATACTGACAAGGATGATTCACAGAGTAGTTAGTCACCAGAGTAGTGATCCACATCCGATGCATGCTACTGTGACACCTAGTGACACTGGTGTCACATGAAAGTCGCCTCTTATTATTGGTCACTTCTTGTAGGAGTTACAGTATTGTTAAATAGGAATCCCTCGTTGTTACTGCCTTCAGCCACCATTACGCCCTCGCAAATATAAAGCTTTTATTGAGCGTTTAGGAGTGGATTTCGGAAGTTTTTAGCGCTGCCATCGTTGGTTTTAGAGGTTTTTACACCAGAATCGACTTTCAAACCGCTTGTAGCAAAAATGTGCAACAGCCTCATTATTAGGGTAGCATCAAATTCAAGCACGATGGACTTTCTTGCGCTTTCGAAATCATGAAGGCACAAAACGAGCCTATCGGCGTACATCAGAGATTACTAAGCTAAAGAGATATGGCAAGTCCTATCCCCCGCCATGTTAGAAAATCGTTAATCGACATTTCGTAAAAAACGCCTTCAAATAGGCCGTGATACAATACGGCGTACTACCTGGTGGACCATTTTTCGTAAATATTAAGCTATTACTACAGTTAGGTAGTGGAAATAAATTCAAGGCACACACTTTTCTGATTTTTTTTTTTACTTTATAAACACGTTGACAAAATGGAAAATGTCAAGGGACAAATTTAACCAATAAAAGAACCACTAAAACTGTAATCAAAAGTCATTTACTGGCAGCCGAACGCACTTCGGTGACTTTCAGAATTGTTTACAAAAATGGTCCACCAGATTGTATGCCAGTTTGCCTACTTCGTAGGAGTCGATTAAAAGTTTTGAGCAGTTCTGCCATATCTCTTTAGCTTAGTAATCTCTGATACACGCATATTGACATTCTTCATTGGATTGACTATTATACAAGAAAGTGAGAATATAAAAGCGCAAGACAATATTATATCGAGCTGACAGGTGGTAGGTGGGAAAGGAGGAAGACACCATGGTAGGTCAAAATGACAACCGACACACGTGATTAAAATGACAATCCTCTCTCTTGCAAACCACCGTAAATTAATTGATATTTCTCTCTTCTATATTTCTCTCTTATTTCTCTCTTTCATTTACAGCAGCGAGTCTCACTCTCAACTGTATACACTCTCAGAGTCGTCAATTAATCTGATTGTGCGAGGTAGCTCTCAATTACTCGTGCAATAAATAATCAAGTTGGAGTTAGTTTCAGTGTCAATGGTGTTAAGTTGCCGACTCGGACTCTACTCAACGTCTAGCGGTTCTTTCCTCTTTTGGAGCAGCAGCGATCGATTGAATCAAATCTAACGCGCAAAAAAAAAAAAAAAAAAAAAGAAGCGAATAACGCAAATCAATAAATTAACAGCGCGACCATTTCCAGTCCAGACCTATAGGCGTCGTTATTTATTACGCTTGATGATCTGCAAAAAATGTGCAATATTTTCCCTTGTTTACATTTTCCTACGCTCTCCCTTGTGGAATGTTTTATGCTTCAACAAACGCTCTCGAGAAATTTCTTAAGAAAATACTTGTGTGTTAGCATTGTGGAATTATATCTTGTGTAAAAAAAAAAATGGTGTTTCGAATAAAATTTCAAAAGGTTTCGCAAGTCCTTTGGTTTTACAAGGGGAGGCTCAGAAGTCGCCGCCTCCGATTTTGAAAACGATTGCACAAAAATGTAGCTAAAGTAAAACTATTAGATCCGCGTTTCTCACTTTTTGCCAATGGGCCTTCCTAAAGCGTCAGGAATTTTTGGAAAGTTGCCAAAATTCACGTAAATATTCGGAACGCTCTCCGCTCGGGTTTTTTACGTGAATTTCGGCAACTTTCAAAAAATTCCTGGCGCTTTGGGAAAGGGCCCTTGGCAAAAATTGAGAAACACGGGTCTAATAGTTTTACTTTAACTAAATTTTCGTGCAATTGTTTTCAAAATCGGAGGCGGCGACTTCTGAGCCTCCCCTTGTTAGTTGATTTAAGTGCGTATAGTATTATTATTTTTGGCAGCTCATGGAAAAATTTCCCACGTTTTGAAAAATTATAGAGTTTTTCTCACGGTAATAAAATTGTTCCAGTTGTATCAAAAATCATTCTTTAAAAAATTAAAAATAGTAAAATTAAAAAATGATTTGTACAAAAAATATCAGTCTATGGATTTTTTTTTCAGGCATATAATGAACAAATAGTCTTACATTGACCTTTAGATCGAATACGACTATAGAAATTATATTCCAAGGATTTTGAATCACTCACGTATGGCTAAACAAAATTTTGGTGACATATTTTAGCAGAATGAATTTATGGCTAATTTCATACACATTCAGAAAACGAATTCAATTTTATGAGGAAATACAGATAAAGTATCACCACTTTCAACATACTGAAAAAAAAAAAAAAAAGGATTACCATCAGAAGCATGACCATTTGTAAACCTATGTAAGGGATAGTGCAATTACCAGACTTCTAGTACTGTACCATGGCTCTTAAACATTCTTAGGAAATTCTAGTTCTATGACCATATTCTGGTATTAGCACCAACATTTTCTGGTCAAAGTACTAGACTTCTGTCGTTCACATATTGATGTGCTTCTGGTAATATTACTAGAATCTGGTATACGATGACTATCGCTTTTTTTCCAGTGAGGCAAAACCATTAAATATTTTTTTATTTTGCAACTTTTGTTCATTTGTAACTTTGATTCACAGACCGTGGCTGCTCCCCCCTCCTCCCAACTGTGCTTAAAAATTAATTTTTGAGTCATTCAAAATATGCGTGTGGGAATGACACGATGACATTTAATTTTCGTAACGTGTTGCTAGTCAAATTCCAACATCACCGATTGAAGTCATCTCCAGGAAAAAAGGGCCCATATAACAATAGGTGTGCTCTTCCTGAGAATTGTGCAATGTAAGCTAAGGGAGGTTTTTGGCTGAAGAGCACGTCTGTTGTTTTATGTGATTTTTTTTTCGGAGACAGCTTCAATTGTTTCCGACCTACGTTATCGCGTTCCTCTTTTGATGCATTTGACTCGAGGAATGCTGATATGGGGGCGGAAAGATGACAGGACCCTTACGACTTCATTTTATTTTGAGAGGGCTGACGCCAGCGCGCGCGCGCGCCAAAAAGTGTGCAGAGGCGGGGGCTACAAAATAGACAATCTTGCCGAAAAATCATACGACCGTTCTCTTGTCAGTTTTTCATATTTACATCGCAGCCTGAAAAAAAAAGGAATTCTTCATATACTTAATTCGCAGTGCGTTAGCGCGAATATTTTGCGCGCGGCGACTTATGTTTTATGATGAACGAACAGCGATTCATAAATCTAAGGAGCTTGCCACACCTCACTACATGTATAACCTCAACTCTTCCCTCCCTCCCCTTCCCCCTCCCTCTCTTTGCCTTTTACCTGCAGTATCACCCTTCTCCGCGTGCCGAGGCCTCGTTTTCAATTAAGTTCTTTTCGTTCCGATCTAGACGAGCGGGTCCGATAATAAATTCAAACTTAAAACAGATATACGCGTCCGGGACTTATGATACGGGAAGTTGTTTTCGACCACGTTGCAGACAAAACATGTGCACGCGGTTCTAATTCAAAAATAAAAAAAAAACACCGAGGGGGGAGAAATACCGAAAAAAACATCTACCAAACATTTCTCCTCGTTGTTTTTCGGGACATGCGAGCAGTTGATATCTCGCTGGTTTCTGACCGAATATTTTATTTATTTTGTTTTTTTGTTTTGTTTTGTTTTTTTTCAAAGACGCGGGCTGATCCGCGGGTGCCCTTGTCGGGTAATTTATGGGCCTAACAACAGGACCTAACAACTTAGCGTCGCGTCGGGGAGGGTGCGAGTGTGAGCTCGCAAACCCTGTTGCTAGATGTTGTTGAAAATTTATCGTAAGCTCTTTAACACGTCAGTTTAACACCCCAAAAAATCCTGAATGTTCATTTAAAATATGGGGTCAGCTTGAGGACTAGCCTAAATCAATACCTACCGGATATATTTCGACCTCTGGTATTTCTTTCTCTCGTCCTCATCATCGTTATTATGTTTTGATGACAGCTTTCTCTGCAAATCAGCGTGTAAGTTGTATGAACATTATCATTGCGCTGTTATTTACTTTAACCTTAAACCTATACCGTCATGTCTTTTATAATTTCTCTATTTAGAAATCAATTATTTATGCAATAGATTATTATTAATTAATTGATAAGAAGTTCTAAAAATGGGGCTCTTGCTAACTTTTCCTGTATGCAACTGAATAAACATTTCCTGAGTAAAACCCGCTGCGTAAATTACGATGGGCACATTCAAAATTTACGTAATTTACTCTTAAATTCACAAAATGACTTTAAAGTTTAAGGCGTCAAGGCGGAGCTACAAAGCTCATGGGCGGATCCAGTGGATTGTGTTTCTCGCTCTCCTCCCATTTGAAAACGTGCGTTAGAAAAGGACAGAAGAGGGGCCAAAGTCACGTGATGGCCCCCTCTGCTGTCCTTTTCTAACACATAAGTTCAAATGGAGGGAGAGAGAAAGACAATTCCCTGTATCCGCCCATGACACAGCTAGGTATTTTTTTCACTTTAAGGTAACATGTAGTACATCAATCGAAAGGTCTTGATCTGTTCTTTCAGAATCTGTAATGATTTTTGACAAATTGTACACAGGGACACAGGGTGGTCGCAAGGGCCGATTCAAAAAATTTCAAAAAAGCCCTTATAACTCAAAAATTGGGGGTTTTTGGAAAACATTTATTCGAACAAAAATGTCGCAAATTGTTTCTAATTTACAAATATGAACTTTTTTTTGATACTCTACTGGCGATTTTTCTGAGAAAACTTGAAGAATATGTTTGCTTTCACCCCCAAAAAACCCCCAAGGGACTATCGGGGGCTTTTGAAAAATTCAAAAACGGGAAATTTGGGACCGATCTTTCAATGAATTTCTTGTTTCAAATCATTTGGTCCAGTAGTTTTCGAGAGAAATGCCCTATCTGGGTAGTCTGGTAGAACTGTGAGGAGTGTTTTACATGGTTTGTTTTATTAGATTCTCAAGTTACTTTAAAAAAAAAAAAAAAAAAAAAAAAGTTCGACAAAATAATAAATAAATAATTAGAAAATATGAATTCCACATTTTATGCTGTTTTCTGGGTACAAGTTTACAACTGACAACTCTGCAAGTTTGGTACGTACAGTTAACTTCATATCCAGATATAGTTTGTATATATGCTCGGGTCAAGACTTATAAACTCAAGGGTATAACAGTATGATATTTTCAAATGCAGGTCTGCTGCAGGTGTAAACGAGGATGAGACTGGAGTTAATTTACAAGCGCCAACAGTCCAACACCTTTCTCCTTCCCGTGGGGAGGGGGGGGGGGGTACCTAGGATGAGGGTTGTTTCTCCGTCCGGGAGCTCCTGAGGCTCTTCGGTCACCTGAATGAACTAACAAAGTATAAAGCACGTGTATGAATTGTCTAAAAGCGTTCAAAAACTTTCGCAATGAAGCAAAGACAAGAGCTTATACTTCGTTCGGGATGTAAGAAGTCAGGTAAAAACGCACTATACACATATTGCGACGCAGCAGTGACGGATCCAAAAAATGTTTCTGGGGGGGCGCACGCCTGTAAAATTTTGAAATTTGAAGCGTCGGTGGAAGCAATTTTGGGCTATTTTCTATTGAAAAAACGTAAAATTTGAGGCACGTGCCCCCGTGCCCCCCCTGGATCCGCCACTGCGACACAGGTTAATTGATCGCTGAGCTTGTTTTGGAGACCGGCCTTTTTTGGACCCTAGCTTTTTTAGATGGGACAGACAATGACGTACAATAATTGACCGACCACAAATTTTCCTCGCACCCCCCCAAAAAAAAAAAAATTCAACCGGCTGGAGATACAATAAAACGGACAAAATTTCAGCCCTCCATCAAGAGCCGTTACTCGACAATATATTTCATTAGTGATGACCCACCACGATTCTTTCCTGAACAAAATGCCTTTCACTTGGGTTGAGTATCTCCATTCTGTCCAAGAAAGAATCCTCGAAGGTTATTACTAAAAAACTTCGATTATAAGTTTGGTGGGTTACAGCCCTTTAAGAGCTGAAATTTCGTCCGTTTTGTTGGATCTCTAGCCGTTTGAATTTGTTTCTTGCGTGAGGAAAATTTGTCGTCCGTCAATTCTCGACAACGCACACGCATTCTCGACTATTTTGTCTGTCTCGAGAACATGGGCGGATCCAGTAATCTGGCAACTGTGTATTATTCCCATTTGAATGCATGAGAAACAATCGATTAGTAACAGGGCCATTGCCCCCTCAAGAATCGATTGTTTCTCATGTGTTCAAATGGGAATAATACACAGTTGCCAGATTGCTGGATCCGCCCATGCTCGAGAAAAAGGGTCCGAAAAAGGTCGCGATCTCCGAAACGACTTCAGCGGCCTAAAATCGACTATCAGGGATATATTGGGGAACCAGCGTTGCATGGTAATTGGTAATGCATTTTTACCTGACTTCCCCAACGGTCTTCTTACCCCGAACAGGGTAGAGTATAGTGAGAAAGTTCAGAATATTATCATTTTCAGACTTTGAAAGGAAATGTTAAGGTCACTCAAGACTTGAGTTTCAGCGAATCAGATTTCCCTACTAAAGGTGCCATAGGTGAAAGAAAAGTGTTTTGCTGAGTGCATTTTAAATTCAGAAAATTCAATGAAAAACTACGTTTATTTTAGACTTTTAATTTTTAATGAGCTGCCAAATGTCAATGTCATCTCCCAAAATAAGGTGGCTATTCTGACAACACTTCACTGTGTCAATAATGTTATTTTTTTTTTTTTTTTTTTTTTAATAAAAAATTCAAGAACCTCAAAAAATCAGAAAGCATTTTGAAAAATTGATTGAATAATCTTGGCCCAGAGAATAGAACTATAAGCATGGAGAAATTGAAAAAAAAAAAAAAAAAAAAAAATGATAATTTAAACACGAATTTGGGAAAAGTAAATCTGGTTGAGGGATATCGCGTGTGAGGCACAATGAAGAAATGAAAAGGAACGCGTGCACACCGAGGCGGAAATTGGGATTTTTAATCCCACACTCGAAACTTGCGGAACGTTTAGAGAGCGGACCAGACCAGATTAGACCGGTCGGATTAAACCATTGCCTCTTCAGATGAGAATCGACAGGTTACGCCACACGATGCCTGAAAAGAAATGAGTATTTTTATGCACGGATGTTTAACTTTTGACCCGTAATTGGATTAAATATTTTTGAGTAGGTACGCAGCGGCTGCTGACCGGCCGCGACGCGGCGCGGCGCACTCTTAGATACCACGCAGCAATCTCAGACGTTGTCACGCCAAAAAAGAAAGGATATGAAAAAATATATATATAGCTCGGCAAATTTCTTATTTATATGATAATCGTATCACTCGGTCGGACTTGGACAGCACGTTCCCTTAAAAGGATCACACATTTAAACCTTAGGACCTCAGTGCCACGCTTTGTGAATTGTATGACACTTGACACTCTTCACCACCACATCTGACTTTGTTTTAAAGACGGATAAAGAACTGCTCAAATTCCTCATCTTGATATCACTCATTTTCTTACTCCAGACCAACGGTGGATCCAGGAATCTGCCTCCCTCTCACTCACACCCTCTCTCTCTCTCCCTTTCTCTCCTCCCACTCCCTCTCTTTCCCCCCTCTCTCCCTTCCTCCCCCTCTCTATCTCTCTATCTCTCTCCCCCCTCTCTCTCTCTTAGAGCCAGGCTAAATAAAATCTGAATTAAATCAAATCTCTCTCTCTCCCCCCTCTCTCTCTCTCTCTCTCTCTCTCTCTCTCTCTCTCTCTCTCTCTCTCTCTCTCTCTCTCTCTCTCTCTCTGTCCATATAAACTTATGCAAAAGAAAATGACAGTGGTTGGGACCGAAGTCACGTGGATAACCTCTTCCTCCATTCTTTTCTAAAATGTCTGTTTGAATGGTCAAAGAGAGAGAACACATGCTCTCCAGACTGCTCGTCGATGTTTCAATGTTCGAATCAACAATAAACGACTCGAATTCAATGCAGTACAGACATTGCATTTTAGTCAATGGTTGTCGGTTTGAAAGGGTTGATTTGTTGACAGTTTTGCGACAATGGCTAAAAGCTCCGCCAGAAACCAAGAAGACTCTCAGTCATCCGTTTTATCACTTGACGGCATCTCTTGTCTGAAACGTCGCCTGATTTATAATTGACCTAAACTTTGGTGAATTATTGACCATTTTTCTCGTGAATTCTGATGGATGTAGCAATTTTTCCAAAAATCAATTTAAATTCAAATGTTCGGTTCTTGTTGTTTGGAAACAATGCGCGAAGCAATATCGGTGTAGAGACACTATGCGCTTAAGATGATCTGAGAAAAGGGATATCTGCCCCGCGCGGTATTTCGCATCACGGAAAAAAACGCATTACCAACGCTTTAAAGTCCAGTGGAGTAGCCAGGATTTTTTCTAGGGGGGGGGGGGGGTCCGAAAATTGTCAAGATGGGGGGCCCAAAGATACTAATTTGGTATAATTTGTCTGAAAACGCAAAAAATTACCTTTTTTTAGGACAAATTTTGGTGTCATGGGGGGGGGGGGGTCCAGACCCCTCCCCCCTGGCTACGCCACTGCTTTAAACACACGCCAATCAAATTTTTTGTAGAAAAATGGAGATTTACATTTGCATTACATTATTTACATTTACATTACACAGATGTAATGGTAAATTCTACCAGTTATTCTTCCCGTGGTTAATAAGGGTGTGCGAACTTTTGTGTATTTTGAAGAGGAAAATGGCTGTGCGTACAATACGCTGAGAACGAATGGTTTTTTTGGTGTCTTCCTGTTTTGTAATAACACTTTGTGAAATAGTTTTGTTTTTACTAAAACATGTACAATATTCTCCGCGATGTGGCGTCACAACAGTGGGAATTCCCATTCAAAACTATGTCTTGTAGGTGTAAAACCACATCTTTGGAACCAAGCAACCAAATGTGAACGTTATATAGAAACCAAACGTATCCTTCTTTTCAGCTCGCCGAGTATTTTGGAGAACACTAAAATTCAGACCCTTAAAATTGTCTCATTCAGCTTTGGTACAAGGTGCATTCAAGTTTGGTATGCGCAACAGCAGGATTTTTTTTCTGTGATACCTAACAGCGACTATAAGCCATCGATTCGCTAACGGTATACCCCACGCTGTAGTTACGCAGTGTCCTATAAATATTATCATCGTGCAGTTTGCGGCCTTCTGGGATGATATGAAAGTGTACCTTTACCCGCAAACAATTTTTTTTTCTTTGCTTCTTATTTTTTTCCCTCCTCTTTCAAGAACAGGTTTCAATGAATTGTGCTGCTCACCGATTTGAAAGTGATCTTAATGCATTTTTATGATGGCATTCAATATTGGGCTCAAGTCGAACAAATCGTACATGTTGAGCCACTCTAGCTGAAAGAAACGTAAACTTTAGTTACTACACTTAATCAGTGTTGCCATATTTGAAGGGAATTTCCGTATTTTTTTTTTAAAATGAATTGTATGGGGGGGGGAGGGTCTAGAGTCCCTGTGTATGAAAGAGTCTCGTCAGGTGGAGCATGAAGAAGAAGAATTTCTAAGGAGGCGTCCACTCTGATTTTGGTTGGGTTCGCCGAGGGGGCGTCTAGGCAGGGCTGCCGTTTTGCGGATAATCAATGCTATTTTTCTATTCACCGATGATTCCACCGGTTGAGAAAAGATTATACAGTTCAGTTCAGTGTATGACTGTAATGCACGAAAATACTCTGATCTGTAATCTTTCCTTAATCGGTGGAAACTCCGTTGATTAATTAAAATATCCGCAAGTTTTTTAATGTCATCGACTACTCCACCGGTTGAGAGAGGATTACAGATGCGAGTATTTTAGTTTATTACAGTCATGCACTGAACTGAACTGTGTAATCTTTTCTCAACTGGTGGAACCATCGGTGAGTAGATAAATAGCCTTGATTATACGCAAAACGGCAGCCCTGCGTCTACGCCTCCTCGGTAGAAGGTCTTCTTATGGAGAATAGCACAGAACGCTTCCTCCGCGAGCTCCGTGACATCCCAAAATCCAGCAGCCAACCAGAATCGGAACCTCGTATGGCGAGACTCTTTGATATAAAGGGACTCTCTAGGGAGAACTGGTTTTTCTGTACAGTGTCTGGCAATCCTGAATGAGCGGGAGATTCGAATCTACCAATCAGGTGCTTTTTCACTGACAAGGGGAGGCCAGAAGTCGCCGCCTCCGATTTTGAAAACAATTGCACGAAAATGTAGCTAAAGTAAAACTATTAGACCCGTGTTTCTCACTTTTTGCCAATGGGCCTTCCTAAAGCGTCAGGAATTTTTTGAAAGTTGCCGAAATTCACGTAAATATTCGGAACGCTCTCCGCTCGGGTTTTTTGAGTGAATTTCGGCAACTTTCAAAAATTCCTGACGCTTTAGGAAGACCCATTGGCAAAAAGTGAGAAACACGGGTCTAATAGTTTTACTTCAGCTACATTTTCGTGCAATTGTTTTCAAAATCGGAGACGGCGACTTCTGAGCCTCCCCTTGTGAGTGTATCGTAACAAGAGTATAATTAATGTCTGTACGATTTACATTAAGGTTTTTCCAGGGTCAATTAGTTCAAAATGTAGACACAACTTCACGCTGATTAATTTGTTAACAGTGTTTGAGTAAAATGGACGAATTTACGCAAATACTTGAAATCTTGAAGAGATGTGCTCATATTGTGACACTAAACGTTTTTAATACCGCTGTAAAGTTAAAGTTCACTTTTTGAGCGGGAGGATTTTGCCGATTGTGATTAAGCTGGTTCAAAAGTTAACAGTGTTTGACTGAATTGACGAATTTACGCAAAAACTTGAAATCTTGAGGAGAGGTGCTCTTTGTGACAACATATCTAAACATTAAAAATCACGCTGCAAAGTTGAAGTTTACATTTTTAGCGGGAGAATTCTGCCAATTGTGAATAAGTCTATTTTCTTGTTTAAATGAATGAATTGGAAGAAAGAGACAAGCAGATCGCAGAACAGACATCTTCACTACTCTAAGGTTGGAGGAAGAAAGAAAAGCAATGAGTGTTACAAAATTCCAAATAAGAAAAATTAAATAATAATAAAATTTTGCGGTTGGTACTGGCTTTCAGAAGAACAGGTAACGAAAAAAGGAGGGGCAAAATGAAACGGCTAGAGTAAAGAAAAGATTATATGTATTCTGGAATTTAGCCCGCAACCATTCGTGTGCTCGCTGTAATTGCATTCTGTTTGCACGTAATTTTCATCATAACAAACAAGTCAATTTTGACTTAGCAGAAAATTACGAGAGGGAAGAAGAGAAAAATTGCGCTTCAAAATTATGTGTTTGGGCGAGTTCCCGGCCATTTTTTTTCCATCTTTCATTTTTCGAGAAATAAATCATCCGGCAAAAGTGGAGCATGAACGTTGTTGCATATACTCACAGTCAATGAAATAATTCAAATTGAAACAATTCACCTCACGATGGGATAATTTAATGCAGCCTGGAGTGTTTTGAAGTTAATTCATTGATGGAATCATTTTCTAATATGATCCAGTACATGACGTGAACTTTGCAGAACAGTAATCTTAGCTGCAAAAATTTTGCTTGAAGTCTAAATGAGATTCAGATTTCTCAAAAATATTTTAATTGCATTATGAGAGCATCGGTTCATAAATGTTAGATTGAATAAGGTAGGTAGCTGGTAGGTGTGCCAAAAGAGGCAACGTACCCGAAAAAAGGCACCTACCGATATCCTCAATACTAATTGACGTATCAAAAACCGACCTGCATCAATCGATGCCACTTTGCCCGTTTACTGAAGGTTGGTCATTATAGACTTACAATTGACGGTCCAAAAACTAAATTGAGAAACATTTATTTTTTCTTCGTCATTTTAATTTTCAGCGTTCAATCAAAATGTGACACATTCATTGAATAGAATAAATATTTAGGCCATATATACCTCTTTTTATCCAAAAAATTCCATTTTAATTCAAAATATTAATTTTAGAGCGATTTTTTCGTAAAGCAATAAAATTCCTTGAAATAGTTTTTTTCTTTTTTTTCTTTGCACGAACAAGCCCGGAAAATTGATTTTTTTCCAGTTATCCTTGATTAGATGTTCTTTTCACCATTATTTCACCGTGTATTTTATCGTATCACGACAAAAAATTGTCGAAAGCTGTACCATCTCTATACTTTCTCAATTTCTAACTTTGTTAAATGTGAGAAAGTAAAAAGTGCTGAATTTAACTATTCACCCAATTAAAAGTACGGATAACACTTAAAACCTGTAAGTTTCACCGTTTGAAGTGGTTGATTTATAATGTAGCATGGTGGCTGTTTAACTATATTTAATTGCATTGGCGGATCTAGCCCTCTTGAACGGGGGGGGGGCGAACTTCGGTTTTTTGCCCCCGGAAACCCCTTTTCCTTTTTTCTCTCTTTCTTTCCCCCTTCCTCCCCTTTCTTTTTTCTCTTTTTTGGCCAAACAGGGGGGGGGGCGATCGCCCCCTTCGCCTCCCACCCTGTATCCACCAAAGTTTCATTGTGCAACTAACTGTTTTAAAGTGTTGTAGGTTCATTATTTGAACTTTGTAATAGTTAAAATCACAATTTTTGTTTTGTTTTATTTTTTTCAGTGATATGCACGTTGAAAAAGAGAGCCATCTTCGTGAGAGCATACAAAAGACGACTAGACTCTCAGAGAGTAGATACAGACAAGAGAAATGTCCCTTGTCATCCAAAAAAGAGAGTCAAGCTCCAAGGGTTCCAGCATCCCGCCCTCCTTATCAGATCAGAAGTTCCAAATGCGGCCTTCGAGGATGAATTGATGACCTTTTCTCGCCACTACGGACCGTCCTTCTAAACTGCAAGAAGAGAGTGAAAAAAAAACAGTATTTTCTGAGAGAGAGAGAGGGTTTTGAGGGGGAAGAAGTATGATAAATCTAGGGGAGAAAAATTAAAATAAGAGAATAGTGAACCCTCCGAGGAGAAAGGAACGCTTCAGAGGATCCAAGACTACAGTATCAGGCACTGGCGCAACCAGGATATCTTCCATCTCTCTCATTTCCCATTTGAATGTATGAGTAGGAAAAGGACAGAAGGAGGGGGTTTTATCCCCTTGTCCATCCTTGTCTAACATACGTTTCTTAATGGAGAAAAGAGAGAGATGAAGAAACTCTCGGTGCGCTACTGGTATCAGGAATAGGGCAATGAATAAACAAATGATTAAAAACAAATAAAAATCGATGAGTATTTTCTGATATAGTTTGTGCTGTCTCAAGGCATAGGCGGAGAGCTGGAGCGAGGCGCGAGGTATAGTAAAAGAGAAAGAGAGAGAGAGAGAGAGAGAGAGAGAGAGAGAGAGAGAGAGAGAGAGAGAGAGAGAAAGGGAGGGAGAGAGAGAGAGAATTTTGTCGATGATATCAGAAATTAACGACTATATCGACTGACACAATAGATTAGAAATTGATGGATGATTGTATGAATTTTTTTTTTTCGGGTGAGAGATAATGTCTGCATTTCGGATGACCCGATCCGAAGCCAAGACTGATGAAGCTTGCGCTATGCTATGCTACGCTACGATACATTGATACCTGATACCTGATCTATCTTCCTGGCTCGTTACCTGGCCCGGCCAACGCAACGGAGCCCTGTCGTGCCCCAAAGGCTCTCGTTGTCTCCTCCGTGGGTTGTCAGAAATACCAGACGCATCGCTCGAGGATAGAACACTGAACTGAACAGAGAGCCCTTGGATAGGAGACGAAGCGACGTGACACTTCACACTCCCACATCACCAGGCTCCTATCAGCAACCCTAAAGTTTTCGGTTAGTCATTAATCTTGCTTGCTTGCATTAGACGAGCCATTATCTCTCCACCTCATTGTTTCGAAAAGAATCTAAGGAAGGAAAGAAAATATAATAATTTGGTAATAAAGGTTTTATCACAGAATGTAGTACAATCAGAACGGAAACTCTGTCGGATTTTGAAGCAAATTCATTCCGCGTCCGCCATGATGGAATATAGGATGTTTACATCTGGATTCGCGCGCGAAAAAAAAAAAAAAATAAAGGACATGATCCGCAAAATTTTCATACCGAAATGCCAGTAGAACAAAAGTGAGGCCTGAAAGTAAGATTTCTTTCCAGAATTTACAGAAATAAATGAGTTTCAACACAAATCAACCACGTCGCTATGTTTGGATATAACCTCACCGTTTCCTCTTGGTAACGTTAAATTCCAAACTTGCTTCCATATTGGCTCTTATGGGAGTTCCCGTTCTGATTGTATTATTCTGTGGTTTTATATTATGTATACACGGTTTAATATAAATAAAGGAAACAGCAAGTAAGAATTTAGCAAAAAAAATAAATAAATAAATAAAAAAAAAGCATGGGGCTCTTGCAAACTTTTGCTGTGAGCAAATGTATTAGTCTAACATGATGTAAAAACCAGCGAAAATCACGAAAATCACACTGAGAAAGTATAAAATTTAGTAATAAACTCACATAACTGCTATAACGGAAAGTTTGTAATGGCGGCTCAACGCAGGTATCATGGGAGATTCCTGTCTATAATGTCACTTTCTCTACGGATACTCAGATATATGTCTCAATTTAGATAGGAATCTCCCATGATTCCTGCATCTCTCCGCCATTAAGCCCGATTCTGAGAGTGAATTTCGTGATTTTTTAGTGTACTCATCGTTATTTTTACAGGTTTTTTGCAAGAATCAACTCTTTAACCTCCTACAGCAAAAGTCTGCAAGAGCCCCATTAAACTATTCAGTCGCTCGTTGCTAAAGTTAGCGCAAGTGCCACATTGTTCCGTTTCACGTTCCAAAATTTTCTCTGATAAAGTGCATTGATAAATAATTGCACCTAGATCTAGCGTATGTATGATTGTATGCATGGTTTGAGACTGTTGCTATGCATACAATCATATTCTGGCCTGATCTATGGCATGATAGCATTGCTCGCACTATCCACCCATACCTATAAGCTAGCGTCACGCGTTTCGCTAGGTGAATGAATGTTGCCTCCATATCTCAGCAAAGTTTCTTTTAATTACTCTCTGTAATTGATACAATGACTAATGACTCGGAGCAGCAGTTCTTGCAAGCTATGTCTTTATTTCAAGGGCGTCCAGAAAAAGAAAAAGAAAAATAAAAATAAAAAAAATAAAAAAAATAGCGCGAGGAAAGTGGTTCAAGTGGGTGGTTGACGACTGATTGGGGGTGAAGGGGGGTTAGGTGGGTGACTGAGTTGATCAGAAGTATTGGTTATACTTTGTTGCCAAATTACTTTGTTGATGTAATGATCTCTGAGATTATAGGCTCTCCCTAAATATCTTAAAAGCTTTTCAGGAGTAAATTGTTAACTAGCACAATAGTTAGAGATATCTTAGGCAATTTTAGGGCCGAATTTTAACACATTCCTTGATATTCCTTCGAAACTTCCTCAGCTTAAAATGTGCTCTTTGAAATACATTAAGGATGAATAGAGGATGAGGGCCAACGAGAGAAAGGTTTAGGGTGATACGACAGATGGAGGATTGTGAAGTATATTGTATTATGAAACCGATGAAATACATTGAGAAAGGGTAAAATTGATATTTATTCAGGAAATTCAAAATTTAGGTTGAAAAATGTCAAGATTTGGAGGAAATCTCAAGGTCATTGGTCTATAGACGAGCCAACCTAAATTTTAAAGTTCCTGAATAAATATTAAGTCAGCAACGTCATTAATGATAACAGTAATACTCAAAAATTAAAAAAGAAAATAAAGAACAAAAAAAGAAACCAAATTATGATTTGACAGGGACAACCGATGGAGGTTTAGACCAATAACCCTTGAGTGCCACGGTGAACTTGAGAGTATAGGTAAACAACGGATCCCTTACCCAAGTCCCGCGATGCATCAATCAAAGATGCTGTCAATATCGATCGAATTCCGAATCTCGAAGAAACGTAAGATCTGTGGTCAGAAAGTATCCATATATTCGAGGGACCGTGTACGACGTAAGAACTTACGGGCGGCGTGCGACTCGCTCAAGAGCAGTGCAGTGATGCCGCTTAGGTCAATACATTCAACTGGATGCCCAAATTCAACGCTTTATAACGCAACTTTATCGTTCTATCCACCAAATTCATCACTCTTACGTTTATCCACCGTTAAGCAAAAATACTATGCATCTTACGCAAGAAATATGTGTATGTCTTAAGAGCATACTTTAGTCTGTAATATTTTTGTTCATCGATAGAATTACTATGGTTTCGGGAATTCATTCGGTACTATGACTTTCTTTCAAAAGAAAGTACCCTCGTCAGTGGCGTCACGTGCAATTCGGCAACAATGTATTCTATCCATTTAAACTCATGTAAAATATCGAATTCAGGGGGTTCACAGTGCACAAAGAAAATTCGACATATTTAATGAGTTTAAATGGAGCAGTTGCATTGCTGCCAGATGGCACGCGACGCCACTGACCCTCGTCGAAATTTCTACCATTTTGATTCACGGCAACTTCTGAACAATTTTGCAGCTATCAAGTGTTTAAAAACTAAACAGAATGCCTCTTTGAAGTGCGTCATGAAAACCCAAAAATTCTATTGAAACGAACAGAACAATTTAACCCTTGTGAGCCTAAGGTATTTCGGTAACACAAAGGACTGAGGGGGGGTGTTTTTGTACCACAAGGGTATTTTCATGCAGCACAGTCAGTATCAATAATTTTGAAACTTTAATGGATGGATTATGTACTTAGTACCCTAAGAGAGTAATTTATGTGAAATTTGAGTAAATTTTTGCTATGTTGCCAAATTTACACCTACTTTTAAAAAAAAATGTCAAAATAAAAAAAATGGAAAAAATGAAATGAGGTACCTTATTATTTTTCCATTTTTGATAAATTTCCATTTTTTTTTCAATGATCTGACTTAATATTCTTAATCTACATAAAATTTCCGTAAAATTCACTGTAATAGATGGTTCCAAACATAAAACTGGCAGGACGAAGGGGGGGTTTATTTGTACCCCAACACTTTAAATTTCTATAATATCGACAAAAATTCATAAAAATTAATGAAATTTGGTAGACGTGTTCTAAGTATCCTAACTTAAAATGTCATAAAGTCCCAAAAAATTTTGAGCAGTTTTGACAAAATGGCGTCAAAAAAACTGGCCTGGGGTACAAATGTATCCCCCCCCCTTAGGCTCACAAGAATAAACATTTTAATCAGGGTACTTTCTTTTGAAAGTCATAGTACACACGTACGTAGAGCGGCATCACCGCTCTAGGGAGCTTCAGTGGTGGAATGAGCGATGGTATTTGGTGAGTCTTTGACAAGAACGAGAGATATCGATCGGAGGTATCTCTTGCTTTTAGTATAAGGTGAGTCTGAGATTTAGTGATGGTGCAGTACTGTTTTTTTTTTCTTTTTTCTCTTTTTTTTTGTACTCTCAAGTGAGCTAGTGTGTGTTCGAGAGGGCTTGTGATCGCGCCGAATAATCCTATTTGTTAGAGTGGAAAACAATAATTAATTATGATTCTGTTTGTTTCAGACGCCCGAATCTCTTTTGAGCTGTCGCGAGCGGGGCCCGAGTCAGGTAAATGGTCTGTTGTGAGAGGTTGTCAGATTTCGGTATATAATATTATATAGTATATGCCTATAATAAATGGGAAATGGTTTTGTTCTAAACTTTTACTACAACACTATGGAGAGTCGATTCCTGACGTGTAAAATCACTTGAAAATAACGTTGAGAGCCTCAAAAAATTCCAAAATTCACCCACCATTTCAAGAAATGCATTTAAAAAAAAAAATACAAAATGGCGGGCAAATGAGAGAATGACAATGGGGAGAGTTCCATTTGGTTGTAGCTTTCTATGCTGACTGACTCACTTTACTCAGCATTGATAGCTACGATTATATGGGACTCCCCCAATTATCATCCGCTCAATTGACCGCCATTTTTAATTTTTTTAAACGCAATTTTGGAATTGGTGAGTGGATTTCAGAACTTTTCGATGCTCTCAAAATTATTTTCAAGTGATTTTACATGGAAATAGACCCTCCATAACCCTGGAGCAAAAGTTTGCAACAGACTGGTTGGTCACATAAAGTCTCCAGAAAAGTACAAGTAAGTAAATAAAAACGAATGACTCAAATTTGCTTAAAAAAGAGGAAAATAGAGGGAGACTTTCAAAATAAATACTTTCTTCTCTTTTCATATTCTACCTTCAACCTATACTTTGAGGCAGAGTGCCTGGAACAAAGCAATTATTCTGGTCAAATTCAGCAATCCTGGTAGAAAATATGAAGACCTGATTTTTTCCCGCGTAACGTTTCATAAAGTTGATCGAATTGACAACGTCGCATGACCAGTTGTTCTTCCCTTATTTCTTTATCGCACGCATTCCTTTGAACTTTGTTTATTGCTTTATTGGTTTTTCGGCTTCATTTTAATTAACTCTGATACACTTTTCGAAACAACACAACTCTTTTTTCAAGGGATTCAAGGTCAATGTTTGTTTATACCTTGTAACTTTTCTTTTTCATTCTTGACTCGATCTTTGATCTGATCTGACCGCCCGCCTGCGCCTTCAAAATTTAGGGAGGCCAGCAAGGCGTAAAAGGTCTAACATTCTCTTGTTTATACCGAACCCTTAGAACTTCCACAGCCCAACCAAAAGAAACAGCTTAATGTGAGTGAAAATGGCTTGATATAAGTTTTGGATCTATAGGAAAATATCAATTCAAAAGGCGAGACTTTAAGTTTAAGTCGATAACATTTTGAGAAACTATATATATGTAACCGCGTTATTTTTAACGGCGAAACCTCCACGATGGTTAGAACTGTATTACCGATTATCAGCTGAGTGTTCAAATCGTTTTAAAATTGAACTGTTTAACACAATCAGTACTATGAGAAGTAAAGGAAAAGAAGAAAGTGAGGTAGAGAAGAAAAAAGGAGAAAAACGTGAGAAATATTAACATTCTTTGTCATGAGCTCATATTTTAAACATTTATGCGCGAGCGAAATTCCCTCAAGCTTTCCGTACCTGTACCATTTAGAATGTCCCATTTTTTTTTTTTTTTTTTTTTTTTTTTTCTCTCAACGTGCAAGTTGAGAGCAGCATGGCCACGAGAATAACGAAACAATACTCCGATATAAGCCAAGCACATAGTATTGCGCAATAATCGTATGAAGGATAAGCGTGAAACACACGAAACTCGGGCCGAGAGAGCTCCATAAGTAATGCGCTTTGTCTGTTGAATATAATTTCATATATTGTATATATTGTTTGTATATATATTGTATACGGTTTCCAACGTTTCAAACGTAGAGTGTTGAGAGATTGGCCGAGATAGAGTTATTTGCGCTATTCGCTGCCTGCCTCGGCAAGCATCGTGTTGTTTGCAAAGTCCCTTGGCGTCGTTGCCACATTAGTATGAAAATAAATCAAAATTAACGAAAGAGAGAGAGAGCGAGAGAGAGAGAGGGGAGAGAGAGAGAGAGAGAGAGAGAGAGAGAAAGAGAGAGTGATATTGGAATTTATTGTTTAAATAGTTTAAGGTGAGTATATATAAGAGAGAGGACAAAAAAAACAAAAACAAAAAACAAAAAGAAGATGTTTCTAGAATTAACAAGAATCAACAAAAATCAGAGAGAAATATAAAAAGAGTGGGAAAGAGAGAGAGAAAGAGAGAGAGAGAGAGAGAGAGAGAGAGAGAGAGAGAGAGAGAGAGAGAGAGAGAGAGAGAGAGAGAAATATAGATTCGAGTAAACAAGAGTCGCAATTGCATGAAGAGCTAGCGTGGTCAAAGCTGATAAGAGTCGGCCTCTGATTGGCTGGAAATGGAGGGAATTCGTGGGTCCAAACTGTTTTTGGCCTTATGGAAATTAACACGGGGTTTTCGTTCCGGGTCATTTATCCAAACCTGTGCAAAACAGACTGTGGAAATTGATACGAGTCTATTTAGCATATTTTTTTCAACAAATAATTGATAGGTCATATTTAAGTGCCATTTTATTGCAAATTTGAAAAGACCGTCTCAGTTGAAAAATACACATAATAGTGAGTTACTCAACATAAGCCAAGCATAAAAAAACCACACTATTATGTGAACTTCTCAACTGAGGCAGTATTTTTGAATTTAAAAAAATATAAATAAAATACTGGTACTTACTTATGGCCTATCAATTTGTTGAGAAAATTCTCCTAAATCGACTGATATTAATTTGCACGTATCAATTTTGAACAGATTTTGAGATAAACGGCCCAGAACGAAAACCCCGTGCTGATTACCTTAAGGCCAAAAACAGTCTGGACCCTTAATTACAGATCAGAGGCCAGCCCACCGCCCGCGACTCCAATCCCTTGTCTGCGTTGACCACGCAGGTCTTACATTCAATTGCGACTCTTGTTTACTGTTTGAAAAAAAAAAAGTAATTTCAAATTTGTAGCAATTTTAAGAGAAATTTTAAGGGAGCCAACCATTTAAATCAACCAATATTTACTCGGAACCGTCGACCTTGCGACTGGTATTTCGAGGCATCAATGCATCATAACAACAGAACTGGTAAAAATTACGACTATAATTGTTGTTTGTTGTTGTAAAAATATATAACATAGTAGGTCTACCACGTACGAGTATTATAGCTGGCCAACTATGTTTATAGTTGTTTTTGAAAAAGTTGTACATTCGTTATAGCCGTCATTTTTACCAGAGAATAGTCCCTGGTAAAAATTGTCCATGGCCAATTTGAAATGGAAATCGATTAACATATAAACCAAGTATTTTTCATGGAAACTACATCGATTTCCATTGAAATATGCGTGGTTTCCATGTAAAATTGGTCATGGAACATTTTTACCGGAGCTAGCTTTGTCCAAAATTTTTGGGGTCCAAAGTTCTATTTTGAATGAGCCGATGTTGTCTCAGCGTGGAATCGGCAACGCTGCTACCTAACGATCGTACTTTTGAAAAATTGGATTGAATCATCGGCGCGGAGGCGACAATTCACACGATGACGCGACGCTGAGCTTTCGGTGCAGGCACAGGCACGCGGTTCAGGTCGGTTCGGTTCGGCTCAGAGCGATGCAAAGTGCAAAGCCCGCGTCGTTCGTTACAAAATCGCAAAAATGCACCGGTCGCACTTTACTGTACACATGCAGTCACAGCTATGAGTGTGAACACGGCTTCTCGTGGCGGGTGGTGGTAAGTACATGAAGTGGTAAAGGGTGGCGGACCGATACGATGGAGGAGTGGCGAGCGGGGAGGGGGAGGGGCATAGAGGAACATGTGTTTTGCGCGATTGAACCGGGTCAAATGCCTCGCTCTCTCGCACGCCCGGTCGCCCGCCCGCGATTCCACGTGTATTGAGAAATCGGAATTATTTTTCGCGCCCCTCGCGCGACTCATAATATAAAGTCCATGGATAATATCCATTGGATATATTGGTAAGAATACCATACCACTGGATCTTTTGAAGGATTAACACATAGGTTCGTGTCAGTTTATTTCGATGATGTTGATAAAAAAAAAAAAAAAGACCGGTTTGATTTTTCTTGCATATCAAAGGTAGCGTTCTAGAATCCAACCATTTACAGCATCCGTACAAAAGAGATTACATTATCCTGTGATGTAGTATATCTATGCATATTGAAAAGTGCTGCTATTCATGATCTTTTCTGCATCGAGACAATGAAGGGACGAATTCTAGAACGCTACCAAAGGCGTACTCGCTCGTCTTTGCTCGCGTTATAGACTGCGAAGATCGAGATCGAACGCTCGAATTGATCATTTGCGAACTTGTGGGGGTCACGAAAGAGTACACAAATCGTGTGATGGCTCAAGCTATGCTGCGTATTTCAGGGATAAGCGACATCATATAGTGTGAAACGCACAGATCCAACAGGAGGCTCTACGAATGTTGATATTTGCAAGTTCCGATGTGATGTCCCTTCGCGTGTCAAATGATAATGATGTTTCTCTCTGTGACGCGAAGCTGGACGGAAATCTATAGCCGTAGCCAGGATTTCGTCTTCCTCTCTCTAAGCCCATTTGACTCCATATGTTAAGAAAGGACAGAAACAGGGGCTGAAGTCACGTGACAGCCCCTATCTTTGGAGTCCCTATATATGTGGAGATAGTTTACGACAAGTGAAACCAAAGAGTAAACAAGAGTCGCAATTGAATGGAAGGCCTGCGTGGTCAACGTAGATAAGGGATCCGAACGCGGGCTGGCCTCTGATTGGCTGCAACGGGTGGAGCAAAAATGACTCGGGGTATAGGGAAAATAACACGGGATTTTCGTTCCGGGGCGTTTATCTCGAAACCTAAGCAAAATATTATCCAAACAATTTAAACGAGTCGATTCAGCAGATTTTTCCAAACAATTTGATAGGTCATAAGTGCCACTTTATTGCAAATTCGAAAAGACTGTTTCAGTTTAAAAGTACGCACAATAGTGTGATTACATGCTTGGCGTGTGTTTGAGCAGTGTTTGAGTAGGTAACTCACTATTGTGCGTACTTTTAAACTGAAACAGTCTTTTCGAATTTGCAATAAAGTGGCACTTATGACCTGTCAAATTGTTTGGAAAAATCTGCTGAATCGACTCCTATAAATTGGTTGGATTCTATTTTGCTTAGGTTTCGAGATAAACGCCCCGGAACGAAAATCCTGTGTTATTTTCCCTATACCCCGAGTCATTTTTGCTCCACCCGTTGCAGCCAATCAGAGGCCAGCCCAGGCCAGCCCGCGTTCGGATCCCTTATCTACGTTGACCACGCAGGCCTTCCATTCAATTGCGACTCTTGTTTACTCTTTGAGTGAAACCATGGGTGCCACCATTGGGTGCGATTTTGCACATTTCTTTACATTCTGAAGGCCGTTGCAGCAACGGCGTTGCTGTGTTTGGGTCCACTGCAAAGATTACAATGCCGCAGAGTTTCTAACAGTGTAATCTTTCACTGCTTTTGCTGACCGACACAATTTACGCTTTTAAAGGTTCTTTTGAGACTTATAGACATTAATGAGGTGCATCATGATTAACATTAACAACTTCCTCCACAATTAACTCTTTCATCCGTAAAATACCGTTGGACCCCCTTCGTTTGTAAACAAGAGTATGTAAACAAATGTGCAAATCACATCCAATGCCGGCGTCCGTAGAGCCTAAAACTCGTTAACCAATCAGATGTTGACTACCCTGTTGTCTTAACTCTCTACAAATAGGGACTCTACCTATCTCCATCCTTTTCTTACCCACGCGTTCAAACGGGCAAAAAGAGAGGGAGAGAGGGAGAGAGGGAGAGAGAGAGAGAGAAAGAGGAGAGAGAGAGAGAGAGAGTGAGTGGGGAGAGAGAGAGAGAGAGAGAGAGAGAGAGAGAGAGAGAGAGAGAGAGAGAGAGAGAGAGAGAGAGAGAGAGAGAGAGAGAGAGAGAGAGAGAGAGAGAGAGAGACTAATTCCTGGCTTTGGCTTTATCTCATTAGGAGGTTAAGCGATTTTCTGCATTACAACGCTCTATGAAATGTCCCCAAAGAATAACCTGCCGCCATAAGCGCAAAATTAAGGCGCAATGTAGGTGCTCTGAATATCACAGAAACGGGAACGTGGGGTCAATGTTGTCCGGCTCTTTTTCCGCCTGGGTAGAGATCACAGATCACTCTTACAGTGACACTATCGCGAGGCAGCGCTGCACAGTAATTAAAAAAGAAAAAAAAAAGAAAGAAAGGAGAAAAAAAAGGTAGACCAAGTTCCTCGCGCAAAGCGTCGATTACACACTTCCCGTCGCTTTGCGTCGAGGCGAAGCATCTTCTTCTTGTTTCGTAATGCGTTGGGATGCTCCGATCCGACCGCGGCGTGCGCGCGCGGAGCTCTCAGCTGGTGGTGGATGCGGCGCGTCGCGTCGCGTCGCGGCGGCTGCGTGGACTGAAAATTTGTTATTGATGAGATCTCCCGAGAGTCATAAATCCCGGATCGGATCCCATAAATCCTCCTTATGACCCAGTTCGCGCCGATTCCTGGCTGGTGACAGACCGCCGAGCCAGCGCTCATGTGCATGGTACAGCTGTCGACAAGTCACAGCCGCCGGATGACTTCAGCATAAAACGCTCGGATATCGCGCGTTGCGGTCCGATGGGATTCCGTTAAAAAAATGCGCTTTGAGTATGCGCGTAGATATGGTGTCATGTCAGTGAACTTTTGCATCATGAAATGACAAAAGTATAGGACAAAAGAAGGGTTGAATGGAAGAACAGTAATGTACTATGACTTCCAAAAGAAAGATCCCTGGTCAAAATACTTACTCCTTCAAATAAATGTAAGATTTGAGCAATTTTGTGACTTTGAATGTCATTGACCAAAATACTTCTTCACGGAAAAAAATGTATGGTACAATTAACCATATAAGTATATCAGATTTTGAGTTCAGCTAAAGAGTATGGTAAACTTCACCAAAGTATAGTGATCAATACCACATAACAGGTGGAATAAGTAATTTGCTATCCTAATTTTACCACTAGTTAATACATTGAGTACTCTTATGAAGTTTACCATACTTTCTAGCTGACATTGAATTCTGTTATGCGTATGGTTGATTGTACCGTGCTTTCGTTCGTGTTTGTTTGTTTGTATCTTTGTTTGTTTGGTATATCTTTAAATGTTTCAATGGTACCATAGGCGTATCCAGCAAGCTGGTGACTGCGCATCCTTCCCATTTGAACGTATGATAAACAATCGATTATTGAAAGGGCTCAAACCCCCTTGAGACTAATCGATTATTTTTGATGAGATCAAATGGGAAGATTACGCTGTTGCCAGATTTTTGGATTCACCAAGGGATCCATTTTCCATAAAATTCCCCTGGGTCGGGAAAAAGTACTGTTACCATGAAATCATCTTTGACCATATGAAGTTATCTCTATTTTGGTCCGTAGCCAGCTGATCAGTAAGGTCAAGCGACGTCTTGTCGTCCAGACGATGAACCAGTCTGAGTCATATTAGTCTTTTTAAGTCATAAATAGAGGAATGGAACAAATTCTGTGAGTCACCCTAACGGTAATTTATGAGGTTAGCATCTATGAAAAAGAGAAAGAAAGAACGAGAGAGACAGAGGGAGAGAGGGAGAGAGAGAGGGAGAGAGGGGGAGAGAGAAAAACAGAGAAAAAACAAGATAATAGAATGAGAGGAAAGGAAACCAAAAATCAATGCGACGCGAAGCGAATGAGAAATCTAACAAGAAATGTCACGTCGGGTCATCGCGAGACGACAGATTAAAATAGTTTACGTTTCATTACGGATTTCGTACGGTTTTATGCACGTTAGTGAATGCGGATGGAAGCTGTTGGAAGCTCTTGAATTAATTGGAGAGGGGATTTTACTCTTTTATGTTCTGAGTTTATGATTCATATTTTGGCGGCGGGAGCGCCATGCTTCAGCGATGCAAACGATTTTATTCCTCTGCTTAATTCAGAGATTGTTTGTATTGCCTTCTTGTCAGATCAGATTTGAGCAGTGGCGTAGCGTGCAACTTGGCAACATTGTATGTACTGTGTCCATTTAAACCCGTACAAAAGGTCGAATAAGAAGGTGTTCACCCAACACCCTATCGTTCGATCTTTTTCATGGGTTTAAATGGACGAACTGCAACGTTGCCAAATAGCGCCCTACGCCACTGGACCTGATGTTTAATACCATTTAGAGTTTCCATATTCTATCTGAGAGTTGCACCATGTCATGTCCTTCTTCTTCAAAATGAAAAAAAAAAAACTGATAATGGAGCGCTCAAGAGGCAAAATGTAAGTATAGTGGATGACGCTATTCAAAATTAGTTAGGTCCCTATTCAAAACAATGACGCTCGTTATTGTAAGGAATTATGTTATTCAGAATAACATCCAAGCAGAAGGAAAATAAACAATGATTACTGCAGTCAAGGTACTATGACCTTCCAAAGAAAGTCCTTTCATCGAACTGGTCCTTGACTTTCAAGGTCTTTCAATAAGCGTTGAAAAAAAGAAAAATAGTGTGACGTCAGTCTTGAAACTCCGTTAAGAAAGCATTTAATGGACAGTTGCAAATTGTGGGGAAAAACCGACTCAGTAGGTAAATGCGAAGGGAATGGCACCAAAGTAAGTAGGCGAGTGTATCCTATCGTCTGACAATCCTGAAAAAAACTATTACACTCACAGAAATGTGTAATTTTTAAGAAGGAAATGAACTTCTCGCAATGCGAACATTTTTGAACGAATGGCTGCAATTAACGGGGATTTTAAATGTAAATGAAAGAGATCAGAGAAAGGAAATAATTTGAGCTTTGAGACGAAGGAATTAAAAGTAGCTCAGGCGGAATTTTCAAGGAAATTCTTTTTCTCTACGACAATGTGGATTTAGAAGGTTTAAAAATGCATTCGTTCTCATGTATGTTGCAAATTATCTCGTTACAAAGTAAGCAAGCGCCAGCACTAATGCGAGCAGTATTCGACGAAGTGGGACTTATATAGTTCTTTAATTGTTCGGTAGATTTTTTTAAAACATTATGTAGCACCGCTAAATAGTTACATACTAATGCATACTCAAGGTACTTGGTGTGAGCGAGAAATGAGATAGGGAGCAGTGGCATAGTCAACTTGAGATTTTTATGGGGGGGAGAACCCCTGAATAGTTGAACAAGGAGGACTTTGGGGAACACCCTCCAGTGAGAGGGGGGTCCGGGATTCTTCACGGAAAGAAATTGAAAATTCAGGTTCTCTCAGACGATATTTTAAGCAATTTTACCCTATAAAAATTGCACTTTACTTACATTTTGTTCATTTTTAAA
Organism: Trialeurodes vaporariorum; assembly: GCA_011764245.1. Lineage (NCBI taxonomy): Eukaryota > Metazoa > Arthropoda > Insecta > Hemiptera > Aleyrodidae > Trialeurodes > Trialeurodes vaporariorum. The sequence continues at coordinate 56,654,544 of VMOF01000220.1, forward strand.
GACAAAGGAAGAATTTTTCATATCAGGCTCCCTTCAGACGCAATTTAAGGGAAAATTAAGGTGATTCTCAAGTGTTTAGTGCCAATTTCTACCACCAGATCGCTACCGTTCGATTAACGTCAAATTACAGGCCTAAAGTAATTTATATTTGAGAAAGCGGAATGTCAGCTACTAGATAATCATCAGAAGAACGTCTCTCCAAAATATCTCGTCAATAACTTCAAAAATAAGGCTGAAAGTACCAAAACATGAATTATTGCATTTCGGTACAAGAATCGATTTGCGATTTTTCATTTTTCGGAACTTTCAGCCTTACTTTTGAAATTATTGACGAGATATTTTGCAGAGACAATGACAGATAGTAATATCCATTAGCTGACACTCCGTCTTCTCAAATATGAATTACTTTCGGCCTGTAATTTGACATTAATCGGACAGTAGTGCTCTAGTGGCAGAATTCAGCACTAAACTCTGAAGAATCACCTTAAAGCTGTTTTTGCGCCCGACGAAGTTCAGCATTTGAGTTTTTAAACACCCTGTATTTTGATTTTTTTCCCGCGCCAGGGATGGATGCTGGATAGTTCTATGTCAACTTTTTTTGTTCCACATCTCTGACCTTAAAAATCTGTGACTACATAACCCCTGGCTGAAACAGTTTGCACGTTAACGAAGCTTTGATTCATTGACCGTGCACTTATTCGTGAGGCTGTGTGAAAGTGACACATCAGTGAAAGCGGAAGTCATCTTGATTTTTTCGGTGAATGACATAACCAGCACCATGGGCGGATACAGGGGATTGTCTTTCTCTCTCTCCTTCCATTTGAACTTATGTGTTAGAAAAGACAGCAGAGGGGGCCATCACGTGACTTTGGCCCCCTCTTCTGTCCTTTTCTAACGCACGTTTTCAAATGGGAGGAGAGAGAGAAAGACAATTCCCTGTATCCGCCCATGACCAGCACTCGACCAGCACTCTCTTTCAACTGTCACAATTTCTCCAAGTTCAGAGGAAGGAAACAGATACACGTGCACACTGTATTGACAGAAAAAATGCATGTTTCAAAAATACACTCATAAGACTATCCATATGTAATGCAGAGAGACTTTAACGTCGGGGTAAGAGAATGTGCGCTAGGCTCCATGGTCTGATATTCAAAGCAATGCTATGCCGTTCATGTTCATTTCAGTGGCGGCTCGTGCGATTTGGCAACGTGTTTTTATCCTATTTAAATACATGAAAAACAATCGAAATCGAATGGCTGCCAGCCTCCGCTTGAATCGATTTTTTACCTAAGTTTAAGTGGGAAAAATGCATGGTTGCCAAATCTCACGGGCCGCTACTGGTTTATTTCAAGACATTTTTTTCAATTCACCGATGATTCCACCGGTTGAAAGAAAATATCACAGTTCAGTTCAGTTCAGTTTATGACTAAATGCAGGAAAATAATAGCATATGTAGTATTTTTTCACTTGGTGCAATCGTCGTTAAATTATTAAAACATCCGCAAGTTTTTTTAAAGTCCTCGACGACTCCACCGGTTGAGAAAAAATTACTGATGCGAGTATTTTCCTGCAGTGCATTTATCGCACTGAACTGAACTGTGTGATCTTTTCTCAACCGGATCAATCATCGGTGCATTAACAAATTACATTGAATATACACGGAGAGGCAGCTCTGATTTGAAGAGGGGAAATGTTAACTATCCATTGGATGTTTAAATAGAGCGGTTTGTTTGCGTTTCTACGATCTCAAAACTTTTAGCAGGATGACTGCGCGAAAGTTCGAATTGAAGATCTAAGGGGACGAAAGGGTTAAGTAATCATTTTTGAATTTTGAGTAAAGTTATTATTAAAAGTTCAAATATTCGACGTATATTGGACGTTTGAGATGAACATTAACAATATTAGTTTATAAACTGGGTTTCTACCATGTATTTTTGACTCTAGTAGGAAATTAAAAAAAAAAAAAAATCATGACTTTTAATTTTAAAATGTTGGTTAACCTCTTCGACTCGGCGTCCTCTTAGTTCTCCTTTACGTGGAATATTATTGAGTCAAAATATATCTAACTCTAACTTTAGGTCGAAGTTAATGAAATAAAAGAAGAAGGCGTGAATTTGGGTGTTTTACATATCAGAATGTGTTCTTTATGATTTTCGTAAAATTTTAGGCAATATTATGGTTGAGTCAAATTGTTGATAAAACTATTGCAACAAGCTCGTCCCAGCTTGAATTACAGTTCTTTCAAACAATTTTAAAAAATGACCAGCCTTGTCAACAAAGGATTAAATTTTGATTCCTCTTTCGGTTATCATAACAAGTGAATGCTCTTTTTAAAACGATTTCAACGTAAAATCAATTAACATGAATTAAAGTTCTTTCAAACAATTTCAAAAAATTACCAATCTTTTCAACAAAGGATTAAATTGTGATACCTGTTTCGGTTATCATAACAAAACTTAGTTGTACCAATACATTCTTTTTAAAACGATTTCAACGTAAAATCAGTTCCCCTTATATGGAACTTTGGAAGTGAAAGAGTAGAGAGGCAAACAAAGTGCCTGAAAGAAGGTTGGGTCTTACCTTTTTTGGGGGTTCGTCAGCTCTTTGGGCTTTACAAGCACTGCGGCAACCTAAGCAACAGAGACAAAGCAAGACATACGCGACGTTTACATTTTCTCCGCTCTGACATCCATCGCAAGCAAAGATTAAAGCAAATGAACTGTGAGGGGACTAGACTTAAGAAGTAGAGGAGTTTTGGAACTCTCAATTCAAAGTTTTGACATGACGAAGGTGGAGGTGTGAGACCGTAAGGTGTCAGCACGATCATCGCACACTTGGTTATTTTGACGAAGTTTCCAGTTTGAAAGTATATTTTTTCATATTTTACTTTACATTTTAGAAGAAGAAGAATAAAATCAAACAAAATACCGGATTTCTTGAGCTGAATTTCCTTTCTTCTGCAGGAGGGGGAGAGGTTGAAAACATTTTCATTGCTTTTCACAATCTTATTGTTTATGGCTTACACCAAATTTTTTTTTTTTTTTTTTTTTTTTTTTTTTTTTTTTTTTTTTGCGGTTTGAAAAATGTGGTTCGAAAAACTGTAAGAAGAGGAAGCTTACACGGTTTCTTCGTTATCTTTTGTCATGTTATCTTCATTTCCTTTCCTTTTTTTCTATTTTCTCCATTTTCTTCCTTTTCTTCTCTACCTTTTGTCTCCGTTTTCCCCCTTTTCTCAGTTTTCCCTTTTTTCTTTTTATCTCTTTTTCCCTTTTTTCCCCCTCCTAATTTCTTTTTTCATGTTTTCTTTGAGCCCTAGCCTTCCGAAAATAAGGAGGGGGGACTCAACTCCTTAAAGCTCCTCTCCCTCGGAACACCGCGCCAATGCACATGTGCTGTCACTCTCTCTCAAAGACTTCTAATACAATCCTCTCTCTCTTATAATAAACCCACTCATTGTCAGTGGCAGCTCGTGCGATTTTGCAACCAAGTAATTATTCCAATTGAAAATTAGGCTAAACAATCGATTATTGGGAGGGCAGGCAGCCTTCAGGGGAATCGATTGTTTTGTATGTATTTAAACGGGAGATACACAGTTGCCAAATTGTACGCCACCGAACCCACTGTGCGGTGCTGCGGTCGCCCAAACTGAATGAACGAGAGAGATGAATCGACTTCGTGCGGTTATTACTCATCGCGTCGTCATCATGCTTAGGCTCCAACTCCGCTGAAAATTGTCCGATTATTGTCTTCACCTCCTCCTCCATTTTCCTATTGGACGAAGCCCTCTAAACCCCCCCCCCCCATCACCAAATCTTGCCTCTTCTCGCTTTGGATCCTCCGTTTAAGGATGACGCTCCTTCGTCCTTTATTATTGTCACCTCTCATCTCTCCCGCGTGTGAAGAGTCCTAAAGCTTCTTCACGCTGCATTTTTCGGTGACAAAGCAACAATAACTCCGCTCTAAATTTAGTCCTTCCCCTCGTCTTGACTACCCCCTCCCCTAACCCTCACCCTCACCCTCGCGCGGGTCTTTTCAGAGGGCGCGCACATTGAATGTATATAGGTAGATGAAGCTAGCATCGCTCAATCTACGTAGCGCAGTGCATCAAAACACGGGTTTTTCCGGACACGAAAAGCTCTTTTCTTTTCACCTTTACATTTCGATTTAAAAACTTTTCTCTTAAAAAAAAAAAAAGTTTTAAAAACTTTTGTCTTAAAAGAAGCAACATTGGTGGCTGAAAATCCATATTTCAGGACCAATGCCCCACTAAAATGTAAAATTAATCATTCAACTCAGTTTTTAGTTATATGTTGATTTATCTTGTATTATTATGAATGTAGTTTCATAATTGGACAGTAGCGTATACTTTTGCTACATCAATACGACACATTGATTCTGACGTAAAATTTGGCGAAAATAAACGCGATGCGCACATTGAAAACTTTCAAAATCCACTCGTTACTCAGAAAATCATTCCCGCAGTTTAGACAACCTGCGCGATACACTATAGACAATATTATCACCGACGTACAACTGTATAGATGGAACCAACGCATTTCTGTAAATATCAAAATAAGTATCACATAACTCACAAACATTTGAATGTTTCGTTTAGACAGTGAACAAAAAGCGATAGGCATAATACCAGATTCTAGTCCTATCACCAGAACACAACGATATGTGAATGACTGAAAGTCTAGTACTTTGACCAGAAAATTCTGGCGTTACTACCAGAATATATGGTCATGGAACTAGAATTTCCTAAACGTTCTCAATAACTAAGGTACTAATACTAGAATTTGGGTAATTACACTATCCCTTCCAAAATAGGCTCACAAATTATCACATTCCTGGTATTTTTTTTTTTCAGTTCTGCTTACAATTTGTTGTATTATATTGTAATCTTTGATAAGCCAGAAAAGACCAGACAGCAAATGCAGCCAACATTGTTTGTATTTTACCCTTTCCAGCAAGGTGGTACACATATGTACCATTTTCTGTAACATGGGTTCCAATGGAGTTTAAATGGACGATTTGCAAAAACATGTGTGACTCATCAAAAGTCTTAGAAAATTGTCCTCTTTTGAACGGTCTCAAAAAAATCTCAAAAAAGTCAGATTCCAAAATACGTGCTGGAAAGGGTTAAAAGAAAATTCTATCATTTTGTAATTACGATGTTGTTTACGTTTATATACTCCGTCTATGTATTAGAATGCCGGTTCAAACAGTGTCTAGTGTAGCGCGAGCTGTTTGAACTAGAAGTGATTTCCTGTGTTGATGAGTGGTTTTTGAACGTTCTTAAAGTTCACATAGTTTTTTTTTGTCTCATTTTACTCGATAATCAAGGTTTCACATTGTTGCAGCAAAAGAACGAAACATACCTCTTTGATGTCCGTATGAGTTCACATTCTGGTCCACTGCGCGCCACGCCACTCCGGCCGGAGAAGTGTCGCGCGTGAAATTTCCATAAGAATGGTCGAACCAAAAACAAATCCGAATGGTTTTTCGTGATCTTTTTTTTTTTTTTTTTGCTTGTGTATACTTATATACACCTCGTATGGGTTTATCACGTGCCCTTCGTTACGCCCATGCCGCTGAGATGACGGGGAAATACTGCCATGTGCATTGCGCATGGCAACCATAAAGTGACAATGATTTTGTTCGGGAAAGGCAAGTTCCTTTGGATAAATGGGAAGATAAATGAGTATACTCTAGTAATAGCCGGAGCTAAGAATTTGTCTTTCTCTCTCTTTGTCTATTTGATCGTATGTAGTAGAAAGGGACAGAATTAGAGACTGAAGTCACGTGACAGCCCCTATACCCATACTTTTCTAGTACATTCACTCAAATGGGCGAAGAGAGAGAAGGACAATACCCTGGCTCCGGCTATGTACTCCAGAGCACTGGCGCAAGCAGGATCTCTTCCATCTCTCTCATTTCCCATTTGAATGCATGAGTAGGAAAAGGACAGAAGGAGGGGGTTTTATCCCTTTGTCCATCCTTGTCTAACATACGTTTCTTAATGGAGAAAAGAGAGAAATGAAGAAACTCTCGGTGCGCTACTGCTCCAGAGTCTAGACTGGGAAAGAGAGAGAACGAGGAGCAGGAGCAGGAAGGATAAACTAATTTCGGAGCAGTGGTGAGAAATCTGGCAACGTAGCATTTTGTCCATTTGAACCCATATGAAAGGTCTAATCCGATGGTCATCGCCGATCCCTAGACAGTTCGATATTTTTCGTGAGTTCCAATGAACCGCAAATGCAACGTTGCCGGATTATACGCTTCGCCACTGTTTTGGAGAGGGGAAACAGGTCTGATGGCCTGAAAACGAGAAAAATTGCGTGAATGTAAATACATTGAAAATATATGAACCGTACTTATAAAACTTCAGGTTTAAAACAAACCGAATCTTCATTTATTATAAATAAACGGTAGGAAATACCCCACGAACACTTTTTCACATCTAAATTTAATTTGGGGGACCCCTTATATTCTGGGGGGAACCCCGATACCCCCTTTTATTCCTCTGGGAGAAACCCCCAGACACCCCTATATTATTCTGTGGGAGACCCCCAGACACCCTTATGGCATTCTGGGGGAGACCCCTTGACCCCCCCCCCGTCACCTTTTAAGGGGTTAATTTTACTGTACAGGCCCGGTTGCATCAGAATGTTTTGTAAATCTCCATCAAAATTCTAACAGCCATATTTGAAACATTCCAATTTTTCCCTAAGTTCACCCATTTTACCAATTTTCTCATCGATTTTAATGGAAACTTTTTATCCTCCATAGTTTAGGATTTAAATGTTCATAAAAAAAAAAAAAAAAAAAAAAAAAAAAAAAAAAAAAAAAAAAAAAAAAACACCGCTGGTGAATGTTGAAAGCAACTTCTTTGCAGAATTTGGATGCTTATAGACCAGTGTTGGCGCGGGAAATCTGGCAACAATGCATTTTGACCATTTGAACCAATGTAAAATATCGATTTGAGGGAGTGCACAGTGCAACCCCAGTACTTCGACCTTTTCCATGACTTTGAATGGACTCAATACAACGTTGCCAGATTGCACGCTATGCCACTGATTTAGACCATTCGTTCAAAAGTTATGTTGGGATACAGACAGACAGACATCTGCGCCATCGCAATACTTTCTCAGTTTCTAACTTTGTTAGTTGTGAGAAAGTAAAGAAAAAGAAAACAAAAACGAAAAAGGGAGACTCGAGCGTGTAAATTATCTTAAACCAATCGTTAAGACTGTTTGTGAGAGTTTACTATTAGTTCAGAATTGTAAGACTTTATTGTTGTTATGGTATTGGTAACAGTCGTTAAATTGCCGTAGTTTTTAAAATTTATACCGCTTATGTATTCCTAACTTTGCAAGATTCTGATGCCTCAAAAACAGAACTTTCATCAAAGAAACTTCTATGCTTTGTCTCCCTATTTCCTTACAGTTCTCCCACTAATGAGAGTAGTGTAGTCTGTGAATATAGATTATTTAATGTTTTCCGCGTAGATTTTGCAACCTTGTTGGCGTAAATACGGTTTATCATTGCCCGTTGTATTATGAGTGAAGTGTCTAACCGGCCGTTCGAGCGAATTCGTGGCCATTGAAAGTCGTTCCAGTGTTTAGCGAGCCCCTCGCACAACGAAAGCTCATATTCGAGGCGCGGGACTGACATAACTTTATCTCTTAAGCGTAATATAAGTACGTCTTAAAAAAAAAAGAAGAAGAAAAATGAAAGTGTAGTGACCCTCGTAAAAAGTGCCTAGTTAACCCAGTTTTGAGAATTCCTATCGAGTCACCATCTGCGCAATGGACCACGTTATTAATGGGACCTGCTGCAATAAGAGCGGGAGCTTATAGAATGCGCGAAATCGCATTGAACAGATGAGACTCTTTCTTATTATTATTTCAGCACGGTGACTATCAAATTATGTTGGAGCAGGTTATGCAATACGCTGTACAAACCTCGTGATTTTGCGGAGTCAGAAAATTATTCGCTAGCTGTTGAACATTCACGTCAAATTTAACCCTTTTAGTGCCATATACGAGTAGACTCGTTTCTGTGACTAGATCTTCCTCACACAATGTCAGTCCCCCCCCCCCCCCATAATTCGACGTCCACGTATAGGCGTGAGTCGAATCCAACGTTAGTACGTTACATGACCATCTTTCACGTTTTAAATTTTTCGAAGGACAATGCATGTGCGAATAGGCGAATGGATGTTTTTTCCTTTGTACTTTCTGAGTCATAGAATCGAAGAAAAATAATAATTGAAGTGATCGAATCATTGATCGCGGTAGAAAAAATGAAAATTTGTTTGGAAATTTTGAAACGTTGGATTCGACTCACGCCTATACTTCAGATGGGCGACGAATTTCCTGATGACTACTCAATACACACTGTTAAAACTTGACGAAATAATGTGTTAAAAATTGGAAAATAACGTTCTCTCGAGCGCCTTCAATCAATAGTGTATGCAAAATCAGCACCGCGATGTAGTAATATTTTAACTACCCTCTTAATTTGAGAGGGAGAGAGCATTGCCATGTCTTCATAACTTGAGTCCCTTTATGGAAATATTGTATAGAGGTAGTACTGACATGACGCTTTATGTATTCGAGAGAGGCTGATCGCTTGAACGCATTCGAAGGTTAAGTTCGATTGCATTGGACCAGTGGTGGACAGGCGGATATGCCGCCATTTCGGTTCGTTCCCATAAGTTCCTCTACTCTTGGACTTTGTGTGGAGCCTTCGATGTCTTGGACTACGTGAAAGCCTCAAACGAACGACCAATCCGAACTCACAACCATGTTTTTTGCCATCTGAACCTTTGCAAAAGTATCGATTTCTCAGGAATCTAGGAAGTTTCGGCGCGCAAATTTTGGCGCCGGAAATCTGGGCGCGGGGAGATTTCAGCGCACGGAGATCTCGGCGCCTGATTTTTTTTCAAGCGGTAAAGTTTAAGTAACGTCAAGCGTAGTTAATACTTGGATCTATTATGGCGAGACAGTTTTTTTTCAAGCGGTAAAGTTTAAGTAACGTCAAGCGTAGTTAGTACTTGGATCGATTATGGGGAGACCGTTTTTTTCTCCAGTAAAATCATAATATTTTCAACTTTTCCTTCAAAATGATGATAGCTGAAAACTAAAATTCTGGCAAGCCACCCCTCTATTTGGAAAGTTATAAATGCGTTCAAGAGTGAAGAAAAACTGAACCGAGTGAGACTGGAGGAATTCATTTCGAAGAAGGAGGAATCGAAACAAAAGAAAAAATATGCTGCAGTGACACAGCGATTGGAAAAATTGTGTGAAGACTTCGAAAATTTTACAACTTTAGACTTTCTTCGAGGAATTGCTGACAACTTGCAATATTAAATTTTCTCCAATTCATTCGACAAGGGCAGCATACACCCGCAATACCTATTTATATTCCACATATTTATCTATTTATTCATTCTTTTTTAGCACATTTTTAAAAAATTGACAAAGGGCCATCTACACCCTCACAAAAACTTTTTAAACACGCCCAAGAGTGTTCTTTAAGGGGGGGGAAGCCTTTCCCCCTAAAAAAAACTTTTGGCCAGTCCTGAACCTGGATAATTGTGAAGGAAAAGTTGAAAACATTATGATTTAACTGAAGAAAAAAAAATGGTCTCCTCATAATCAATCCAAGTACTAACTACGCTCGACGTTACTTAACTTTAACGCTTGAAAAAAAATCAGGCGCCGAGATTTCCGTGCGCCGAAACTTTCGCACACCATTTCTCAGGGACTTAGTGAATCCCTCAAGATCGATTATTTTACGTAGGTTTAAACGGCGGGGGGGGATCCGTTTTAGTCATATTGAACGAACCACCACTGGGGACTTCTTGGGTGGCATTCGCTCCGTGCAACTTTCAATAATAATCCTGATTGACCAATGACCATTGCTCTTTAAATCAGGATTGCAAAAGACGCTGATTTTTTGAAGTACCAACTAGACGAAATAACAAGGACAATATACAGATCAATTATCATGAAGTAATGATAATTTCTTCATAAAAGCAGTCGCTCCATGACTCTTTATTTTGAATTAATCGACCGAGCGAAAGAATTTCCTGGATGCCGCCGAACACGGAATGCCTCTGTTGCGGCAAAAGCGAGCTCAAACCTATACATTTAGTGGTCAGGAAAAATTGGGTTTCGTGACAACTAGCAATGATCATTATATGAAAGAGCGGAACTACAGGGAGAGCGCATTGGCGGTTTCACCCCTCACCACTGTGCCTTTAAAAAAAAAAAAAAGGAGAAGTTATCCGAAATTCAAATCGGTCGTGGAACTTCGAGTGCACCGGTCAATTTGAATTTTAAATGCATGCGTGATAGCCCCAAACAGGTGAACCTATGTATATCATTCATATATTTCTAATGAAGAGTTTTTATTGCCTAAAAATGGAGAATTAGATTTGACGCATGGACGATCAAATACTACAAATAGCCATCACGTATTTAATTTTCCAAGTTTGTTGAATATTTGTCTTGGGTGCATGAATTGAATGATTTAAAAATGACATTAATCGAGGTCGGGTCACGTCTGGAGTGAGAGACAGTATCGCAACGAGAGTTTCTTCATCTCTCTCTATTTGCTCCATTAAGGAACGTATGTTGGGCAAGGATGAACAATGGGATAAAACCCCCTCTTTCCGTCTTTTTCCTTCTTATACATTCAAATGGAAAATGAGAGAGATGGAAGAGATCCTGGTTGCGCCAGTGGTGAGAGAGATAGTCAGTTTGCTATACAAACTTTACTTGAGATCTCTTTTGCTTGACTTGGACTTGAATCATCCTTCAAATTCAATTTGCAGTTGAAAAACACACTCTGATGAGCCAAAACGTCTTGAGATTTGTTAAGAAACTTACAAGAGATTTACAAGTGAGATTTAGACACGAATTTGTAATTCAGAGCCAGAAACGCACAATAGTGCACTTAAGGCAAATATCAAGAATATATTTCAAGATATAGCTCGCTAGCTACCTACAGCTAAACTCGACAGTTTTCAAGAATTATAATTACCACATGCATCTTTGAATTGCAATTTTTTCACTCGACTCGACTTAAATTGAGAAGTACTCGAGCCAAGCTAAAGTCAAGGCACTCTCAAGGAAAGTATCTGAATTTCAATCTAAGGAACCACGACAACTGTTTATAGCGATTGAAGTCTGATGAGGTCCGATAAGGACATTGTTATGGCTATCAATGTGGACTTCTGTGACGTCACGCTGAACGAGTCTATCTGAAAAATCTATACTGAGACGAGCACGGACTCAAAAGCTGTTTTTGATAAATAGAGGGAGTCAGTTGGACGGCATTTGCATGGCAGGTAGATTGCATTTGATTGTTACAATATTAGTAATTAATTCTATAATTACTAACTTGCACCATAGCAGTAAGGCTCAATAGAGCTGTTGCAAACTCTTGTTACAAGCTTATTAATAGTTGATCATGGGGTAATACCCTGTAAAATAATGATTATAGCGCACTAAAAAATCACGAAATCCACTCCTAAACTTACAAAATGCTTTTAAACGCGAGACCGTAATGGCGGCCAGGGCCGCGGATTTCATTGGGGTTCCCTATCTTCAATCAGCGCCATCTACACGAGGTGTCCTCGCAACACCACACAAGAAGAAGAAGAAGCATACAATTGCCATAAGAAAACCGCGGCCTCGGCCGCCATTACGGTCTCGAATTTAAAAACATTTTGTGAGTTTCGGAGTGGATTCCGTGATTTTTTAGTGCGCTGATCGTTATTTTTACACACGGAAAAAAATCAGTGGTAAAATTAACCATAGCATAGTTGATTTTGGCACCTCCTACAAAGTATGGTAAATTTCACCTGATGTTTGGTATGATGAAGCACACTACTAGTTTAATATAACGCGCAGATGGATGCGTTGACCAAAAGTGTACCTCATCATGCCAAACATCAGATGAAATTTACCATACTTTGTAGGAGGTGCCAAAATCAACTATGCTATGGTTAATTTTACCACTGATTTTTTTCCGTGCAGGGTATTACCTCATGATGAACTATTAATAAGCCCGTAGCAAAAGTTTGAAACAGCTTTATTGTACAAAAATAAAAAATAAAATAAATAGATAAAATAAAAAAAAAATGTGTAGGACTCCGTTCTTCCTCACATTACTACAGGGAAAGTGATTTTCGGTTTAGTGTCATCACCCTTGATCTTCTTCTTCTTCTTGTGAGCTTTGCAGAACTGTGATGTGCGTGCTCAGTACCCGTTGCACAGAGGGACGAAGGTATGGAATTTCCCGGACATTTTTTCATGGACAAAAATAAAGATTATTCGAGCAATCAATGGCAAGATAACTAAACACTGAGTTTAATAAACGATTTCACAGTTCAAATTGAGGTAGATAACATGGTTTTTAGGCAGAATAACGAATTTAAAACGTTTTTTAAGCAAAAAACCAACGAGCTATACATTTATCTAGAGTGGCGGTTTAATAGGTGACCTGCGTAACCAGTATGGGGTATTTTGAGGTTAGGTTTAAGCGAGTAATTTGTCCATTTGTTTCTGTGTATTTTGGTGCTACACGGCGCACAGTAGATCGGAACATGCTTTGACGCATTGTGCGGTGGCGCCGCATCAAAATACACGGAAACAAATGGACAAATTACTCGCTTAAACCTAACCTCAAAATACCCCATACTGGTTACGCAGGTTACCTATTAAACCGCCACTCTAGATAAATGTATAGCTCGTTGAAAAAAACGAAAATTTTTTATGTTCGAAAAAAAAATCATGTTTTGGAGCAGTGTGCGTCTGTGTGCGTGTGTGCGCGCGAGTTCGAGCGACATGTCTTGTGTGTGAATGCGTCTACCGCTCTTGCCGCGCTGCTCGCTCGCCTAATCACTGATTTGTCACGCTCGTGCAGGCAGCATCGTCTTGAGATGAGCTGAATGAATGTACATATACAATATAAACGAGAGCGACTTCGCACTCTATCTTAGATATACGCGGCTCTTTCTCTCTCACTCACTCACTCACTCACTCACTCACTCTCTTTCTCCCTCCAAACTTTGCCTAAACACTGTATTCTTTCTTTCTTTATTTTACATCTGTTATTAGTATTTGTATTTACTTTTTTTTTTCCAATAAAAAACAGTTCATCATCATCATCATCTATCTCTCTCTCTCTCTCTCTCTCTCTCTCTCTCTCCATCTAGCGCGAGTGTTTTATGTAGAGGAGGACATAGATAAGGGCTGAAGTCAAGTGTTGGTAGCTCCCTCTATCCCTTGCTAACGCATGTGTTCAAATGATGGGAAGGGAGAAAGAAAGAGAGAAAGAGAGAGAGAGAGAGAGAGAGAGAGAGAGAGAGAGAGAGAGAGAGAGAGAGAAATTCCTTGGACCCACCTGTGTACGTTTAACGTATTGATGTGCTGCTCCGGAGCTTCTCTCAATGGAATCGAGACTCGGGAGTGAGTCCGGTCCGCACACCTCATTGGCTATATATTGTCTATGGCAGCGTCATTGATGCTTTCAACACATGACTCCCCCCCAATGTTGCCAGATTGGGGTGAAAAAGCCGTACGTTTTAAATTGATTTAAATGGGGACGATGCGGCTATTTACCCTCGATCTGGCAACACTGCTCCCCCCATTCCTTCTCTCCCCGTAGACTCATTCCTCTGCTTTCTACCCCTTTCTCCTCCTTCTCAATGAAACGTAATCTGTCGTGTGCGCTCTCGGCAAGGACAATGTGAATGTTACATTCAAAAACTGTAAGGTTTCAGGGCGCAGCTTTCTCCATAAATTAGGGCTGCTAAGAACTTTCGTAAAAGAAGAGTTGAGAATTAGCTTTAATGTACAGGAAACAATAGGAAAATTACCATTATGCCAGTTGAAACCTTAAAAATCTACTCGTTAACTTGCCATTAATTTGATGAAAGCTTTAACTCATATGCTTTTGCCCAGAATTATTTAAACTTTTCTGGCCTTTTTCTCAAAAAACACAATCTAGAAACTAAAAACACGCAAAATTGAACAAAGAGGAAATTTTGTGGTCCAGCTAAAGGACGTGCAAAGAGGGGTCAAGGGTGCAATTCACCTTCCAACTCCCTCCATCTCCTAAAAAATGGGGATTTTTATGTAATTTTTTTTTTTTTTTTTTTTTTTTTTTTTTTTTTTTTTTTTTTTTGAGAAAATGATCCAAAAACACTTTCTGGGATGCTTTAAAATTCAGTCTCTAAAGGTGTGCCCCCTTTAGCTCGAACAACTGTCTGGGCCCACCACTGATCAGTTTTGCTCAAAGCTCATCAATAAATTGCTAGTGCATGATTTATTTGCGCGATTTTTTACAAACCACCATGTTATAGTTAAGGAGCAAATCACTTATTCTTGAATAGACATCGTTTTTCAATTACATAAACAACAGGTTTGCTGGTAGTCGCATCGGTCGGTATCATATCCCATATAAATCAATCCGCCAAATCTGATAAACTTAGAAACGAGCAGACCTGTTTTCCATAAAACCGAGATGCGTTTGACTTTGAGCCATCGATTTATAACTGTTTCGCATGAACATAACGTTCGATCTCTTTACTCGTAATACGTAATTAATACTGGAAAAATGATTCAATTTACGGAGAATATTGCGTATTGGGTAGTTACACAAAGCGGAGCATTCGCGGATCATGTGCTTTTCATCAAATTAAATTTCCAGGACAGTGTATGCACAGTGTAGGAACAACGAATGCTTCGGTAGGATACTATCGATTTTTTTCCTCCCCCTCCTGTATACGTATCAATTATCCTCTCTTAAACCCACGATCCCAGAGCACCTCTGGACATGATTTCATTCAAAAGCAGCGTTATTGGTATGAAAATCGCTATATACAACATATTGCAAATGCCCATCTTTAACTGCAACCTGTAATTTCGAAGTGGAGCAGCGGCTATAATTTATTTAATTATCCTTTTTTGTGATGCAGAAAAGGAGACGCGAGTCGGAGGTCTCCGAGTGGCTGATTATTTTCTTATTTTCTTTTTCTTTATTTTTTTCTTTTTTTTATGAAAAATTGCAAATTTCCGGCTGTCGTAAATCAAAAAATTTCTCACCGAGACCCTATCCTTTCTCATCCCCATGGACTCTCGAGGCGGATCGTTGCGATGCGGCGGCGCGGCTGTCGGGGCCGAAGACGTGTAACCGGGCGGGCGTCCACCGTCGCAAATCCGTCCATTCGTGGGTTATGGCTATTTTTCAAGGGGGCCCTCTCTCGCGCGTCGGATCCCCATGCATCGTTGAGCGCTGATCGTTGACCATCCGTGGATAAATGGACGGATGGCGGGCGACACGACGAGACCGACGCGCGGCATGGAGACAGACAGGCGGGCGCGGGCGCGGTGCTCGGCCACAGTGGCGGCGGCGGCGAATTGCATTGCTCGAGGGGGCAACTTGTCAGCACGCCAATAGGCCGAGCCAGCCCCCTTTACAACCTCCGTCCAACCCTTCCCTCGCCACCCCCCTTCACTACAGCTTCGTAACAATATGCAAATAAATTGCAAGGAATACCCCACGAACATCTTCTCACATCAAACTTAATCTGAGGGGACCACAGACCCCCTGAATTACTCTGAGGGAGACTTTCAGACTACCTTTATTATTCTGGAGGAAACCCCAATATTCTGAGGGAGACCCCCAGACCCCCTATAATATTCTGGGGGAGACCCCTAGACCCCCCTATAATATTCTAGGGGAGACCCCCAGACCCCCCTATAATATTCTGGGGGAGACCCCCAGACCCCCCTATAATATTCTGGGGGAGACCCCCAGACCCCCCATAATATTTTGGGGAGACCCTGCATTCTTTCCAATGCAGAGGCGGTTCGTGAACAATCCACTTTCGCCGTATTTGTCTCTTGTTTGAACCTATAAAAAAGTTTCGATTTCTGGGGAGGAGGGGGGGGGCTCAATCGAGTCGGAAGAATCGAATCTTTCCAATAAGTTTGTATAAAGCAGACGCAGGATCCATATTACTTTTCACGAGCCACCAGTGGCGTTGAGGTGTTGATTCGGATGGCAGCGAGAAGTACGCTAATCGGTTACAGTGAAAAAAAAAATCGGCTTGAATGAACGGATCGGCATAAATCACTCACTCTCTTTTGTGACGAGGTTGCACCCTGACTAGGACCTAGACCAAGAGAGGAAACTTGGACTTTTCGGAGTGATATAAATTTCTGCTAACTACATTTTAACGGTAAAGTTGCCGCGTCGCGCTACCTCGGATAGAAACGTCAAAAAAAATTGATGAAAATATTATAATTCAACTAGCAAGGAATGGAGGAGAACGGGTCTCAGCTTGCCACACATTGGGTCAAAGATTACAGACTGGGCTATGGAGTGGAGGCGCGTGAATTGCGATCCATCCATTGTCTTTCCCAGTGGTCTCATTTGTTAGGGGAGGGGGATGAACTGCCCCCCCCCCTCCCTTTGGTTCAGCAAATCCCGACATTTTGGCTCACACAGAAAATTCGAGTTGCAAATTCCTGGATTTTAAATTCCCCGCTTTTCACTAAAGCATAAAGCAATCTGCGTATACTTTGAGATTAGTTATGCCAGGTTAAGTGTCTGAAAAAAAATCTGTATCTGCACTTAGTGTGCGCAGCTGGTCCACAAGTGGGGCTCAAGAAAGAGTGCGATTGTTAACACTACCAAAGACATTCCCTCTTAAATGACGTATTGCCAACGGGTTGTCATGCGCCAACAAGTATCGGTGCACACTCAGCACAAAGTTCAGAAAATGTGGACTCGCACGCCGCGTGATAATGGGGATATTGCACACTTTTGCTATAATCGATTTAACAGTCGATTATGGCGTAAAAACCTCAAAAAATAATGATGGCGGCACTAAAAACTTTCAAAATCCACTCATAAACTCAATAAACGCAGTTATTTGGGGGAGCGTAATGGTGGCCGAAGGCACTAACAATGGGAGATTCCCATCTAACAATTCTGAAACTCCGTCAAGAAGTGACCAATAAGAGACTACTTTCGTTTGACACCGGTGTCACTTGGTGTTGCGGTACCATTCATCGGATGTGGATCATCACTCTGATGACTAATTACTCTGTGAATCATCCTTGTCAGCATAGAAAGAGTGACGAAATTAAGATAGGAATCTCCCATTGTTAGTGCCTTCGGCCACCATTACGCTCGCCCAAATAACTGCGTTTATTGAGTTTAGGAGTGGATTTTGGAAGTTTTTAGTGCCGCCATCGTTATTTTTTGAGGTATTTACGCCATAATCGACTATTAAATCGCTTATAGCAAAAGTGTGTAATAGCCCCATTGTGCGGGATCATTCGACACGTGCAGACGCGACGTGCCATGTCGGAAAAAATGACTCTGAAACCACTTATTGTAAATGTGAGGATCAAAAACATGGCTGATCAGTGGCGTAGCGTGCAAATGGGCAACGTCGCAGTTCGTCCATTTAAACCCATGAAAAAGATCGAAGTATGGGGTGTTCGGTGAACACTCCGCATTCGATCTTTTACATGGGTTTGAATGGACACATTACAACGTTGCCAAACTGCACGCTACGCCACTGTGGCTGATGGTCTCGCCACCTTTAAACTTTTTCGAAATGCCTTTGTTTGAGTGTATGAGCTAACAAAATGTTTGGGTCAGAGCAATGTTCATACGCATAAAGAAGAACAATTGTTGTTACATCAATTGTGGATACAGAGGGGGGCAATCCCCCCTCCTTTCACCCAAAAATAGGGATAGGAGGGAAAAAGGAGGGGAATAGAATAAGGAAGAAAGAAAGAAGAGAGTAATAATAAAAGGGGGTCTCGATAGGGCAGAAAAATCCCAAGCTCCCCCCTCCCCCTACAGCCAAAAAAGGTGGTAAGAAGGGGGTGGATGGAGTAAAGAAAAAGTGCCTCAAGTTGCCTTTTGATACTGTCTTCGAGCTTATTGAATTTAGCAATTTTCAGCAAACAGTTTCTTTGTTTATGATCTTTAACAACAACGGGATTGGCAATTCTATTTCAAAAGATATTCAAAAGTAAATCATTAGAGGAGTAAAGAGAGAGAAAAATTATGAATCTATATCCAGCGGTGGCTTCTGAAATACTACATATCGAATTTTAAAATCCCCTGCATAAGATCCTATCAGTGGCGTAGCGTGTATTTTGGCAAAGTTGTATTTTGACCATTAAACCCCATGTAAAAGGTCGAATGCGAAGGTGTTCACCGAACACCCAATAGTTCGATCTTTTTAATGAGTTTAAACAGATGAACAGTGACGTTGCCAAATTGCACGCTTCGCCGCTGGATCCTATGGGAATGATTCAATAAGAGGCTCAATTGAACCCCCGAAGAAATCGATAGTTTCCTATAGATTGAAATGAGAGAAGAGCAATAATCGATTGTTTCCCACTAAATCTTTCCATCGGAGTATGCAACATACATTTCAGGCAATCTCAGTGACGACTCAACGGAGTGCACATTATCGGCCTATTTGTTTGATTGGTTCATTGAAATTCCTCACTGAATAAAAAGAGAGAGGTCTGATTAGGTATGAGGAAATCGGACCGTGCATTGCATGGTTCTCTAATCATAGATGTCATCACCATGGCAAGGGTAAGAGCTCCATCAGATAATATGCGTGGTATCCGCCCGTCCATCTCAAACGTCGGCATTGGAACGATGGGAAAAAAACCAGAACCCTTTACCATCGATTAATCGATTAATATCGCAGAGACCGGAGTGATTGATGAACGAAAGGAGCCAGCCTCTCGCCTAGTTTAGGAAAAGACAAAAACAAAACAAAAAAAAAAAAAAACAAGAAGTGAAACAAAACTAAAAAAGAAAGTAAAAGTGACCTACGACCAGAGAATTAATTTCCCTCCGTCTTATAATGAGCAATCATTTAACCATCCATTTATTTACGTTCATCTTGATTTTTTCTTCAAGGAGTTGGTAATGAGGCAATGCCCGAAATAGGTCTAGTTTTTGAGTCCAACTTTCGGAAGGGGTCGGCTGAATGATGCATAGCCGTAGCTAGGAATCACTTTCTCTCTCTCTCTCTCTCTCTCTCTCTCTTCTCTCTCTCTCTCCTTTTCTCTCCCTCATCTCATTTCTCTCTCTCCTCACCATTTCCTCTTTTTCTCTCTTCTCCTTCTTTCTCTCTCTCTTCTTCTCTCTTCTTCTCTCTTCTCTTTCTCCACTCTCGTCTCTCTTCTCCTCTCTCCTCTCTCTCTCTTTTCTCTTCTCCTCTCTTCTCTTCTGCCTGTTTGACTGCATGTGTTTGAAAAGGACAGAAACAGGGGCTGAAGTCACGTGATAGCCCCTATATCCATCCTTTTCTAACACATGCCTTCAAATGGGCTAAGAAAGAATCGATATTCAGGGATTCAAATGAAAGTCCGAGACATCGATACTTTTTCATTGGTTCAAATGAGGAAAAAAATAAAATTGACTGACAATTTTGTTCACGAGCCCCCACCGTGCATTTCGTCCATCTGAATCTTTAAAAAAGGTCGGATTTGAGGATGTTCCTACGATATTTTTCGTGAGTTTAAATGCATGATTTAACTTAAATTCGTCCATTTAAACGCAAAAGAAAGGTTTGTATCATGCTTAGAATTTATACCGAAAAAATCAAGAGTCCTTTGATTTTGAATATTTATTTGTTATGATAAGCCGTGGCGTAAATTTATTCATAATTTGTCGAATTTGTCTGAA
This sequence comes from Trialeurodes vaporariorum, assembly GCA_011764245.1. Lineage (NCBI taxonomy): Eukaryota > Metazoa > Arthropoda > Insecta > Hemiptera > Aleyrodidae > Trialeurodes > Trialeurodes vaporariorum. The sequence continues at coordinate 56,674,302 of VMOF01000220.1, forward strand.
CCAATAGTTCATTATTGGTAGTGCGCTGAGCAGTGAGCACTCCCTCGAATCGATATTTCCCATGGGTTTAATTGGACGAATCATAGTGTTGCCAGATTTCCACTGACTTTTCTACTTTCTTTTACTTACTTACTTACCCACTCTGTAATGCAAATTCGACAAATGATGGATAAAATACGCCACGATTTATCATATAATAAATAAATAATCAAAATAGAAGGACTGTTGAACTTTTCGATATAAATCAGGCATCAATGTCTTGGGGAGCCGCGCAATGTAACCGCGGCCAGACTGACCATAACACCAAAGCGTTTAGACGTGGTAATTAACTCAAACACTGCCCGAGTGTCCGCCAACTTAAATATCTCAACCTTTCATCAGTGTTTCACCCATTAGGCGCTGGGCGTCGAAACTTAACCTTCTTCTCCTCTACTATATCTAAATGTATGGCCGATGTACCTACTTTAAGTCGCGTCGTCGTTGAAACACAGAAAGCGAAAATCGATTATGAAACGTTGTGTAAGAACCGCGGCTTGTTAATCGTCAACACTGTCCATCAAATTTTACTTCCCTTTACCCCGCCCACCTTTTTGTCAAACACATTCATTGAGTTTGAGAGTGAATTTTGGAACTTTCCCATGCTTTCAACGTGATTTTCAATCGGTTTTAAATATGAATCACAAACCTTCGATAACGCTGTAGCAAAAGTAAGCAAAATTATAGGACATTTCGTCCAAATTCTTTTGTCCAATGGGAAAATTTGTCGACGAGTTTTTGTTAGACCGAGAACGTTGGTCCAGAAAAATTGGTTCAATCAGAAAATGTGTCACAACGCGAGTTATGGTCTAAAGGTTTTAATTTATCTTGTTGTTTTATTTTTCTTTAAACCTGCTTTCCCGGGAAGTGATACACATGTGTACCATTTTATGTAACATTGGATTCAATGGAATTTAAATGAACATTTTGCCAAAAATTGTAAGACCCATCAAAATTCTTAGAAAATTGTCCTCTTTTGAACGGTTTTAAAAAAAAAATTAAAAAAAGTCAAATCCCAAAATGCGTGAATGAAAGGGTTATAAATGCGAAGGAAATAATAACCTCTAGCTTTCCTTGGTAACCAAGTTTAGAGGTGGTAGAAATAAAATATGGCATCAGCTGACTTTGATGATAAGCTATGAAAAACTGTTTGGAAGAAAACTTAACCACAGTTGAAGCTTTTTAATGAACAAATTAAAATGTGTCTAATTGGTCTAATTTGCTTCAACAAAATGTAAATCTGATATTAAAGAGTAATACAATTTTTTACACATGAAACCAACATTCATTCGTTCTGAGAAAGGAAGACAAATATTCTCTGTCATCGTATTTTTACGTATCATCGAAATAAAAAGCAAACATGGCTGAAAAATTTACCAGAGATGTAGCCTAAATGAGCATTTTTATTGGAATTTTTTGGACTCGTGAAGTCATATCTCAAGGATATTTAATTGGTCCAAAATTTGGACCACCAACGATTTGGATCAAGCCGGTTTTGGACGTAGAAATGAGTTGGACAAATTAAAATTGGACCTAATTTTTAGTTGGACAAATTTCAATCGGACGAACTGTCCTGAAAACAGACCCCTTATAAGCAAAATGACATCTCTGTTTACATCGCCTGCAATGTATCCCTAATTTGAAAAAAAAGAAAAAAAAAAAAAAAAAAAAGAAAAAAAAAAAAAAAAAAAAAAAAAAAAAACCTGTCGTCAAAGTTAACGAGTAAGTCTCACCGTCATAAAGTAATTTTTGCCGGTCCGCACGGCATTCATCAATTAATAGAGCTGTTGCAAACTTTTGCTACAGGCTTAAAAACAGCTGAATATAGGGTAAACCCCTTTAAAATTAACGAAACGCGCATGAAAAAATCACGAAATCCACTCCTGGCTCATAAACCACTTTCAAACGCGAGACCGTAATGGTGGTGATTACCACCTAAACCTTATGGCAATTGTATGCTTCTTCTTCTTTTTGTTTGATGTCGCGAGATCATCTCGTGAGGATGGAGCTTATTGAGATAGGGATACCTAATGTAAAAGACGGCAATCACCGCCAATATGGTCTCGCGTTTGAAAGCCTTTTACGAGTTTATTAAGAGTGGATTTCGTAATTTTTTAGTGTGCTTTTCGTCATTTTTTTCAGGTTTTTATCCCACAATTAACTAGTAATAATCCTGAAGCAAAAAGTTGCAACATCTCCATAGCAAAAACAAAATCAGTAGTCCTGCAGTCACTTGCCACAAGTCTGAGAAAGACACAAAACCTTTCTTTCTTTTTCGGGTCGGCTGAAATTTTCTTTTTTAAAAATAGCCGTATGTTCTTTCTATTGATGTTGACCGATATCAAGTGACGTTGATGTCGAGAACGATACTTCGTATAGTGTAGGTCCTGAGAAATTGGAGACTTACATCATCTACGAAGAAACGAGTTTGCCTTGCTTTTGATGCTCTACATCTAAATTCTTCTCTCCACCGCAAAACAAATCTGTCTGCGTGCAAAGACCATATACCGAGAGAAATATGAAAAATCGGTCGCAGACTTAAAAGTTATGACACTTGCCAAATGTCCTCAACTTGGCGGGACTTGAACTGAGCAGTCAATTTTATTCGGTAATGGTATTGGTTACCAGGGCAAGGATTGAGCAATCTCTGGCTGTTCAAATGGAGCTTTATCACTAAACAAGTGTAATAACATTAAATTTTAGCTCGTATAATAGCAGCAGTCGACTGAAAAAGCGTAACTCTTAACGGCAGCCAGCAACTGCGCAGTGCGCATGCTCAGTTTCAATCCACGCGTCATCGCCGTTCACTCAACGTTGTCAGTTATGATAGCTCGCTTCGGGTTTCACCAAGCGACCTTGTTTATAAACTTAAAACTTTAAAGTAGTGCAGCCAAAACCGAAATTTATCGACCATAAGATTATACAGTTACAGTATGTTTCAGAAGTCCTAACCACGTCCAATTCGAAAAAAAAACAAAAAAAAAAAATAAACAAACTACAAGTCTGCAGGTCAAAAAACTCCATTTTTGCTCGTCAGCATGTGGTTGGCTGATTTCCTCATATGAAGCAATTGAAAAATGTGTTCTGAAATCGAGTCTGGCAAACTTATTGCATATCGCTGTGAAGTACGTGTTTCATGACTTTTGCCACGTCAGGACTTGTTCCAAAGATTTTGTCATACTACACGAAAAAAAAAAGACTATAATAGAATTTACCATCTGCATGACTGATTTTGGAGTCTGCTATCAAGGATGGTAAATTTTACCATCATATGGTACACGCAACGTACCTTGTGGTGAAATGCACCTACAAGTTATCTTAGTTTACCACAAGGTACGTTGCATTTACCATATGATGGTAAACTTTACCATACGTGATAGAAGACTCAAAAACAGCTATGCAGATGGTAAATTCTACCAGCCTTTTTTTGTCCGTGTATGCTGTGACGGTTTTAGTGCTTATGTTAGCGGTCAACAGTTTGGAAACCAGCATGAACCGGTCATTGATTGCAATCAGCTAAGATAAAATTCGCAAAACAAAAAAAAAAACAAAAAAAAAACTCCATTTTGGACACATTCTCATCAGCCAGTCAAAGGATGTCTTTCATTTCTTCTCAGATAATCGTTGACCTCGCAAACCTCCTATTCCATTGCGACTCTTGTTGACTCTTTGGATATTATAATTTGAAACCTGTAAACCGCAATCAGATATACCGATAAGGTTTAGTGATGGTAGATTTCGTGTGTTTTGAACTGAATAGGTGTAAACGGTTTGTGATGTGTCCGTGTATCTGGCAAGACTGTATGTAGCTTGCAATGTGCATTGTTCAATGTTGTGTCCTAGTGCTCGAATCTGTAATTTTTTTGTGTACAGGTTGAATAATAATCGCTGGATTCGAGAATTCCCTGAATTGATTCTCCAGGGCTGTGCTTCATTCTCGTGGGTGCAGACCGGGGTGGTGCAGGCAAGTGACATTTGTCAGCCACCGCAAGTAACTTGAGAATTGAACCATGGATCTGTTAATTAGAGTCTCAAGCTATGTTCTGCTCGTGATATTTCTCAGACTTCTTGGCCGGTTTCAAAATTGTATATGTATCGCAAGTCGGCAAACTCTCCGTAAAAGTATCGAATTTTCGGCTTTTGGTTCTTACATGTTGTATTCATATTTCACATTCATCATTCGGTTCTCTTAATTACACAGAAATATTTTTTGATTTTTGTTTTATTTCAAAGAAGCTTGACTGAGATAGGATTTAAGCCCTGCATGCTGAGGTATTACTCTTGAGATTTTTTTTGTAGTTATTGAGGATGTTGTATTCTTTTCTTTTCGTAAATGCTATTATAGTTTTTTTTTGGGATGAGGACATCTACAGCTTATTTCTGCGGATGATTGATCTGGGCAAACATGATGACCCGATCAGCCAATCTTGTGATTTATTTGTACTCGATAAAGTGGCGTCGCGTGTAATTTGGCAATCCTGCATTTCGTCTTTCGAAACCCATGAAAAATAGCGATTAGAGGGAGTGCACTGTGCAGTGTGCACCCACAATAGTTCGACTTTTTTCATGCGTTTAAATGAACAAAATTTAGCGTTATCAGTCTGCACGCGACGCCAATGACTCGATCTATGGTTTTTTCGAGGCTGTCCAAGTGGTGACGGGCGTGGTTTGGATAGGGTTTGAATGAGCACGATGGCTAATGGTTTCCAACAAAATTCGAATAAATCAAAAAAGTGCACGCTTAACCCATCTCAAAAAAAAAAAACAAAAAAATTGATGAGTTTTAACCGTTCAACAATAGAAAAATCAGTGCGGGTGTTTTTCCAACTTTTGTATGAAAAAAAAATAACAAAAATACAACAAAAAACAAAGAGAGATCCAAAAGAGCCCTCCCAACCACTCTTTGGTATTTAACTCGGTATTTTCATTGAACTCAACCGAATGGACTCACAATGCATGCAGTGGCGTAGCTATAGGCCCCGCTGACCCCGCCGAGCGGGGGGGGGGGGGCGCAACGCTTTGGTGGGCGCAACAATTTTCAGAAGAGAAAGAGAAAGAGCGAAAAGGATGAAAGGAAAGGAAAAGGAGAAAAAAGGAAAAGAGGAAAGGAAAAAGAAAATAGGGAAGGAAAATGAGAAAAGGAAAGAAAAGAGAACAGATTGAGAAAAATAGAGGCTATAGGAAACGAAGGGAGAAAGCTATATAAATAGGTTCTAGCTTCGGCCAAAATTTGGGCAAGGGGGGGAGGGCTCACGGAAGCGGCCGATTTTTTCCTAAAAAAAGAGGGGCACATCATTCGAATCGGCGGGGGGGCACACTCAGCTAGCTACGCTACTGAATGCATGCCTATTTGAATTTGATCTCCCACTTCGATCTTGCTGATATCGTGTCGATATCTGTGTTTCTAACACCATTTCAATGAAATTCGGCAACATCACTCAGAAGCTTTAAACTACAGCCGTAAAAATCCAGGGCTCGTTTGGGGTCTGGTCTAATCCTCGGCGCAGTTGACAGCGAAAGCTATAATTACAAGCTCGACAACCATATCGCGCGACCGCCTCGACGTGCAGCGCAAATTACGACTCATCACCGATCACTCTACAAAAATCAGTTGATATCTAAAACTCACCAGAGGCTTGAATCGGTGAAATTAAAGATTACAAACCTCTGGGATATAGTATATCTGTATTCTAAGGAGAGATACATATCTGTAATCTTTCCGGTATCGGTGCAGCCCGACGGTGGATTCTGGATTTTAACCGTGTCAAGTACCTACTCGACACTCGTACGCCTTGTCATGACATGCTATAGAATGCGGGGAGCCAGGCCCCCGGGACTGACTGGGACTACGAAGTTAAGAGTACAACTTTCGATCTGGCACCCGCAACTTTTTTTTTTTTTTTTTTTTTTTTTGCTCTCTCCAACCGTAGCGGTACAAAATCCACACGTTCGGGAAGCAGCAATACAGAAATACCACAAGCGCCGGACAACTTCATCAAACGTCGACCCCGAAGGCCTCTGAGGGTCTCCAGGACGCAACAGAGAATGACAGGGTTGAGGACTAGAACACATTCGCGTTCGCACTTTTCGAGGCACCGCACAAAGGGACAGAATAAGATACTGGGTCATCCAAACGTAGTCTAGGAGTTCGATGACATTTTTAAATTCACCAATAATTCCACCAGTTGAGAAAAGATTACAGAGTTTAGTTCAGTGTATGACTGTAAAGCACGAAAATACTGGAGTCTTTTATTTTTTCTCTACCGGTATGGAGTCGTTGAAGACTTGCGGGTATTTTAATTAATTAAAGGCAGTTCCACCGATTGAGAAAATATTAAAGATCAGAGTATTTTCGTGCATTAAAGTCATACACTGAATTGAACTATGTAATCTTTTTTCAACCGGTGGAATCATCGGTGAATTTAAAAATGCCATTAAATCTACGCAAATCGGCAGCTCTGATTCTGAGTTTGACCAGCCCTGTGCATGTTTTATATGTTAAAACTCAAAGGCTTTTGGATATTGGTTAAAGGTTTTGGAGGAGACGATAAAACGATCGAAAGGAATAAAGGATTCCCTATCTTTCAGTTGGAATTAAGATCCTTGATGTGCATGACAGAGTCAAGATGCACTCGACAAAACAAAGTTAAAAAGAAGAAGGGTTACCTGCGGTCTGAGGAGCATTGCCAACTATGACTATCTGCTTCGGTCACATGCAGAGACTGAGCGTATATTATACAGAATACACTGAAACATGAAATTCACCATAATGCCTGCCTAATTTTGGACCCTGCAAGCCCTGCCTCAAGTATAGTAAATCTATCGGACATCAATGCAATGGCAGAGGCTCAGTGACTGTCTTATGTCTATACATGGATTGGTCCAGAGTCCCTGTATGTAGAGAGTTAGTTAAGATAAGTGAAACTAAGGGGGCCGCCACTGGATGTTTTTTTTTACATTTGTTTACATTCTGAGGGACGTTGTTTTACTTTATACATAGGTATAGTTTTTTTTTTGTCTAATGCAAAGATTACACTGCCATCGAGTGCATCATGATTGAAACTAACTTTTTGGTCTAATGCAAAGATTACATTGCCGTCAAGTGCATCATGATTAAAACTAACGTTTTGGTCTAATGCAAAGATTACATTACCGTCGAGTGCACCATGATTAAAACTAAGTAACAAGCTCATCGACAGTTCACTCTTTTATCCGTAAATTACCGTTGGAACTCTTTGTTTGTTAACAAAAATGCAATAACGCATCCGCAATAGCGGTGCCGGTTGAACCTAAAACAGATTTTGACAACCTTACTGTCTAAACTCTCTACATGCAAGGACTCTAGATAGACTTTTTTGGAAGAGCGATCTATCGTATCAATTGCCGTCCAAGAGCCTCTGGTTCCAAACGAACTCTGATTTAATGTATGTTCCCCATAAGCGAAGTTTTGAACGGAAATTAACGCTATTAAATCAAACAATAATTGGAAACTTTTTTGCGATTATGTATTCTACTTACTCGGGTACGCTTTATTATGCCTGGTTCCACGACTAAATCTACCGAAAGGAACACGATATTACAAGATAAATGATGCATTTGGAGGTTGGAACCACTCACATGTTATTGTTGTTGTTGTGGGGGGGCGGGAATCTGGCGAGAATTCGAGCGACTCAAACCTCCAAATGCATCATTTAATCCGTAATATCTTGTCGATTCCAACAGTTTTAGCAAAGGAACTGGGCATGATTAAGCATTTTTGAGGACGAAAAATTCACAATCGCAAAAAGGTTGCAAAAATTGTTTGATTAATAGCATTAATTTCCGTTCGAAATCACGCTTATGGGGAACATACATTGAATCAGAGTTTGTTTAGAACCAGAGGCCCTCGGACGGCAATGGGGCAGTTGCAAGGGTTTAAAATATTGTGTTTTTTGTAAAGAAAACGAAAGTACTTGATGAGCTGAGGACAAAGATGCCTTTGGTTTCTAATTTCGTCCCTTTGTTCCGGAGATGAGATTTTGGCCTAAAATACATTGTTTTAAATGGGAACTCCGCGTAGTGACGTCAATACACACCAATTTTTTTACAACTTTACACGCGCGTATCTCCGAAACCGGGACATCTAGGAAAAACTCAAAAGCACCGTTGTTCTCAACTCGTCGAGTACTATAATTTTCTTTATAAAAAACACAACATTGTTGACCCTTGCAACTGTCCCATCGATACGATATATCGCTCGACTAAAACACACAGAAAAAACTGGAATTGCTGCATCAGCAATAAGTGTAGTTTAAAAATGGCAATATGGGTTTTTTGCTAATTTATTCACGCTTATTGCTAATTTTACAATATTTATTGTTGCGTTATCCATGTGGTATTGGTAAAGTAGCAATGCACAATTTATAGAGAATAGCAAGACACATTTTTGTAATTTTTGCAATACGGTTTGCCATTATGATTTGCTAGTTTAGCAGAATTATTGCACAGACAGCAAATGTATTGCAGCGACAGCATTTTAAACTTGGTAATGCAGCATATGCATGTTGCCGCAGTAGCAATATGAAGTATTGCAATTTTAGCAAAGTATATTGCAATACCTGGTTTTAGCAATATGATATTGTTAATTCACTAATGCTCATTGTTATTTCAGCAATATATTTTTTTCTGTGCAGTCTATTGGTCTACTGTGCGAACAGACGGGTCACTAAAAATTGTGACGTTGGCAGGCCTAGGCAGGAGACAGCAAGATCGACCGGCCGGCCCGCGAGATCGCGTTTATGACTCTCCACTTGTGTGTGTGAATTTGCGTCGCGTCGCGTCATCTCGAGCCCGGAGTCGTATATGAAATATCGAGGTGCACCAGTCAGTGCCGATACGCCGATATATGTCAGAACTCATATCAAACGAGAATCTATTGCTTGTGAGCGCCTATCGGCACTATCGACTCTAGTCTCCTAGTCCTAGTCTCCAGTCTGGCTGCCCCATTCATGTGCGTGGGATCGATGCCAGATCGGCGCACTATGGTCAGAGATCGAGAAAAAAGTGGCTTAAAAATCAGCGGGAAAAAAAACGTCATTGAAAATTGTCGTTTTTGACCTTTAAAGCTTAATATAATAACTTTCTAGTGGCATTTCTAAGTTTAAATTCCTTGTTTGAAGTGTTTTATGTGATTAAATTTGGTAAAAAAAAAAGTGGCTTGAAAATCAGCCGAAAAAACGTCATTAAAAATTGTCGTTTTCGACCTTTAAAGCTTAATATAATAACTTTCTAGTGGCATTTCTAAGTGTGAATTCCTTGTTTGAAGCGTTTTATGTGATTAAATTTGGTAAAAAAAGTGGCTTAAAAATCAGCCGAAAAAACGTCATTAAAAATTGTCGTTTTCGACCTTTAAAGCTTAATATAATAACTTTCTATTGGCATTTCTAAGTTTAAATTCCTTGTTTGAAGTGTTTTATGTGATTAAATTTGGTCTAAAAAAAGTGGCTTAAAAATCAGCGGAAAAAAACGTCATTAAAAATTGTCGTTTTCGACCTTTAAAGCTGAGCTCTTTGCAGCACGCATTTTAGAATTCGACTTTTTTTGAGATTTTTTTAGACCGTTCTAAAGAGGACAATTTTCTAAGACTTTTGATGGGTCACACATGTTTTTGCAAAATGTCCATTTAAATTCCATTGAAACCCATGTTACAGAAAATGGTACATATGTTGTACCACCTTGCTGGAAAAGGTTAATATAATAACTTTCTAGTGGCATTTCTAAGTGTAAATTCCTTGTTTGAAGTGTTTTGTGTGATTAAATTTGGTCTTGTAAAGTTTTTAATTGATAAATTGATGAGACTTTTACATCAGGGCTGCCGTTCTGCGTATAATCAATGCTATTTTTCAATTCACCGATGATTCCACCGGTTGAGAAAAGATTACACAGTTCAGTTCAGTGCATGACTGTAATAAACTAAAATACTCACATCTGTATAATCTTTTCTCAACTGGTGGAGTCGTCGATGACTTTAAAAAAACTTGCGGATATTTTAATTAATCAACGGAGTTTCCACCGATTAAGGAAAGATTACAGATCAAAGTATTTTCGTGCATTACAGTCATACACTGAACTGAACTGTGTAATCTTTTCTCAACCGGTGGATTCATGGGTGAATAGAAAAATAGCATTGATTGTACGCAAAACGGCAGCCCTGAATTTACTTTCTGATTTTTGGCCACTTACTGGCGCAACCAGAATCTCTTCCACCTCTCTCATTTCCCATTTGAAAGTATAAGTAGGAAAAGGACAGAAAGGGGGGTTTTATTCCTTTACCCATCCTTGTCTAACATAGGTTTTTTAATGGACAAAAGAGAGAGATGAAGAAACTTTCGTTGCGCTACTGTGGCCACTTGTTGAAGATCTCAGAACCACAGTGCGGCGTTGTTTGAACCAACGCGCACGATACTAAATACTAAACACTTCATCCAACTATATTTTACGTATAGGTCTATACGTTCATTGAGACGTCCTCAAAAATCACTCGCCAACTTGACAATCCCTCCAACCATATACAGCCGAGCATGACCAAGTGCACGAGACTTCAATGAGCGAGACTCCGCTATAATTGAGACGTTTTCACGGTCAGGATCGACTCTTTGCGAGCCAAAAACATCTATATATTCAATCTATATATTCTATATATCTATATATATTCTATATATTCTATATAATTATATAGAATATAATAGGATATAATATATAATATAGGATAATAATATAGGATATATATATAGAATATAATATAATTATATAGAATAATATAATTATAATTATATAGATTATATATTCTATATATTCATCTGTATATTCATCTTTATATTCAACTTCCCAAGCTCTTTAGTCGATTCTCCAGCGGAGTCCTTTGGATCCTTATTACAAAACAGGGATTCGGCCATAGGGTCGAAATCAAAAGGTGTAAAATGACCTTCAAAAGAAAGTTCCCTCATCAAGACGGTTTTGGATTTTGCTGTCCTTTATTTTTCGAAGAGTTTTAGATTTTTGAGGGCATACTTTTAATCCTTTATAGACCAAGCTCGAGTATACTCGTTTTTCTTTCTTCTATACTATATATCTCGCATTGTTTCAGTCTTCATTCCGGAGAAATGCGATTATCGAGGAAAACGACTGGAAGACAAAGCTTCTTCAGGTGCCGTCAATGCGTCGTATAGGCAATTCCAACTCCTCCGAGTACGAACAGTTAACTACCTTCCCCATATAAATACATGCGTGCGGCGTTCTTATGAACTTACTTTACTTGGTCCTTTGAGGGTTAAGCAGCAAATCTCGATGCTTACGTTGGTTTGTATCGTAGTAGATTCCTGTATATTTTGTCTCTTTTTTAGGTGCTGTCGCGTAGCAAAGCACCTTATGCTATCGTCGCTGTCCGTACGTATGTATGTATGTATGTTGTTGTTGTTGATTACGTTTTTTATTAAGACGGTGCCTAAACTACTGTAGGTTATTCACACCGCTAATTAATTTTACAAAAGATTTTTAAAGTATTTACAAGGTAATTTACAATTTTGTTATAGCTGAAAGGTTACTTAGATTTTAATTTTACAAGTTTTAATTAATTGAAGGATTTTATTCTCTTTATTCTCCCTTCTTCTTTCATCCTTTCGCTTTCTGCAGCGCGATGGCTGTTTTTTATATGTGCCGTCTTGTGCTGATGTCTAAGCCGAGACCATGCGGAGACACGAATATTTTCTTTCCGCCATTAAAGCGATCATGGACTCAATCCGAAATCAGTTTAATTGAATAATTGAATTAATGCGAGCGTTCATAATTAGAGCATTGAAATATGTAATGAGGTATGCGCCATTAGATGTTGCAAAGATTATGCAGTTGTTTCTTTGTCAAAAAGATTACCATAGATGTCCACTGAAACGAAATTTTATTATTAATTTTTTTTATTTTTTTATAGATACACGAGGAAAAAAGTCTCAAATTAGATAGGAAACTCTATAATGTACAATGACTGGATTATCCACAGCGTGGCCATTTGCCCTCTACCTCTCAATGGTGCACCCACTTTAACAAGGGCAGCATCATGGGGAGTATGCGAATTAAGGAATCAATTGCTTTTAGAAAAAGTTTCAAAGAGTCTCATTGACATCCTTCCCATTCAAACTTGTTGAGAGGGAAGGGGAGGGGTTGGATCAATGGAATGCTACTATAAGCAGTGGCGTCGCGTGCAACTAGACAACACTGTATTCTATCATCCATTGAAACTCATGTAAAAGATCGAATTCAGGGGGTGCACAGTGCACAAGGATAATTCGATATATTGAATCAGTTTGAGGAGTAGCAATGTTGCCAGATGGCACGCTACGCCACTGACTATCAGTACTATGCCTTTCAAAAGAAGGTATCGTGGTAGACATTTTCATTATTCCATTCCTCAACCAGTTTTAAACGTGTTTGCAGTTTTCAGGTATTCCAGAGTCTAATAGGATTGCCACGTGAAAAAATCCCCCAAAAAATCTAAAACTTTTTGAAAAAATAATGGTAAACATATTCAAGGATCGTTCCAACGAGAGGAATTTCTTTTGAAGGTCATAGTACCTATCGCCTTTTCACTTTTACGACTTTCTTCATGCATTTATACGGCAAAGATATCGATACATTGAACTGAACCAGTCGCCACGTCTGCTTTTCGATTTGAATGAGAGCGGTAGAAAACCTTGCTTGTTTTAACGGCAAACGCGTTCCAGGTGTATCGGTATATGGGCTTGCTTGCTCCTTCGGAATCGCCTTTATTGTAACGTGTTATGCTGTTTAACTTTATGGCACTTTCGCAGGTGCTAACAAAACTGGCATGACCTATTGTTTAATACCTGGCCCCGGTGTAAAAGTTGATGAATTGTTGCTGGTTTTTGAGTGCTGGAAGAAGTCTCTTCTAGGTATAACTGAAGATCATATCGGGACCGAGACGGAGACAGCGACGGCCGCGTAAAACTCGGCACTTTGCGCAGTGCTCATGCGCGCGCCGTTGAGCCGCGCGCAAGGGCGCCAGATTTTATGAAATAACGAGCTAGATCGATAATGGTACTATGACCTGCAAAAAAAAAGTACCCTGGTCAAAATACCCTCGCAAAAACAGTCCATAAGGTCCATAACCAATTCCCTAAACAGAGTAAGGATATGTATGGAATTGTATCGATTTGTGAGAATATCAACATATGTATACCCATCATACGGATGTCATTAAAGGATGAGACCTTTAATCTCATACCAAATAAATGTACTATATGATGTAAATATTTAGGACCTAGTCAAATAGAAATTAACTGCCGAAAGCAGTATGCAATAGTTCAAATTATTATAGGAAAAAAATTGTAAGATAGTGTGTAAGCATTAGTGTCAATATGTAGCCCGTGTAAACATGTGCAAATAATTATAAAAAAAAAAAAAAAAAAAAAAAAATACGGATGTCCAAACATATCCATATAAATCCATACACGGAAAAAAATAGTTGGCCAGTCTTACCATCATGATGACTGATTTTGTCACCTGTCAAAAATATGGTAAACTATACCAGGTATTGGGTTAGGTACGTCCGAACTTAACTTTAATTTACATAGTTTACAATCTTTATCGCCGGTGCCAAAATCAGTCATCATAATGGTAAGTCTGGCGAACTATTTTGATCCGTGTACATATCCATAATCTGTATAGGGAATTGGTTATGGATCTTATGGACCATTTTGCCAGGGTACTACTCATTTAAATCTTGGGAATCTTTTAACAATGGGTATCTTGCCAAATTTTGCCATAAGCAAATAAATAGTTAAATCTGATGTAAAAACCAGCAAAAATCACAATAAAAAAGTCAAAGGCTCAGTAATGAACTCAGAAAACAGCTGTAACGTCAAGATCGTAATGGCGTAGCGACGCAAGTATCATGTGAGATTCCTCTCTAATTCGTCACTTCCTCTACGGAAACTCAGAGATTTGTCTTTAGATATAGTAATCTCCAATGATACCTGCGTCGCTCCGTAAGTCGACAATTTGACAGATTGGCTTTCCCATTGATTATTTGGTAAAAAATGACGCTCTTACAATGTGTGATGTCAAAAATGCTGAATTCTCTAAGGTTTACAAGTTATAATGGAAAACGTTTAGGTCTAAGTCATTAAAGCCAAGGAGTCAGTGAATTTGGCTATCGCTCTCCTGAAAAGTAGTAGAGATCAAGTTACGCCTTGCACGAAATAAGCCATTGTGAATTGAATCAGGAGTGCCACTTCGAGTCCGGCATGGGGGGGGGGGGGGGGGGGGGAGAGGCAAAAATGCTATGAATTTTTGTCTTCTTTTTTTCTCATGAATATGATTTTAGAGCCCTACAGCTCTGCATATCCCATATTTACGGACCTTAACTCCATAAAATTTGTCGGTGATCACCAAATTTTAGAGGGCAATTTTTTTTCTATTAAAAAAAACAAGTTCTGCTCTTTCTTACTTTTAGCAGACTCTTGGGGGGGGGGGGGGTTCCCCATTCCCGCAAATGACTCCACTGAATTGAATTTCGAAATTCTAAAATTTTTAATGGAGTGACTTATATTTGAGAAGGGGGAAGTAAAGAGAGAAAAAGTAAAATAACTTGCGGTTTTTCAGACAGAAACTAGTTCATCGGGAATTAGTTATGATGAGGAAAGGAACGAAAGTCAGTCGCTTCAGGTTCATTCGATCTTGCAACGAGGTTGTCGCTTCTCACGTCGAAATCGTTGGGGCTAAGAGTCTCCCCGTTTCAGTCTTACCTAATGGAGCAGATCTCATAAATCAAAAGCCATGAGGTTGAGGCATTTGCACTGCTGCCGATGCAACCACGTCTATGGCTCTCTCTCTCTCTCTCTCTCTCTCTCTCTCTCTCTCTCTCTCTCCCTCTCCCTCTCTCTCTCTCCCTCTCCCTCTCTCTCCCCCTCTCTCTCTCTCTTTCTCTCTCTCTCTCTCTCTCTCTCTCTCTCTCTCTCTCTCTCTCTCTCTCTCCTTGCCTCTAGTGTTCTTTTGACTCTCCTCAGACTTGAGATTTGAGAACTACGATATTGTTCCACTTAAACTGTTCTTCATTTTACGTAACTTCGTTTCACCAGCAAATTCACATGGTTCCACAAACGGAGCGAACCAAGTTTTTTAGTTTTAAACTTCGCTGAGAAGATTATTTTTTGGATTCAAGGTATATTTCGTTTGTGTTAAAGAAACTGCACAGTGAAATATTAACTGTGAGGGGAAATTCTTTTAACCCGAGGAAAATGTCTGCTCTTCAAGTAAAATATTCCTTGTTGTGACAGTGATTCTTCTTCATGCAATCAGAACTTTACTTCTCGCAAAGAAAACTGTCACAAGTAAATGTGACTCCTTGTTTTTTTGGTGGATCGTCAGCATTTCGTTCCAAATTCTGCAACCTCAAGAAGATACGTTCTTTAAACCGAAAAGAAATCATGGTAAACGCAAATAAAAGAAAAAAGAAGCTTTGTTGGAGCCTCGGAAGCAACCTAAGAAACATTTTTGTACAA
Organism: Trialeurodes vaporariorum; assembly: GCA_011764245.1. Lineage (NCBI taxonomy): Eukaryota > Metazoa > Arthropoda > Insecta > Hemiptera > Aleyrodidae > Trialeurodes > Trialeurodes vaporariorum. The sequence continues at coordinate 56,689,889 of VMOF01000220.1, forward strand.
AAAGTATATGCTAAAATATTACGAAATAAGCGTGAAACTATTGAATTTTGGAAATCCCTCAGAAGACGCCATGATGCCAGTGGCCGATATAGGGAGGTTTCTGAAATTCAATAGTTTCACGCTTATTTCGTAACATTTTAGCATAAACTGTTCGTACTAAAATGTTCTTTAGATTGCTTACGAGGCTTCGACGAACGAATCCCTTTTTTTCCATTTACTCGCGTTTACCGTGATTTTTTTTTTTCCATTTAAAGAACGTATCTTCTTGTGGTGGCAGAATATGGAACTAAACGGTGAGGATCACCTTAAAGAAAAGATTTCTCTCAGTGTTGGAACAATTTTTCCTCAGGACACTAATAAATGAAGGTGTGAAGATGTTGATGGGAACAGTAAACATAAACCTGGTCAACCTGATGATATTTTTAGTGGGTGACCCACCCGGAAGGAAGACAAGCGAGGAGAGATTCATAACCAGTTCACGCGAAACAGTTTCGTTAAACAATACATCAATTTATCATTCGAGTTTGTTGGTTTGTTATGGCTTTTTTGAATATTTGGAATGCTGATTATCGTCAGCTGTCGGCTGTTTCGAGCTGCTGTCCGGCAGCTTCGAGGAGGAAAGAAGACTCAATGGGGCTCTTGCAAACTTTTTCTGTGGGCATATGAACAGTCCAATCTTACGTGAAAACCAGCGAAAACCACAAAAGTCTAAAATTCAGTAATAAACTCACATAACTGCTATAACGTCAAGTTCGTAATGGCGGTCGCATAGGTATCATGGGAGATGCCTATATCTAATTTGTCACCTTCTCTGAGGAAACATAGAGATATGTCTCAAGTTAGATAGGAATCTCCCATGATACGTCTTTCCACCATTAAGCCCGATTCTAAGAGTAAAGTTCGTGATTTTTTAGCGTGCTCATCGTCATTTTTACAGGTTTTTATGAAAGAATCAACTCTTCTATCCCCTGTCGCAAAAGTTTGCAAGAGCCCCATTGTACAGTTACACTCTCAAGCGCGATATGGTCAGGTCACTCATATGCTCCCGGTGAACAATGATAAACTACGATGCCAAAAGAATACGCTGTACGGTTGGAAGTTTAGTATTTTCCAGCTTATTTCTGTTTGAAAGTAATGTTCCTCATAGATTTAACCCTGGAAAAAAGTACTAACTTTAAGTATTTAAACTTACTTAAAAGTATGATCAAGATTAAACATTCTTAGTTTTACCATTTAAAATAGTTAAATTAAAGCAGTACGAGGTTGGTTCGACTATTTTAAATGGTAAAACTAAAAGTGGTTAATCTTGACCATACTTTTAAGTAAGTAAATACTTAAAGTAAGCATTCTTTTCTATTCCGTGAAACAGGAAGTCGTAAAAGTTCCAACACTGCGTGACTACGAGACCAGAGAGACAAGCAAAGACACTATTAAAACAATAGTCTGCAAGAACATGTGTTAAAGTCACCCATATTGTCATGTGACCAAATGAAGATACGCTGACTTAATGAAATATTAAAATAGAAAGATTTACGAGGGGAAACAATGTGCCCATTTTTTGATCAAGTTTTTATGTTATTGCTTTTTGTTCGCACGTATCCTGGTTTAAAGAGAATGGGGTACACGAAATTGAACAACCACGAAAATGAAATTCCATATTCAGTCGGATTTTTTCCATGTACAGCTAGGTGACTTGTGTAACCCTGCTTCATGACTGACTATCCTAATTTTTTAGGAGAGTGATAAGTTCCATTTTTTTATGCAGCGAAGCTCGGATTTAGTCAACTTCACATGCCATGCTGGTGATTCAAAAAGTGACACATACTTGATACCGTTCGCCGTGCGGGTGTTCATTATAGGCAACCTGCAAGGTATTGCGCCTTGACGACATCACCCTCAGTGGTGAGAGCCAGATTAACCCTATCCTGTCCTACCTAACCCCTTAGGCTGAATGTTTACTTGCACCTATGGGCGATCTGCTAGGGGCTTAAAAAAATATGATTACTTTTGCTTTCTTTGCTCCTTCACTATTTTTGAACCCTTTTACATACAAAAAAGGGTTTCTTCGCCACAATGAAAACGATCCACCAAACTGTTTGAAAAAAGGTTGATGTCTCAAATATAGATGGGAAGAAACCTGCGTCTCTTCGCCATAACGCCCAATTCTGAGAGTGAATTTCGTGATTTTTTAGCGTACTTATCGTCATTTTTACAGATTTATACAGGGTGTCCCAGACCACCCGTGTAGGTACTTTTTCTCAAAAACGGCTGGGAGTAGAGAGCTGAAACAAAAAAGTCAGATAGGGAATTGACCCCAAAGAATTCAATGAACATATTTTCAAAGCCCCCCGAGGCCCCCCGGGGGGGTTTTGGGGGGGTTCAAAACACATTTTTCCATTTTCGGCGGGAAAAAGCCTATATAAGGTACAAAAATAAGTTCAGATTCTGAAAGAACAACTCATTGCCGACAATTTTACTCCAGTAACTTTTTCCAGAAAACCCCAATTTTTGGGGTTATCGGCCCTTTTGGGGGAAATTTTCATTCGGCCACTGTGACCACGCTATTCAATATTTTTCAAAAAACTAAAATCCATCTGAAAGAAAAGATCAAGACCTTTCGATTGATGTGCCACATAATACCTAAAAGTGAAAAACTAAGGCCCCCACGTAGATTCCAAAATGTGGGGGTCTTTGGGCCCCCCCCCCACGTAAAAAAGTCAAATAGCAAGGTATGGCTTGTGATACATCGATCAAAAGCCCTCAAAGAGTAGAATAAGATGACGCAATCCAAAATTGTCTACAATCATTACTTTCAAAATGGCGGCCATTTGAAAATTATGGGTGTTCAAAGGAAAGTCCTGGGAAAATAGGCCAAGAATGAACGATACATAGATTAAAAGGCCTTAAAAAAAGCAAACGAATGGCGAAAACCGCAAATCAATCCGCCTCTTCAATCAAAAGTTATGACCGATTGAAACTTAAAGGGCTCAAAAAGGCCTATTTAAGGCTGCTTAAATTTCAATCGGTCATAACTTTTGATTGAAGAGGCGGATTGATTTGCGGTTTTCGCCATTCGTTTGCTTTTTTTAAAGCCTTTTAATCTATGAATCGTTCATTCTTGGCCTATTTTCCCAGGACTTTCCTTTGAACACCCATAATTTTCAAATGGCCGCCATTTTGAAAGTAATGATTGTAGACAATTTTGGATTGCGTCATCTTATTCTACTCTTTGAGGGCTTTCGATCGATGTATCACAAGCCATACCTTGCTATTTGACTTTTTTTACGTGGGGGGGCCCAAAGACCCCCAAATTTTGGAATCTACGTGGGGGCCTTAGTTTTTCATTTTTAGGTATTATGTGGCACATCAATCGAAAGGTCTTGATCTTTTCTTTCAGATGGATTTTAGTTTTTTGAAAAATATTGAATAGCGTGGTCACAGTGGCCGAATGAAAATTTCCCCCCAAAAGGGCCCATAACCCCAAAAATTGGGGTTTTCTGGAAGAAAGTACTGGAGTAAAATTGTCGGCAATGAGTCGTTCTTTCAGAATCTGAACTTATTTTTGTACCTTTTATAGGCTTTTTCCCGCCGAAAATGGAAAAATGTGTTTTGAACCCCCCCAAAACCCCCCCGGGGGGCCTCGGGGGGCTTTGAAAATATGTTCATTGAATTCTTTGGGGTCAATTCCCTATCTGACTTTTTTGTTTCAGCTCTCTACTCCCAGCCGTTTTTGAGAAAAAGTACCTACACGGGTGGTCTGGGACACCCTGTATATGCGATAATCAACTCTTTAATCCCTTGTAGCAAAAGTTTGCAAGATCCCAATTTCGGTTGTTCCGGCTCAAGGTACTTACATTTAACAGGTATGCTCGACTCGCTTCCCGCTTCGTCTTTTGTGGCGCGAAAGTAAAAAAGCAGAATCCAAAATGGCCGAAAAAAAAGAAAACTTTGGAGAATTATGTCGGTGTAAAAGAATTCACAAAGAGATAATCAAATCGACTAAAATCGACGAGGCGAGAGAAAACACAAAACACTTCTATCCATCTTCATAACAAACCTACCTACTCCTGAGTGTTTTCTTCTTTTATCAGCCATCTTGGATTTTCGTTTTTTTTTATTTTCAAGCAATTCGAGCAAGTCGAGCATACCTGTTAAATATGAGTATACCTTGGTTTCAGCTAGACATTTTTCGTGGCTTGCTAGACTATGAATTTAGCAGGACGTTGGCCCATTTACTTCAAATCTACAACCCGTTCTCCGATGAGTCCCGCAAGTGTTGCCGCGTCCATATGTCAAGCATTCCGCGGCTTTCATCAAGTACTTATATTCAAAGATCGCAACTTCGACGCGACGACGACAACAACCGCGGCTCAGTCTCGGACGCTCGCTCCGCCATCAATAACAGTTAAACATCTCATTAACACGGAACCGGCGCCGTTTGAGGCAGCATCCGTTGGGCCCACGCACATGCGCAGAGGGCAGTTCGCACAGTACCATGGCTCATCGCGGTCTCCACCCGTGGGATGCTACAAATTGCATCTTTGTTTCCTATTTTTGTTATCTTTTTTTTCTCCTCCCGCCATCAGTCTATTCCCATACACTTTGTAACCTCTTAAACGCCTCGTTTCCAAAATAGATGACTGTTTTTTTTTTTTTTTTTTTTTTTTTTTTTTTTTTTTTTTTTTTTTTTATATCCAGATTGCCCATAATAGTCGTGGCCGGCTCCACTGAAATTGCTCTTGTATAGTGATTTTTACCGATCCGGTTAATTCAGTTTCGGAAATTTTGAAATTTGACTACACGATCCATGATCGATGCTCATGTTAACAACGCTCGTTTAAAAATGGAGCACAGGAGACGATTTCACTCCGGGTCGCGCGGTTTTTGCCCGCATATGAAACTGATTCAACGCGTGTTACCGATGGTGAACATCGGCCTATCGCTTGAATTTAGTACGCTAGTTCCAGATAGAGGCCCTGTTTGTAGAGAGTAGAGACAAGCAAAAAACACAGGCGCCATTAGATGCGTTTTTGCACATTAACCCTTGGGAGCCTAAGGGGGGTACATTTGTACCCCAGGCCAGTTTTTTTGACGCCATTTTGTCAAAACTGCTCAAAATTTTTTGGGACTTCATGACATTTTAAGTTAGGATACTTAGAACACGTCTACCAAATTTCATTAATTTTTATGAATTTTTGTCGATATTATAGAAATTTAAAGTGTTGGGGTACAAATATACCCCCCCCCCCCTTCGTCCTGCCAGTTTTAAGTTTGGAACCATCTATTACAGTGAATTTTACGGAAATTTTATGTAGATTAAGAATATTAAGTCAGATCATTGAAAAAAAATTGGAAATTTATCAAAAATGGAAAAATAATATGGTACCTCATTTCATTATTTCCATTTTTTTTTATTTTGACATTTTTTTTAAAAGTAGGTGTAAATTTGGCAACATAGCAAAAATTTACTCAAATTTCACATAAATTACTTTCTTGGGGGTACTAAGTACATAATCCATCCATTAAAGTTTCAAAATTATTGATACTGACTGTGCTGCATGAAAATATCCTTGGGGTACAAAAATACCCCCCCCCCCTTAGTCCTTTGTGTTACCGAAATACCTTAGGCTCACAAGGGTTAATTTGTTAATATTCTGAGGGACGTTGCGTTGCGTTGCGTTGTTGTGGTCCATTGCAAAGATCACTGTGTCGCAGAGTTTTTAATGCATCGCTCCGTTTTAAGATGAAACAAAATTAAAAATCAAAATAAATACATGAAATACACTGGTGACTTTATGTTCATACGTTTGATCTGTTGTTTTGTAAGAATGGTGTAATTTTCATGCATAACCTAATTTTAAGAAAATCAAGCTGTGAGGGGAAAAAAATTAGAATCCTGACAATATTACATTTCGTGAATATGATAACATCTCCTAGCTGTGTATCTAGTTAACCTGCTAATTACCTTTTAACCAGTTCAAATTCATTTTTGACTGCAAGAAAATTTGGTTTGATGGATGTGGGTCATAAAATTTAACAAAAACCACTACTTAATTGGTATACTTTGATTAGGTACTTCACCTTTTAATTTCTTTGTTTGTTCACCATATGCTGCTGATTGGTTTTTTAATTTTTGTTATTTCTTCATTATATGTATGTTGCTGATTGATTTTAAGGTCCATGTATTCTGCCGCGTAGGACTAATGCTGTCGTTTTACGAATAACTAAGATATTAAAAAAAAAAAAAAAAAAAAAAAATCGAATAGTCAAAAATTGCAGCCTGAAATATTTTAATGAACGGTAGTGATAAGTGCAATCTGGCAACGTTACTTATTTTCACTCTTAAAATCTTGAAAAAGTTGAGTTCCACGGCACTCGCCACATGCCCAATAGTTTGATATTTTCTTTAAATGCGTTTGAAAATGACTGACCGCAACGCAGTGGTGGCTCGTGCAATTTGGCAACAACGTTCATCCTCCATTTGACTCGATGCAAAACAATCGAATCGATAGTGAAGCGGCATCGATTATTGTACATAGATTCAAATGGTAGAAAAACATTGTTGCCAAGTTGCACGAGCCGCCACTGACTACAACGATGTCAAGTTGCACGCTTCGCCACCGATAGTGCAAGCAATTTGAATTATTGCAACATTTTTTTCTTCTTCCACATTGACAACGCTGTTGAGAGGGGGGTCGTTGACAAGTTAAGTGGACCAGAAACCAGTTGGTCTACCGCTCAGGCGCGGGATCAGTTCAATATATATTGTTCCAGGCCTTTCCAAAACGGTGTCAATCCCTCCATCAATTGTTTCAGAACCGTGTGCTGATTGGCATGCTACTGATTTCACTGCCGGGTCAGCATGCTGCATTATGTATCAGCGACTTATTCTCTCGGTAAGTTGGAAGTCTGGAAGTCCGGTGCTCTTGAGCTTGAGCTCGGGTCACCATAAACGGCCGTAACTATCTTCACCGTCCGCTTAAAAATTAACACTTAATTTCAGGCAGCTGACCATTGACATTCTCCAGTCCAATGGCTCCGCAGAAGTGGATTCTGGACATTACTTTGTCAACTACTTAAGTACAATCATGGCAGAGGAAACATACTTCCCCTTCTCCATGTTGGCCCAAGTATAATAGCAAATAAGATCGTTAATTCTTGAGTTCCTAAGGGGGGGGGGGGGGCTGAATTGTCACCCCAGGCCAGTTTTCAGTTACTCAATTATGAGAAGCGATGAGTAAAAATAGATACGTTGCATGGGTCTTCAGATCGTAGATCTGAGCTCAGAAATATCCCACAAAAAATTACTTAGATCTACAGAGCTTAGATCTACTCTCTTTAGAATTTGCTACCTAAAAATAGATATCTCATGATTTTGGTGTGCACCGTTACACGGATATCTATTGGGATGCTACATAATATCTTGGAAAACGCAAGGGAGCTTAGATGTTCGCTCTATAAAGCAGTGCACCAAAAATATGAGGTTTACTTCAGGTGATAAGAAGTTAAAGGATTTAGGATCAACGAAGGTCGTAAAGCCCTTGTTACCTTTTTGACCCTCACGAAACTCACTCTCAAAATCGGGCTTAATGGTGGAGAGACACAGGTATAATGGGAGATTTCAATTTAAATTAAGACTTATCTCCGTGTTTTCTCGCATAGAGAAAGTGACATAATGGACAGGAATCTCCCGTGATTCTTGCGTTGAACCGCCATTACGAACTTGCCGTTAGAGCAGTTATGTGAGTTTATTTGTTGAATTTTAGACTTTCTTACAAGGGGAGGCTCAGAAGTCGCCGCCTCCGATTTTGAAAACAATTGCACGAAAATGTAGCTAAAGTAAAACTATTAGACCCGTGTTTCTCACTTTTTGCCAATGGGCCTTCCTAAAGTGTCAGGAATTTTTGAAAGTTGCCGAAATTCACTCAAAAACCCGAGCGGAGAGCGTTCCGAATATTTACGTGAATTTCGGCAACTTTCAAAAAATTCCTGACACTTTAGGAAGGCCCATTGGCAAAAAGAGAGAAACACGGGTCTAATAGTTTTACTTTGGCTACATTTTCGTGCAATTGTTTTCAAAATCGGAGGCGGCGACTTCTGAGCCTCCCCTTGTTAGTGTGGTTTTCGTGATTTGCGCTAGTTTTTTCATCAGATTGGACTATTAATTTGCTCACAGTAAAAATCTGCAAGAGCCCCGTACGGTCTGTAGACCAATGCTCAGGACTGTTGAGTAAAATAGCTCGTTGAAAACACAGCTGAAAAAGTAAAAAAAAAAAAAGAAGAAGAAAAACAGGTTGAAATATTGAGCGCGATTTTCAATTTAATTTTAATGCGAAGGAGTGCTGTCGGGCGCAATTTAATAGAGCAATACCAACCGGTGTGCCAGGAGCTCAGGACTCAGGAGCCGAGAGTAATGTTCTCAGCGGTGTTAAATTTCGATTTGTCACGGACAAAACCCCGCGAGCGATCCGCCAGTTATAACCAACGTCCGACCAATTCAAGCTTCAAAGCTCGCACCCAGACAATTGAAAGTGAAACGATAAATACTTTACTTTCGAGCTGCAATCTACCGGCATCGGAATCAGTATACCGAGAGTGTTGACTGTTGAGACCAGTTTGACCTATCTTTCAAGAAGCAATTATGCAAACTGAGCCTTCTCTCTCTCTCTCTCTCTCTCTCTCTCTCTCTCTCTCTCTCTCTCTCTCTCTCTCTCTCTCTCTCTCTCTCTCTCTCTCTCTCTCTTTTCACCTTGCACAATCCCCGGGCCAAGCCGCAATAAGCAAAGCATAGTCTCATCTCATCTCGTACCGGCGAAGCACTCATATTCTCTTAATTATAATCTATTCTCGCGCGCGGTTCTCTCATTAGTCTTTCCTTTCTCTTTCTTTTTTTGAGTTCACCTCTCTGGCGACTCAGCAAAACCCTTCGATGTTAAATCGAGCTCCATCAGTTTTGCTCGATGGGCCCAATACGACTGTGAGTGATCACTGCAACTGGATGCTGGATGCTGGATGCGCGCATCGCTGCCTCATGTCCGGTAAGGAGGACGACCAATGTAGCGCCATCCTCAAGCAAAAGTACAGGGCGATATAAAAATGGACAGTTACCTTTCACCTCAGCGCATCAGAATGAACACTTGTTGATTCTAAATGAAAGGCTGCGGATATGAGGCGATCGACGATTTTATGATTATTTCGTCAAATGTGATCCTTCCATCAATAAGGCCTGTAAATATGTGTCCCACCTAGACCGTCCCCCAAGAAATTATAAGTGCAGAATAACATGCGTCCTCCCTAAAACATTGGGCTAGGTTTTTACGTTATAATTCGAATTAAACGACTATCACTACAATAAAATTAACCAAAATTATTATATTTGTTAAAATATTTACTATTCTCAAAGCTGGATTAAACAGAATATTACAGAATGAGATATTTAAAAAAAAAAAAAAAAAAAAAAAAAAAAAAAAAACTATTGCTCTAATTGAACTCTCATTGCATGTGATGAGATAAATAATAATGTGAGTGTGTCGAAGAGCAAAAACATTTTATGAAACACCAAGAACGGTGATAGTAATAAAACGTGTGTATTGTGTATTGGTTACCTAGGAAACCAAAATATTTCACACTCTGTGGTGGGTTGTAAAGGGGACGGGTGCGAGCTGATATGAACCACACTCAAATTGATTCTTATTCAGATACACTTAAAAGAATCGTGAAAAAAATTGTATCATCCCCTGTATTAGCAAGACTGGGAGAAAGATTTTGGTCATTTGGTGTGTTTTTTTTAATCATGCGCAAGGCATTAAGTACTTTACTCAAATATGATAAAAATGGACCTTCGCAACTCTCAGCAATGAAAAAAATGTTGATTCGTGAGTTGTGCACTTTCCGAAATATCGATGTTAAAATGGTCCGTACCTCCAACTTCAATCCTCTGTGTCCCGTTCCTCCATGGCAGCGGCGTGCCGTAGCGTGAAATTTGGCAACGATGTATTTTGTCCGTTTAAACTAATGTAAAAGGTCGAATGCAAAGGTGTTTACCGGTCACCCAATACTTCGATCCTTTTCATGGGTTTGAATGGACGAACTGCAACGTTGCCAAATTGCATCATGATCGTGTACTCCTTATTCCGTTCTAATCATTGAATATCCTTAGCTGAACCAAACATTTAATGAACATGTAAGTAAATTATAATTGTTGCAATTAATAATTAGAATCAATGAAACAAACCGTCTTCAATGTGCGTTTTAATTGTTGCATAAAAAAAACAAAAACAAAAACAGAATGAACTTTAAAAGGTTACAGAGAGGAGATACTCTCGTCGCGTCATGAAGCTCTCATTTTCTCCCATGTCTCTATACATATATTTATCTTTTTGTCATGAAGGCACAACGATAAGTTGATGACGTGTGGTTTTGATGTAATGAACCAGAAAAGAAAAATTAGTAATAGAAAAAAAAAAAAAAAAAAAAAAAAAAAAAATGCCGACGTGAAATCCTCCAGCCGAAAGTTGAGCAAAACGTGATGACGAAATTGACGCAAGAGAACAACAGTATGACTTGGGTGTCTGTCAATGACCACTATCTCTAAGAACCAGTGATATAGTCCGCCTATGGCGAAAAATGGACGGACAAGGTTGTCGGATTAGGCAAGAAAAAAATGAAAAAAACCTGATCTTTAGTTATAGAAGCAATACAAACCCTGATGATTTTCGGCCTGCCATCATCATGCGCAGACAAGTATGGCAACTAAAACTTAGACAAGAGCTTTCTCGTGTAATAAATAATGTATTCGGGGAGGGATCGAGATTGATAAGTGTACCCACGTCCCATGCCCGCCCGGCACACAAACGGTCGACTTACGGATTATTCCAAACATGACAAGTTTTTGTTTTACTCTTCAGAAACAATTTAAGGTTGATGGTTTTTGTTGAAAAAAACTATGTGGTCAGTCTCATTCTAATATGTAAGATTATTGATGAAACTCGGTTTTTGCGACGTTGTAAGCCATATATCTTCACCGTATTAATTTACCAAACTTTCGCGGAACCTACGCATATCTCAAGACCGCATTTGCACCTAAAGAGAGCTAATTTTTAGCTTGTTTTCAAAATGTGCAACTTGACAAACTGAAAGTTAACATTTTTTTTTTTTTTTTTTTTTTTTTTTTTAATTGAAATTTCATACCATTTGTTTTTTTTTAATGTCTTGAAAAACGGTATTTTCGGACTTATTTTGTTGGTACTTTTAATTTGTATCCCCATAATCATGCATTATAAGTTAGTTAACTCTGTGTCTGTTTGTCTTTTAAAGACGAACACTTAAAAAAAAAAGCTCTCTAGGTGCAAAAGACCTTGAGTTATAGGTACTGAAAGTTGAAAAAACACAACTTTTTATGAGAGCAATTTAAACAAGAATTTTTTTTTTCAAAAAATTTCACTACCCGCAGACGTTTGCATATACTTTGTTATGCATAAAAATGATCCTTTAAACATGCTGAAAAAAAAAACAAATAAACAAATAAACAAAAGCTTACAACCTCCCCTTAACTGTTCAAAATACTGAGTGTTGTTCGTGCAATGACGTCCGAAATTTGCGTACTCCGATTTACTGTGCGTCGGAAGTTGAACGTGTCAGGGTGAAGGAGCGAAAAAGAATCCAAAACGTCAACGTCAAAGAATCGTCGATACCGGACCGTATGAGTTTCGTCATCCTCGCTCCTTGTTTTTTGACGTGTAATTATATTACATGCGCTCATTGTTTCAAGCGCCGCGCCGTTGTCTCAAGTCATTGCATTCAACTTTCATAAATCAGCGTGTACTTAATTAATTAATGGTTATTTCGCATTCGTCGAGAAGAGTAGTGCACCGTGGTCCGTGGTCCGTGCTCCGAAAGAGTTAAGATTGTGAAGTTGCGAAATTGAGACTTTCATGTCGGCTAACTGCAAACCTGTTAACATATGTTTGTTTTTTTTTATTGGTTTTCGATCTTTAAAAAAAAACCCTCTGTATGACTTAAAGTGAATGAAAAATTTGAAAATTTCGGATTCCTTTGGAAGATAAGTAAGTCAGTAGTGGTGGCACGTGCAATCCGGAGACGTTATACATTTCGTATAAATACATTTATCAGTGGCGTAGCGTGCAATTTGGCAACATTGGATTGGGTCCATTTAAACCCACATAAATTGGTCGAATGCGAAGGTCTTCACCGAACACCCAACAGCTCGATCTTTTTAATGGGTTTAAATGGACAAACTGCAACGTTGCCAAATAGCACGCTACGCCACTGACCAAGCCCGAGTATACTCGTTTTTCTCCTCTATGCTACAAATATTTCACATTGTTTCAGTCTCCATTCCGGATAGAAATGATTATCAATGAAAGCACTTACAAGATAAGGTTTATTTCAGGTGCCTTCAATTCATCATATAGGCAACTCCAACTCCCCCAAGTACGAATAGTTAACTACCTTCTCTATAAAAACGGAGAAGAGGCGTTCTTTTGAACTAATGTGGTCCTTAGAGGGTTAAATGGATTGAATGCAACGTTGCCAGATTTTATGCGCTGCTATTGCGAACGGTGCGAGCCATTAGCAACACATTTTTTATCAAAAAAAAATTTTTTTTTTCTTTAAAGAAATGTAATTTTGGTTTTTGTTCTTGTTTTGTTTCTGTATTTAAAAACTTTAACTCGATGAATGATGGAAAAAATAGAAAAATACAAACCTCTTTTTTTTTCTTCTTCTTTATTTCGAAAACATGGGAGATGCAATCCAAAGTTCTGCAACAAACATCGCATTATATATGGGATAAGAAACTAAACTCCCGAAAAATCGAAACTTCAGATTTTTTGTTTTGTTTTTTTATCCGTCATATCAATTGATTGATATTGATAACTAACCAATTGGCTCATGAAAACAGAAAGTAAAAATATTAGGCCCGTAGCTTTAAATTAATACTCTAATAGAGAACGGAAACCTAAATTCATTTTCAAACATTATTTACCTCGGGTACCTTCGGGTCCGTCGCGCGTCGTGCTGGAAAGTGAGCGTTTCCGGCAATCTTCGGCAATCAACCTAGTTGTGATAGGTTAAGATTGAAAATATAACCTCGAAAAGCACGTTCACCACCTTGAGAAGTGAGCAGGCATGGTTGCCAATTTGAGCTGGTAAATTTCAAACCTCGTTTTCATTGGCTCTCATGGGAGTTTGCGTTCTGATTGTATAGTATTCTGTGCCATTCATGTTGACCGGTGGCGGCCAACAGACGTTGGAAACCGTTCCCTTTTACCATTTAAATCCATGCAAAAAGATCGATTTCAAGTTAAGTACGATGCCTTACTTAAGGACCGATCATTGTACTATGACCTTCAAAAGAAAGTCCTCTCATCGAGACGGTCCTCATTACGTTCTTCATTATTTTCCAAAGAGTTATAGACTTGTTAAGCGACACTTTTAAGTGACACAATGCTATTAGACTCTATAACATACCTGAAATTAGCAAACATATTAAAGCTATGGTCGAGGAATGGATGATTGAAAATTTCTTCCAGGAAACGATGTTTTGAAAGTCATAGTACCCAGCCTTAAATTGAAGGACTCCATTGTTGTCAAATTTCACGAGCCGCCACTATTGTTGATCCGAAGCGCGCCGTGCGATTGCGCTTTGATGATAAGTACTTATTCTTGCTCTGCCAGCGACAACAATCCATCATAAATCCATTTATTTCACATAATTCGAGGAGAAAAACTGATTTTTAAGCTGTTCCAGAGATGAGGAATCCCGGACCACATTAAGTCGACATGCACGTGTATATATACAGAACTATTCCCGGGACGAGTACTCAGTGTACTGAAGCGAAAGTACATTACCTCCTTAAATTCTTAAAGCTGCTCTATACCTGTGCTGGTGTCTTACCGAATTCCTTATTCAAGACCAGCGTCAGAGCGTTGCGGCGTGACTTGCGCTATGTTTTTCTTTTTTTCTTTTTTTCTATCCTCAATGTTATTATTTGTGCAGTCAAAATACCCACCAGTCAGACATGAATGAAATTCCAGGCGTCTCAAATCTATTGTACTCATCATCCACAGTTGCAGTCAAACCTTACATGGGCTATAATGTGTGGCGCTACTCGGCTACTGCACGGTGGCGCCAAAATTTTCTCGGACCGTTTTTCATTACTCAATTGTAAATATTATTCTACTCTGCATTCATTCACAGGTAAAGCTGTATGATATAGATAAAATAAAAAATAAAAATAAATAAAAAAAAAGCGGGGAATATATATCAACTCTTTGACGAATTCACTACTCTCACCAACTCACTCGCTCAACCCCTTGAGACCCGGAAGGCGGCTCCCTTGCGGCACCTCAACGATATCTTGAGCGCGGGTTATTGCGCAGACATCAAAGAGATGCGAGTGTCTCCGAGGATAATAAAAATTAAAGAGCAAAGGAGACAGCCGCCCGAAAATAAAGACGACGAAAATTGACGCGCACGACTCGATATGTGCATGTATGTGTGTGTGTATAAAAGCTGGCAAACGCTACTTCCGTTTCGTAGACACGGAAAGGCCTCCGATAGGCCGTCGAGCGGTGGGCGGGAGGGGGGGAGGAGGAGGTCTCGCGCCTAACACTTACCCGGGAAGAATGGAATTATGAATGAGGAGGCGAAGAAAAGAAAATTAAATAAATAATAAAAATCAGGTAAAGAAAAAAAAGACCCGCTCTAATTGTGGGATCAGGTAAGAGGGCCCGCCAGCGCCACCGCCATACACCGCGGCAACCTTTCGACGACTCAAAGATTTCGTTTGGACGTCTGGCGTAGCGTTTGCGTGGAGTCGTCAAAGGCTCTAAAAGCCGCTCATAAATGGGATGAGAATTCCCCCCCTTACTTCCCCTCTAGCCGTACCATCCACCGATCGAAGAGGTTATAAATTTTGAGATCTTATAATTATTATAGCCTTTTTTTCTTCTTTTTTTTCATGTGCGTGCTTTCTTTCTTTTTCTCTTTCTCTTCCGCTTTGCTCTTTCTTTCCTCGTCTGGTTTTTGCTCTTTTCGTCATGTGTAATTGTATGAGCCATGAGCATATACACCTTCTCTCCCGCGGAATCGACCCCTCTTCATCGCTGATCAAAGAGTTGACGAGTATAATATATTTTGATTTGTCTCTTCCTAATAATTGGATTTTTTTTTTTTTTTTTTTTTTTTTTTTTTTTTTTTTTTTAGAAAGGAACCAAAACTACAAAACAGTTAGTTCCTTTCTGCAAAAATCAGTCCGATTAATCTTGTCTCCACTCTTCCGCCTATTCACCTTGAGCTATGCCGACAGTTCACTGTTGCCAGACTTTGCGGCCTGCAGTCCGTCCATTTAAACCCATGAAAAATATCGAAGTATTTGGTGTTTGGTGAACTCCTTCGAATTCGACCTTTTATATGGGTTTAAATGGGCTTATTACCACATTGCCAAATCGCACGCTTCGCCACTGGCAGCTAGTGAATTGGAAAATCAAATGATGTCAAGTCCATTTAAAACCTACGTGGGTAAAAATGAAATAACATGCACACTTTAATGGGTAATTTAGTTTGGTAAACCCATTAAAATGAAGCAGATGCTGATCAAACTAAAGGTATTTTTGGTCTCACCTAACAAAATTATTTCTAATTTTAAGCCTTGCTTTGTAAATTTTGCTCAAGTTTGATGAATTTTTCAATTTAGATTGTAAATTTTCCAATTTGAATTCTAAATTTTACGATCTAAAACATTGTGATTTTTGCAATTTGTATGGCTACCATGGTGTGACAAGTATACTTTTTGCAAAATTCACCTTTTAACCTCGGTACCTTATTAAAAAAAATTCGAAAACGTCGTCACCTTTGAATTTTGTTTGTTTGGAATTTTTGAGCACTAAATGCACAAAATTGGTTGAGAATTAAAGCCGTAATATTGGAAAACCATTTCACCGTAAGCTTAGTGAGTGCGAGTGAGGCAGATAGACAGACATACTACCAATCGCACTCCCTCGCACTCACGAAACGACGAAATGAATTTCCATTGTTACAGCTTTAATTCTCAACCAATTTTGCTCGTCTTGAGCTCAAAAAATCCACAAAAATTACGCCGGTGCCATTGTTCTTAAAGTTTTCTTTTTATCTTTGGTCCCTGTTTAAAATTCCGAAAACTCGACATTCCCAAAAAGCGACAGGAGACGCCATCCATCAGATTTAAATCTGGAAAAATTTCGCCGGGAATCACCTTAACCTTTTCATACCCGGGGTACATTTCAATGTACAGCTGAATAACATAGAATCTTATGAAAAACATGAAAATATGATATGCACACTTTTATATGAGAAAATTGTGCCCAGATCAGCAATGATGGCTAAAAATCTGTCCCTGATCAAAAAGTATTTTCAGGTATGAAAGGGTTAAGACATACGCATAAACATTTGCATATGTATAGGTTCAAAAATGTGGGACAAAATACCATCGATTGCGTTTATGGAACTCGTCAGTGGTGTCCAACGGCCCCTCTCGAAGCAGTACAAATTGTCAGGGGCCCCCTCTCGAAGCAGTAAAAATTGTCAGGTACTCCCTCTCGAAGCAGTACAAATTGTCAGGTACCAAGAAGGATCTTGGAACATCTCTACATTTACATTATATAATTTTGTAAATTGGTGTAATATTGTAAATTGGTGATTATTGTAACTTTGTGGACTAACTCTCTCTTCGGGCCAGGGTGATGTTTCCAACTTGTAGTCTAAGTATAAAATATTTAAATTTAAATTAAAAAAAAAAAAAAAAAAAAAGTGGTGTCCAACGGTATTCATAGGAAACTTTTTTCGGTTTTAATTCTTGACAGCGCCGCTACCTTTTCCGCGCTTGGATCCTACCGGCGCGAGATTTAAATCGGAAATTTTTAATGCCACGCATCGCGCGGTAATCGGCGAAGAATGGGGGGGGTGGCGGCGGGGGAGGGGCGCTGAATCACGGGTTAGTTAGCCACTGTTTGAACTCGCAACGTAGGTCGCTATGGGCTCTACTTAAGTCAGCGGTAATTACACTCTAAGCTTTGCGGCTCTGTCTTACGATGAGAGGGGGGGCTGGAGGAGAGAGCGAGGGGCAGGGGGTTAGTTAATATTCCCTGGCAGTGGTGGCAGAGGGCGGTAGAAGGCAGCAGAGGGAGTCCCAATTAATTTGCATAAATATAATCGGATGTAGCCCATCATCATGAATGGAGGGGCGGGGCCCTACCACGAGTATGACTCCTCCTTGCACTCACTGTGCTCTCTTTGCGAACCTAAGACTTGAGACTGAGTGAGTGAGTGAGTGAGTGAGTGAGTGAGTGAGTGAGTGAGCGAGTGAGTGAGTGAGTGAGTGAGTGAGTGAGCAGAGTTCAAAGCGCCCCTCCCTCTCTCTTTTTCTGAGCAATGAGTCTTGGTACTTGACTCGCGCCGGCCGTCGGCCACACGAAAATTCCTCAAGTAATAACTTCCGAATTGAAAAAAGGCGCGTTGAACTGGAGTCTGGAGGATCAAGAAGACTGCGCCACATCAGACAGAGGCTTTTTAATATTAGCCCTCATTAATTTGATCTGAAATGCAATCAAGACAGTGGCGTCGCGTTCCATCTGGCAACAATGCAACTGCTCCATTTAAACTCATTAAATAAATCGAATTTTCCTTGTGCACTGTGAACCCCCTGAATTCGATCTTTTACATGAGTTTAAATGGATAGAATACATTGTTGCCAAATTGCACGCGACGCCACTGAATCAAGATAACCTAGAGTCCCTGTATGTAGATTGTAGAGAGTTAAGTTAAGACTAAAGTCCTTATATGTAGAGAGTTAAGACAAGTGAAACCATGGGCGCCGCCATTGGATGCGATTTTGTACATTTGTTTACATTCTGAAGGCCATTGTTGTGTTTTGGTCCGCTGCAAAGATTTCTGTGCCGCAGAATTACTAACAGTGTAATCTTTCACTGATTTGGTTGATCGACATCTATTTACGCTTTTCAAGGTTCTTTTGAGAATTATATTGTCATTATTGGGGTGTATCATGATTAAAATTAACAACTTTGTCCAGCAATAACTCTTTAAACCGTAAAAAACCGTTGGACCCATTCGTTTGTAAACAAGAGTCTGTAACAAAATGTGAAAATTGCATCCAATGGTGGTGTCCGTAGTGCCTAAAACTTATTAACCAATCAATCAGAGGTTGACTACCCTCTTGTCTTAACTCTCTTTATATATAGGGACTGTAGTTAAGACAAGTGAAACCATAGTTAAGCATTGACCATTCTTAAGCCTTCCACTTTTTCAGGAGGCCCGGGCTGGTTTTTTGGTTATAACCTACGAGCAAAAAAAAAAAAAAAAAAAAAAAAAAAAATCGTCAAGTTCAAGCCTCCCCATTGTAGACCCACGCGCCGCCCCTGATTATGCAAACAGGGGGAGCGTGCAATCCAGGGTTGCCAGATGGGGCTAAAAAGCCGCATAATTTACATTGATTCAAATGGCGAAGATGCTGCTTTTTACCTTCCATCTGGCAACACTGGTGCAATCTGGCAGCACTGGTGCAATCTGGCAGCAATGCGTTGGGTTCATTTTAACTTCCGAAAAGTATCGAATCGACCTATCTAGGGATCGGCGATGATCGTACGGTATTCAACCTATTCTATGGGCTCAAATGGACAAAATTCCCCGTTGCAAAATAGCACATACGCTTCTTATACACTGATCATGTCCTGAAAGTCATAAAAATCGTCCTACTGAGATCAGCTTTGTTAACCCCCCCCCCCCCCCCAACACCATTCATCCACTCCTTCCAGCTTTTCGTTGCATTGCGATTAGCGCGAGAACAATGTAAACAAAGATGACGATAAAGATCTGACAATTTTTGCATTCACGCGGTCCGGTATTCGTCCCGGTCCCATCTCTTCCCGTCCCGTTCCTTCCCGTTCCCTTGCCAGCCGTTCCCATTCCATCTCGTCGCATATCCTTTCGTCTCGCCGTACCTACTCTGTGCGCATGCGCTCTCCACAGCGCGCTCTTTTTTTTTATTTTTCTTTTTTCAACCACAGAAATTTATTGTTTTGATGGGGTGAGAAGAGGAACTTAAGTCAAGTCAAGTCAAGACTGAGTCGCCCGCTTTTCATCGCGTCCCGAGTGGCGGATGAATTTTAAACGATCAACGCTTTCGCATTCACGTTCATCACTATATATTATTACTTTTTTGCATTGCGCGCTTACGACGCCGACGCGACGCTCAGGTGAAAAAAAAAAACAAAAAAACAAAAAAAAAAAACGTCATAACAGCGACGTAACACGTCACGCGTTCCGTTTGAATCATTACGTGTCATGAGATGGTGCCACGTTACACTGTCCTCCTCTCTCTTGTCCCATTAGAACGCATAAGGTTAGAAAAGGATGGAAGAGGGGACGAAAATCACGTAACTGCCCCTGGTCTGTCCTTCTCTCACACATGCATTCTAATGGGAAAAGAGAGAGAAGGGTAGATTCCTGGATCTGCCAGTGCCACGTTACTGGGTCTAAGATGCGGTTGAATAAAACCTTGTGGCACTGAGTTGCTCCGCACTTATTAAACCTTTCATTACCAGGTTAACAAAAGACAAATCTCCACTTGCTAGCTTTAATTGAGAGGGTAGATAAATCTTCCCACTCCGGCGTGTTGATTTTGCCTATTCTTTTAATTGAAGGCGCTCGTCGAAATATTGTTTCGCAAATGTCAACAACTTGATTTCTGTCTTGATCTTAAACCCATATAGTAATACTTACAATGTCTTTTTTTCTCTCTGTTCAGTGACTGGACTTGATCATTATCAAGCGCTTGTTGGTGGGTGTAGAAATTGGGATCGTGTTGTTTCAATTTGCAGATTTCAATTAACAAATGTGCAAACTTTGTGAATGGATTTTGAAAGGTTTTTGGAGAGTTCCCTTATGGAAATCTATGGGAACTCATGCCGGTGAAGCACTGCTTCTCTACTCTGAGAACAAAATCCTGTTGCCGAAACCGGACGTCGTTTTAATACTTACTTAACCGAATTCCTGTTACTTTAACAAGAAATTTCTTTTTATTCTAACAGGAATTCCTGTCACTTCAATAGAAATTCCGGTCAAGCAACATGAATCCCTGTTGAAATGACCGGAATCCTTGGGTTAAGTTTGTGTTAAACAGACGTCCTGTTGAATTAACAGGCAACATTTTCGAAGAAAGCCACTCTTCCGTTTACATAGGGAAGATAGCGGTAGCTAACTGTTCGTACTCGGGGGAGTTGGGATTGTCTACACGGTGATATGAAGGCGCCAGAGGGCACCTTATCATGTAAGTATTTTCATCGATAGTTATAGTTGCGTTTATCCGGAATAAAGACTGAAACCGAGGTACTTATATTTAACAGGTATGCTCGACTCGCTTCCCGCGTCATGTTAAGTGGCGCGCAGTTCAAAATCATCAGCCAAGATGGCCGGCAAAACAAGAAAACAAACCGACTCTCACTCGGGCGACTCCGAGTTTCGCTGACCTCACTCGGATGACACTCTCGGAGTCGCCCCGAGTGAGTCGGTTTGTTTTCTTCTTTTGTCGGCCATTTTGGCTGATGATTTTGAACTGCACGCCACTAAAGATAAGTACCTTGGACTGAAACAATGTGAAATAGGCTAGAAGCGAAAAACGAGTTTACTAGGACTTGGCCCATTTGGAAGTTAAATGTGGATGAAAAGTCTTGTTACAAACTTCCATGATACGGACACTTGAGATCATCCATGAAAAAAGGGTAGAATTCATTGTTTACTTTTCCACTAAATTTGGCAACTATTTTCGCCGACTTACAGTCATTTATATCCCCGCACCAAAAGCAACAGTACATTCTGTCTCGCTTTTTAAGAGAGGAGACACACACTACATTTGTCGGCGACATCGGATGCCACGTAAAAGTCGTCGTTTTTCGCTCGCCACATAGTGTATGGGGCTCCCACGCAAAAAGAATAAGCGGACAAGTATGAAAACGACCGCGGCTGGAGGAAAAAAGAAGGGAGTATAAACCTATAAAGAAAAGATGATGCTGGGTACGATAAGAAAAAAAAGAAGTGACGATGATATGATTCGCCGACCGTAAACGTGTGCGAGTGACAACATCGTGCAACACACTAAAGCACAGCACGTCATAATTAGACGCGTGAGGTATGCGCCGTTGATACACGCCAAACGCAACACATATCACACTCGTCTCAAACATGGTGGGAAATGAGAGGTAGGCGTAAAACTACTGATGCCAAATCGAGCGACCGCGTATGAATAAAACTAACAAACGAATAATTAATTAGGTAAAGGTGAAAACAATTATAAAGTAACGCAAGCATAATTAAGTTGAATAATTCATTGAGAAAATATAAACAAATAAAAACAAGAGAATAAAATGAAGGCAGGAAAAGAGCGTTGGATACGCCGGTGAAAAATAAAATAGAATGATTTTTTATCCCTCCCCATCCCTCATTAAAATAATGAGAAATACACAACAAATTCTGTACGAGTAACACTCATTTTACTTATAAACAACGCATAATTTAGCGCTTGACTCTGACCCAACGTATATGAGTCAACAATTGGATGAAACTGGGATACTTCGTTGATAAATGTGCGAAGTGCCTTCAATTTTGAGGATAGGCCAAACAATGGGTCTGTTGCAAACTTTTGCTACAGCGATAAAAAGTGTTTACTCCAATGTAAAATCGCCTGAAAAGACCATTGGTGGCATCATAAAGTCAATAAATACAATATTAAACTCACAAGAGGCGTTTATCGAAATCCAAGATAGCGGCAAAATATCGAGGAATCTGAATGTATGCACCGTGATCATCCAAGGATTGCCAACTTTGACAACCTCACTGCAGGTAGAGGTTATGTGTTTATTTACGTTGTGATTGGTTGTGATGGATATTGTGAGGTTGGCTATCCTTAGATGTTCGTGGTGCATGCATACAGATTGCTCGATATTTTGCCGCCATCTTGGATTTCACTAAACGCATTTTGTGAGTTTATTGTTGCATTTCATTGCTTTCTGATGCCATCATTGGACTTTTCAGGCGATTTTACATTAGATTGCACACTCTATAGCGCTGTAGCAAAAGTTTGCAACAGACCCATTACTTTCCAGTACGAATAGTTTGTTAGGTAATTATAAGGTTTACAGCTATAAATATGACCTGTTGGAGTAAAAGTTTATCGATAACTTTAGCCAAACATTTAAAAAAGGTAACTTTTTTCCCAAACTTTTAAAAATTGTGTCTCAGAGTGTAAAGCATTTAGAGACTCATGTTTATTAGAAAAAAAATCTCATTTTGATTTGAAAAATCGGCTCCAGAATTTCGCGACGTTAAACCTGAAACATCCAGTATTTGCTTCCACGAAGAATCATCCACGAGGCAACAGACATTTCCGATTAGATATATTTCAAAAACTGCGAGTGGCTCACCCAGGGATGTAACCGCGGAAGTAGAGTAAATCGAGTGGCGCTATCTTTTGGAAAGAGCCGCAAGTTAAACATATTTTGTCCTGGCTCGATTTCCGAAGCGACAACACTGGGACGTGCGAACATACTCGCAACGCGCATGGCGGCGCGGCGGTTTGGCGTGACAAGATTCGCGTCTCGCCTCGTTATCAGACGAATCCTTGTTCGAGCCCCGCTTTTGTAGGTACTGTTGCTTTGTAGGCTGGGCACTAACTTACATATGCTTCTTTGCGATATCCGTCGCGCGCGTTGCAGTGACCACACGCCCGCCATCCGAGTGTTAAGTCGTCAATAGGCGCAAAGGTCAACGTTTTATTTTTTATTTTTTTTTCACTCGTTTGTTGAGACTTTAAACAAAAACGACTTTTTTCGCACAGTTCCCAGAGAGATAAAGGGATACAAGAAAAAGTTAGAAGTTGTTGGGAGGGTTGGTGATGAGACATGTGGGGAAGGGAGGGTGAGAGGTTAAAGACACCCCGGTCCGTAATAATGTCTTAATCAGGTAGACCCGGTCTTCATCACGAAGTATATACTTAAGCTGACCGTGTAGTGGCCGTACTTGCTCGTATAGTAAAGCCATACCTTGACAGGGTTGTCAAATGTATCCCAGAAATCAAATTAAAAATCAAAATTTAAATACTTTACAGGAGACTTTGCCCCTAACTCAAAATTTATATTTTTAATACCCCGCATTTACCATAGATTTCAAAAGAATCCAAAAATGCAACATTTTTAACCGCAGGCAACAGGTTTTTCGGTTTTTCGAGTTATGCAAAGAATGAATTGAATCAATTAAAAAAAATGAATAAATACAGTCGGAACTTTTTTTTTCGTCTTTATCAGTGTAGTAAGATAGATGATATGGAGAGGAAGAATGTGATTTAATGCAGTGTTTTCACTCGCGTGTTTTAACCCAATGTTTTGTAAACAATCGTTTTCTTTCATAAGTTGGTTTGATTGATGGGTGGATAAAAATCAACCTTCATCGTCCACATCCTTGCCTATTCCGTATTTGTAGTACACCGTGCTAGGCCTTTTCATATTATTTTGCTTTTCTTATTTTTATTTTATTTTTTTTTATTTTTATTTATTTATTAATTTTTCTCAAATACATTTTTAATACAAAAAGGAGGATTGGCAGATATGAGCGTAAAAATTAAAACTGTACCAACTGAATTAAGTTTCAGCTGAGATGACGTGAACATAAACTAGATAATTTGATGGAGGTGGGATAAGACGTAGGTATTGTGTGAAAGGAAAATACTAGTTTAAAAAAAAAAAAAAAAAAAAAAAAAAAAAAAAAAAAAAAAAAAAAAAAGTCTTAATAATAATGATCGATCCATTTTGTTGAATTAAATTATCTTTATTATACTTTACAAAAAAAGCTGGCGTTTTTTGAGAGCCTTTGCATATACTTCAACCCGCTAATTGATTTAACACTAGAACCGCGATGCGGTCATTTTGACCGCATTTTCATTTTTGACCATTCACTGCTTCTTTAATTTTTCTAGTTTAATGTTGAAATTTTATGACTTTTCCTAAATTGGGTAAAGGGTTAAAAATTCACTTTTTTTCTTTCTCTGGATCAATTCGTTTTATGGCAATCAACGCTGCTTCCTAGAACCGCGGTGCGGTCAATTTGACCGCATTTCTTAATATCACAGTTCGAATAGTATGTAATTTGTCTGGTTGCTATTTCTGATGCAAATACACCAATTTCGTGGACTCTAGCTGCGCATACGAAAATGGAGCTTCGCGTAAACATTCCGGGTTACCTATATTACACAGGAAGGCGTATCATGCAAATTCATGTGACGGAGAGATAAGACGAAATCTAATATTCCGCCACCTCGTGCCGCCGCCGCCTCAAGATAATGTTTTCATCTTGGCTTCAAGATATCAGCGCTTACTAGGTGACGAGGCTAGAAATTGTTCGAATCATTCTCTGATAAATCTGCCCAGATCTTCAGTCACTTGTTTACTTGGCCCAGGTTTGGTAGTGTTTCTTTGTAAGTCAGATTTGCGGACATTTATTGTTTATTTGAAGTTATTTTACTATGTCTCGTTTTCGGAATCTAAATCACCGCGAAATTAGTGATTTGCTACACAATTTACCAGAGGATGATTCAGAGTTTGAAGATGATCCCGACTGATTGGTGTTGACATAGTTGACCAAATGGCACGTCAATACTCTACCAGAACAGCAACCAGACGTTGGCCCATTCACGTATTTCAAAATATTTTAGACTTTAGTGCTATCAACGCTTGGATTTGTTTCAAAGAGGTCACAAAGAAGAAAATATCACGCAGAAATTTCATTTTGGAACTTGCTGATGAATTGCGGATGAATTACGTCTCAAATCGAAACAAAAAGTATGAGAATGCCTCCGAAGATGACGAAACTGATGACGAGACTCTACCAGAAACCGTCCAAAAGCGCAAGACTTGTAATGTAAAAAAATGCCGTAATAAATCTTCTCAAACTTGCTCTAAATGTAAAAAATAAGTTTGCGGAAAGCACGCACGAGTTTCAAAAATCATTTGTACTAGCTGTGCCGAAAATCAGTAAATATTGAAGTTCACACTATGTTCACTCACATATTCCATAAGAAAATGAAAAGGAAAGTTATAACAAGAAGAAACCTTTCCTTGATTTTCCAAATACTACAAATGTTTCCTGTTTCATTGTTCATTATTTTATTAGTTATATCCTTGCTGTCAGCATTAATTTTTCTAAATAACAGTTATACAATTATCAAATTGACTTTTGCATTTTTTCTTCAAAACTAAAAAGTTATTTTTTCATTTTTTTTTTTTCAATATTTCAACATACATTTGGCGGCATTGAGCTCCTCCCCCCCCCCCCCGCGGAGTAAAAGTTATAAATTAAGGTTGATATGGTAAACTTATAAGTAATTCCGGTCAAGGTGAGTTTATTCACTTACAGAGATAAATTTGAAATCTATATTTTACCGATTTTTTCTTTGGGGGGGGGGGGGCTAAACTCCCACCACGGTGCCCTTCAATAACATGTCACTTACTTGTTTAAAAATTGTATGCAAAAGAAAAGAGGTAATGTCGAAAATCAAATTTAAAAAAAAAAAAAAAATAATTGACGTGGGACGAACAGGCACTTGTTTTTCCAAGTGCGGTCAAAATGACCGCAGCAGCGGTTCTAGGTAGCATGCTAGCTCCAGCGGTTCTAGTGTTAAGGGGGTTTGAATCAGGAATTTTGGAATCCAACGTTGTGGTATCAGAAATAAATGAGGACTGAGGAGAGAGGTAGAGTACCCTTAATATGGTGAGCGCTGATTTGGCATCGCTGCGAGCATGGTTGCTGTTTTTATACATCATAAAATTACTCAATCGCTTATGACTCCTTCGTTGCGTCGCGGTCGTTCTGCCACCATCCGCGCACCGCACTGCTCTCTTGCGGCACGTTATTGTACTAATGAAAAAATTGTGAGTGGATACACGGGAGGATTCATCAGACCTATAGTACTTGCCGCTCTTTTTCTTTTCTCCCCCCCATCCTCCTGAACTCAATTTACTTTGCGCACTTCTTCTGCACTGATTTTCCAATTCAATCAGTAGTTAAATGCTTAGCAGTGTTGCCTCATAGAGCAAGGAAAAAATAATTTAAAAAAAAAGGTGGAAAAAAATGGAGCTGTTGCAAACTTTTGCTACAGGCTTATTAATAGTTGCTTACGGGGTAATACCCTGTAAAAATAACGATTAGCGCACTAAAAAATCACGAAATCCACTCCTAAACTCACAAAATGCTTTTAAACGCGAGACCGTAATGGCGGTCGCGGGCCGCGGTTTTCATTGGGGTTCCCTATCTTCAATCAGCGCCATCTACACGAGGTGTTCTCGCAACACCACACAAGAAGAAGAAGAAGCATACAATTGCCATAAGAAAACCGCGGCCCGCGACCGCCATTACGGTCTCGCATTTAAAATCATTTTGTGAGTTTAGGAGTGGATTTCGTGATTTTTTATTGCGCTAATCGTTATTTTTACAGGGTATTACCCCATATTCAACTGTTAATAAGCCTGTAGCAAAAGTTTGCAACAGCTCCATTACAAAGTTCCATTCATGGAGTTGAGAGTAAATTCAAGCAGCAGACTTGAGCGTTGTGTGGCATCATATCAGGCCCTTTTCAGACATAAAACACTCACTGAAAAAACAGCTATCGTAGGATGTATCATGATTTGGTTTAAATTTTCAACAATCCAAGAAAATTGTAAACTTTACGTTTTTTTCCCCATGGTTTGAGTTCAAGACGTATCGGTTGATTTTTAAAATGATTGTAAACTTTACGTTTTCCATGGTTTGAATTCAAGACGTCTTGGTTAAATTTCAACCAAGACATCTTGAACTTAAACCATGGAAAACGTAAAGTTTAAAATTTTCTTGAATTGTTAAAAATTTAAACCAAATCATGGTATATCTGCGATAGCTGTTTTTTCAGTGCAACAGAGGAACCCTTTTTTGCTTAGCCGTTTTTGTTTTATACTCGTCCTGACGTGAGTTTTTGGTGAATTTACCAGTGGGGGCTCGTGCAATTTGCCAACAATGTTTCCGTCCATTTGAATGTATGAAAAACAATCGATTGCAGGTGAATCGTGTTTCACTATCGAATCGATTGTTTTATATAGAATCAAATGGAGAAAAAACATTGCTGCCAAATTGCACGAGCCGCCGCTGGAATTTACTTTAGGCCCTTCTTCTGCACTGCTTTTCCAATTTAATAAGTTGTTAAAATGCTAAACAGTGTTGCCTTTTAGAACAAGGAAAAAATCATTAAGAAAAGAGAAAAGAAAAAAAAGATGGAAAAAAGGGGAAACAAAAACTGACAATTTTCTCGATTAGATTCCACACAAAGAGAAATGCTATCGATATTTATCTAAAGCTTGCAGTACCCCGACAAATTTTGAGAGGATACCTTCTGTAACCTTACTTAACTTCAGTTGCGGCTCGTGCAATTTGGCAACAATGGATCCTCTCCATTTAAACCTATGTAAAATAATCGATCTTTAGGAGGTGCATTGCACCCCCAAGAAATCGATATTTTTGCTTAGGTTTAAATGGCAAAACACATGGTTGCCAAACTGCCCGAGCCGCCACTGCTTAACTTAACCGAACCTAAATTCAAAAAAATTACCATATTCGGGAGAGAGCTGGGGATGGCGTCAAACAGATCCCTACCCAATTTAAACGCGAAAAAGTCCCCCCCCCCTTATGATTTTTCCCCCTTTAAATTTGTTTATTTAAGGGTATTACGAAAACAAACATCATACTGTTTTATTAATTCATATAATAATTATCATTGATGATTAATCGATTAGTGCACTGAAAATTCGTAAAATCCGGTGCACCTTTCATAAAAAAATAAAAAAAAAAAACAAAACAAAAATAAACAAAAACAAAAACAAACAAAAAACAAACAAAAAAAACTGACGGTCTTATAAAAACAAAACAGAAAATAATTCTTATAAATGTCTTTTCGAGTAAGTAAGGTGAAAAAGTTGTGAGAACATGAATAAAGTAGAAATAAAGATATACATATTTATCAGGCACGAAAAATATCATTGAATAATGTACCTACAAAACAATAAAGTATCTGTAATCTGTACTATGGAAACGTTTCGCAATCAATCGAATGAAAACACACAACTGGACGCAGAATTATAACAATAATAAACTCTCAACTCACAATATACTACAAGTAGGAAAAATGAACCTAAAAATTCTAACTCGTGATTGATGACAGTTTGAAAAAACAACCTGTGTTATTATTCCGCGCCTATTTAAGGAATTAAAAACAATCATAACTTGTTGAGAAAAGTTCTAAGCAACCAGCATTACCACGTAGCGGAAAACAAAACCAAAAACCTCCAAAACTGAAACAAAACGATATGATTCCGGCCAGGATCGAACTGGCGACCTTCTGCGTGTAAAGCAGATGTGATAACCACTACACCACGGAACCACCTTGCTCGACGGGTCGAAATATGCAGCACATAAGTCGTAGATAGAGCAGCGGAACACTAATGTTATCGACCCGGGCTTGAAGTACCGCCTCCATTTCTCATTATTGCACACATAGGACATGCTTCGTCTGTACTGCGCACTCTATTTTGCGCATCACTTTTCGCTGATTCCGTTTCTACTCTCCTCCCTCCCTCTCTTCAGCAAATGTAAACATTTTCTACCGTAATAGCGATTAGAATCAAACACGATACTATATATGTATATTCACACAGCACATGTGCGACAGATATTCAATTTTAATCTTACCTACATGTGAATCTAGTTCTCCTTGAAGATCTTAAAATATGACAGTTTATTTTTGTCCAGGATTATTCTTATTTCTTCAAAAAATCAATTGGATTTTTTTTTTATTAATAATAATTTATTTTTTCTTTAATTTTTCTTTATTTTTTGTTTTTAGTTTCGGTTTTTTTTTTTTATTTCATTTCAGTTTACTAAACTTATTTTCATTCACTACCTATATTTCACTGTAATAGAGTTTACTTGGTTTTATTCTATATGATGATGATTCGATGTGGTTTGATTTCAAATCTTTATTTCTGTTCGTCCACGATATCGTGTATCATGGCATTTCATTTTATTTTCGTTATTTTATTTATTTCACTTTGTTTAATTTTCGTGTTTTTCTTTTAGTATCGATACTAGGTGAGGCGCAGCGCCTCACCAAATAATCGATTGTTTTACACAGTTTTAAATGGAGGAAATCCATTGTTGCCACATTGCACGAGCCGCCACTGTAGCTTATTGAAACACAGAGATTCAATCCGACTATTTGCAAAATGATTTGTAATACACGCGACCCGAGCCTTCCATTAAATGAGTTTCAGAGAGAGAAATCGAATACACAATAATAAATTTTACGCTAGTATTTGTGACGAAGTAAGGAGAATGTTGGTAGTTAAAAGTTTCATATTGACTTCATGTGTGACCTCAACACCTATAGCACACACATAACATCGTTAATGGCCCATAACATCAGACAATATAACAACCCAATAAAAACTTCATATAGAGACATACCCAACAGTAATAGTTCATTAAATGATAAACGAGATGGCACCAAACTAACCGGACATCATTTATTCTTCTGCGTTTTTAATTAAGAAATTATATGAATTGTGAGTGTATACATGACTCATCAGTCACTATATTTATGTATATTTGTCTTCGTAATAAAGAAGCCATGCAAATCACGCATAGCAATGATATCAGAGACTATAGGATTCTTTGCTGCCGTGATTTATTTACTCTTAGAATTTCGGAGAATGCTTAAATGAATTGAACCTTGCAGGAGGGAACCAACTTTTTTGTGTCAGCAGAAAGGAACCAACTGCTGTGGGTTTCCTACATAGTTGGTTCCCATGGGCATAGCAAGAAAAATTGTGTATGGATGTGGGGGGGGGAGTTTGGAAACCCAACTGACGGGAGGGGTTGGCGTCCCCTCCCCAGGAAATTTTGCCAATTTAGCCGTTCTAAGACGTAATTTCAGGGTGTCTCCACCTCACATATGAAAAAAACATAAACACGCGCGCAAAGTGTCATTTTATGTTCCTTTTGCCAAAATTAAAATAAATAAATAATAAATAAATGAATAAATAAAAAAAAAAATTAATTAGAAAAAACATATCCTGCAATTTTGTTAGTTCCTAATCATAAATTCTAAAAATAATAACATCGTAGAACACGAAATAAAGGGAAAAAAGAAAAGAAGGACCCTATGAACGGAATCCCCTCTCGATGGACCTACCCCTTTAATCACCAAAAGTAAAAACACTTCATATACCTATATCAACTGTGTTTATTCATACATCAACTTATACTGTGTTTATTATTTTTTAGGTTTGCGTTTCACAATATGTTTTTCTCTTTCAAATATTACTGCACTTTTTTTTAAACATTAGTTTTTTTTTCGAGGGGGCTCCTCCCCCCCCCCCCGGCCCCATAGTAGCTACGTCTATATTAGTTCCGTTCAGCTGACACCATAGCCGCAGTCAGGAATCTGTCTATCTCTCTTTTCGCCAATTTGGACGCATGTGTTAGAAAAGGACAGAAACAGGGGCTGAAGATCATATGTGACAGCCCCTATACATACATCTTTTTCTAACACATGCGTTCAAACGGGCTAAGAAAGGGAAATACAATGTCCTGGCTACGGCTATATTGCTGACACGGAAAAGTTGGTCCTTTCTTCTCCAGAAAGCCGTTCAGGATATGAAGACAAGTTAATGTTCACTCGCAAATATTTGGGTAGTTAAATATTTCTACACCGCGGTGCTGATTTTGCATACACAATGGAATGAAGGTGGTCGAGGAAATATTATTTTTCAAATAATAACAATAAGTTCATGGACCAAATAATGTTACGTCCTCACGGTCCCACACGCAGATGATCGGTGAGCACTTACAGGGGATACAAACCGCACGCAATCATACTGACGTGTGCACCATCCAAGGTCTTTCGGAGGACCGTCAAGCCGTAACATTATTTGGTCCTAGAGCCGCAATTATTGTGAATAAAATAGTGAAATTGAGTGAGAGTTAGTGCATACCCTTGATGCAGACCATTCGACATTGCAAACATATGCTTTACTAGTAAAACTTTTAGAAATATCAACATAATTTTTTTTTATTTATTTATATTTTTTTACATGAAAGGTCCAGGAATTAGGAATTTTGAATTTAATCAAAATACGTCGAGGTATTTCATTTCATACCTTGCACTCTGAGCTCGCTATATGAACGACCCAAACGGGTGAGAGACCACAACAGTGAAGTTAAGTAAAGGAGGTAACAGTAAGATTAATCACTTAATATGATACAAGAAGAGGGTAAGGGAGGGAGGTTGTTGTCAAGGAGTTAGGAGGGTGGGAGGGAGAAAATGGAGGGGAGTGGGAGGGAGGGAGGAGAATTCATAGGGAAGGGAAGGGGAGGGGAAGGGGAGCAAAGCAAAGTCGCGTAAAGAACATGACGTTTTCTTCATCAGATCGAGAATATAACTGATGACCTCAGGAACGTAGAGTGACGCTGTTAATGTCACACTCTGTAATCGAATAAATTAATCAAGCGGCCGTTACACTCGATTTGTCAAACACAGTTTGTGGTAAAACACGTCCTAAAAAAAAAAAAAAAGCTATTCGTGTTTATGTATACGCATATAAAAATATAAGAGAAGTTGGGAGAAATTAAATAAACAGAAAGTGGATACAAATAAATACGAATGAAAATGAATAGTGATTCTTCTTGTAAGTTTGAATTATTATGATTTGATCGTAGACTACTGGACCAGAGAGACAGAGTGGGAAAGATGAGTGGAAAATGGGGGTGGGGGGGGGGGGGGGGTGAACGCTTTTTGGTGTCGAATGATAAATTTAAGAACTTTTATAATCTCACTCCTAAACTTTTACGTCATCACGGAGCAGACATTAATGTATTCTTAACGTTAAAGTCTGACAAATTGCAGTTGCTCAAATATGAGTCTGTTGCAAGTTTTAGTCACTGAAGAAAAGAAAAGTTTAGGTATACTGTCAACAAATTAAATAATGTCAGTTGACTCCTTACATATTGAGTTAGGTAAGCAACCTGTAATACTAAAACACAATGAATTGTAGCATGACATACGCAGGTGCACCTGCGATGCCTTACCTTGCTAACATTCCAGGACTTAACTGATATTATTCAATTCGCCGACTGTACAACCGCAGCAGCCCTTTAAAAAAGCTTCGCTGATTAAAAGTCTTGCTCAACCGGAGAGAATTTTGGTTGCATCGAAGCACTACTTCAGTAAAGCAAAAGCAAGAAGAAAGACTGTTGCTCGACAAATTAGTGCTTCGATACAACCACAACTTTATCCTGCAGAACTAGAACTTTTGCTCTTCAATGATGTGTGCTGCACAATGCACATTCCACTTTTTTTTTGCGTTTATAAATTAGCTCTCTTGTTTTAACACTCGCATACCTTAAATTCCACGGAGAATTATAATTTTATTTACATTTTAAAAAAAGTGAGTGGTTATCAGGTTAGAGAGAGAAGCGGAGATCGAGAAGAAGGAGTAAGAGAGAAAGAGAGAGAGAGAGAGAGAGAGATAGTGAGGTAGGAAGGGAGGGAGAACTCTGAGTAATGAAGTAATGCTTGCTCTGTAGTAGTATTCATATTATTATTTGTGTACCATTATTGCCCAGTTTGCTATCCTCACGTGAGGTATCAAGTCATATTTTTTTTTCTTATGAAAGTCTAATTTATAACCCTTATAAAAAATTGGGCATTATTTTTGCGCCAATAAATAGAGCATTGAACACCTCCCCTTCCTAATCCACTGATCCGACTTTCGTCGGGATTAACGAATTATCAGCTCTGTGTACCGATTCCGTGCGGCGAGCAGAACCCTAACAAAGTGAAAGCTTTGCTAATTTTATCCCCCACTCCACCCCCTCCCACCCGTTGCCCTCCCTCATTCCATCAGCTCATTGGAATCGGATAGTCGTTAAAGACAATTGCTTGACCTTTCGACTGTTCAGAACGGAGCGGGTACTTTATGGTGACACGACCGCTAATTCCCCTACCTTAAAAAGCTACAATAACTTGACCCCCGTCTATAAAAATTTTATCAGGTTCACCGCCGAGGTAACTTGTTACCTACTCCTGTGTCGACCTGCTGTAAATTAGAAATTTCAACTTTGACAAACGGTCTCGCTTTCCGAATCGTGTACCAAAGTCTTTATTGTTTCTACAAATCGTTGAGTTTCGCTAGGTAATAAAGTTGTCTCTCTGTTTTGTTTCCTTGGATATATAAACTCATACAATCAGTATACACCTTTGTTCCTGTTTCTTTTCTGTCTGTCTGTCTCTCTCTCTCTCTCTCTCTCTCTCTCTCTCTCTCTCTCTCTCTCTCTCTCTCTCTCTCTCTCTCCTCTCTCTCTCTCTCTCTCTCCTCTCTCCCTCTCTCTCTCTCTCTCTCTCTCTCCTCTCTCTCCTCTCTCTCTCTCCTCTCTTCTCTCTCTCTCTCTCTCTCTCTCTCTTCTCTCTTCTCTCTCCTTCTCCCCTTCTCTCTCTCCTCTCTCTCTCTCTCTCTCTCTCTCTCTCTCTCCTCTCCCTCATTATCCATGCAGTTTGTGGAGCCTGAACGTAAGATGAAGCTGGACAAACTTTAAAAGTTTGGAAGAAGAATATGAAGGGTAGCTGGAGGGGAGGTGTAAATGGAGAAACTGCCTCCCCCCAGGGGCTGATTTTGCTCTATTCACCAAGACAAATTCGTATTAGTAATTAAAGGACAGAGGATGCGACGTAATTTGAGAGACTCGAAATAACCTGATTAATTAGGTATTTTCTTGGTTATTTTTTCATCATCATAAATTTTAGAGGGTAATAAGCTGGACCCATTTCAAAAAAAAAAAAAAAATCGCAAATCAACGTATTTTTAGTTGCCAACATCTTTCTTGCAAAACGAACCTCCGTTTTCTTATGGTGGATTGCATTGGTGAGAGCAGTGGCGTCGCGTGCCATCTGGCAACAATGCAACTGCTCCAATTAAACTCATTAAATACATCGATTTTTCCTTGTGCACTGTGAACCTCCTGAATTCGATATTTTACATGAGTTTAAATGGATAGAATACATTGTTGCCAAATTGCACGCGACGCCACTGGGTGAGAGTGACAATAAACAACATGTGCATTTGGAGCGCTGAATACGTATCGATCGATTTATCGCATTCTAAACAGTCTATTCGACATCTGTTGAAGAATAGACGCTTACTTCGTGAGCTTATTTATGCTAAAAAATTTAAAAAAAACCTTCCAACTTTAGAAAACTTGGCAAACGATCGGTTTAATAATGTTAATTTGAGCCACTATACCATTTTGAATTTTCCGCGCAAATAGTATAAAGAAGCGGCATTAGAAACCCACTTTTTATTTCCTTTTTTTGAATTTAATAGTAAATTTTGGACTTTTTCAGTGGTTTCATCGTTTTTTTCACGTCAATTTACGTAAGGAAAGATACTCTAACTAAATCCTTGTAGCAAAAGTTAGCAACAATCCCATTTCCCTGACCGAAATTCCGTGGTTAATTATTATTTTTCCATGAAATTATATGGAAAATCTTATGGAACTCCAAACGACTCCAAAGACTTCAAATCTATGTATGTCACTTGACGACGTTTCAACCGATGATAAGATTGATCAATTTCCGTTATCTCGTCCAAAATAGGAGAATCAGAGCCCCCCGAAAGAAGAAAAATACCAATTTTCCAGCTGTGGCTCGCGCAATTTGGCAACAAGATTTTCCCTCCATTTGGTTCCATGCAAAAACGATCGAATCAAAAGTTTTTGAACCTCGACTCCAGCTACAAAAAACGAAACAAAAAACAATTAAACAAACAACCGTAGCGCTGAAAAAACCTTTGGTTTAGAAAAATGACCTAGCAAAAGACGTTAGTTGAGCCAACCAACGCTTTATGGTTCACCCAGCAAAATCTTTGGAGCGCTACCAAAGCTTTTTTTCTGGTTTTTCTGTGCTCTCAATATAAGTTTTTCATTCACAATAATTGAGGCTCTAAATTGTGAGTAGGAAAATTAGTGATTTCTCAAGCGCCCTCAATAAATTGTGTTTGCAAAACCAGCACCGCGTTGTAAGAATATTTAACTACCCACTTAATTTAAGGGAGTGAGTATTGGGTACTGGGTATAGCCACAGAATAATACAATCAGAACGGAAACTCTGTCGGATTTTGAAGCAAATTCATTTCGCGTCCGCCATGTTGGGATATAGGATGTTTACATCTGGATTCGCGCGCAAAAAAAAAAAAAATATAGGACATGATCCGCGAAATTTTCATTCCGAAATGCCAATAGAATAAAAGTGAGGCTGGAAACTTAAGATTTCCCTCCAGAATTCACAGAAATAAATGAGTTTGAACACAAATCACACACGTCCGCCATGTTGGGAAATAGGACCACAGCGTTGCCTATTGGTGCCGTTAAATTCCAAACTTGCTTCCATTGGCTCTTATGAGAGTTTCCGTTCTGATTGTATTATTCTGTGGTATAGCGTTCTAGCATTCACTCGTTTACTGCATCCGTGCAGAAAATATCAAATTATCCTGCGGTGTAGCATATCTTTGTATTTTGGAAAGTATACTGCTATGCGTAATTTTTTTTGCATCGATACAGTAAAGGAATGAATTCTAGAGCGCTACTTACTTCCATTTGTCTTCATATAACATGATCATAAAAGGGCAGTGGCGCAACGAAGGGGGTGGTTCTAGGGCAAAACCCCCCTAAGCATCAAGATTTTTCCCTAAAAAAGCTCATCTTCGGCCAAAATTCCTGTTCAAAACCTTTTAAGGCCTCAGAAAATGGAAAATTTGCGGTGAAACCCCCACCAAACTAAAGTTCTCGGTGCGCCACTGTAAAGGGGTAAAACGGCTGCGAAGAAACAATATTAGGATTTACCACTGTTCAAACCTACGATTAAGCGCCACGCCGAAACCCATCAAAAACTGATGTTTGGGTTGACTGAAGGGAAATCATCGAGAGGAGGGCTGAACATGTAACGCTGAAAATCAAACTATAACTTAAAAAAGAATATTGGCGCCTCCTCTTTACTCCACCATCAAACAAATTCGAAACGCCCACTTTCGGGAGAGGGGAGCCGATTGTATAAAGTGCAACCAAAAAATGACTTCGCGGACAATCCCTCCATCCCCCCTCCAAAAAATAAATATGTAAAAAGCAAAAAAAAAAAAAAAACAAAAAACAAAAAAAAAAAAACAAAAGAATCCTCGCAATCAAACTTCGAGGAAGGTCGTATTTAGAGACCGCCTTTTCCGGAAGTCGGCTTAATGGCGCTGCTCAAAATTTAAAAACAACAGGAGTTGTCTAATTAAACGTCGCGACAAGGTATGGTCGTGAAGGAGGAGGAAGAGAAGAGAAAGGGGGAGGAAGAATATAAACTTGTTAAGACTCCAATAAGTGCAACCTTTCTGAAAAAGGAGGGGGTGGGAGATTTAAAAAAAAGAAAAAAAAAAAAATAGGAAGAGAGGAAAGAAAGAGGAAAGCAAATACGGAAAGAGGAGAGGGAAGGAACCGCTCTACGTCCGCACTGGCTCGGGTCAGGAGATAATTAGTTGGGCTGAGGTGGGTACTGGCACTCTTTCTTTTTTTTTCCTATTTTCCTTTAAACCGGGGCATCCGAAATAATGACAATAGCTTATAAAGTACATGTGAGGTAACTATGTAACTAATATTAACAAAGCGAATTATTCTCTCATCGGGTATATCCGGTCGAGGCGGCGAGCCAGTTTCCGGTGGATTTAAACCAATAACTTTGAACATTCTTTGCCAACCTGCACTTTATTCTCCCGTTACTATGTTTTCCCTCCCCACCCTTCCTCCCCACCCTTCCTCCCCACCCTTCTCCCCACCCTTCCTCTCCACCCTTCCTCCTCAAGCACTCGTTTGCTCACGTCTATCGTACCGCCGTCGCATCAGGGACTATCTTGATTCCCAACCCCTTCAGACCCAATTATTAAGATACCCTCCGCCGTTTAAACCTTGTCGCAAGTTAAACGCGAGTTGTATTTCACGTATTTTAAAAAAAAAAAAAAAAGAAAAAAAAAAGAGTTAATTTAGTGCAATGGCGTCTTCTGAGTATAAGTATTTTGCGTTACCTAGAGTCCCTAAGTGTTGAGAGTTAAGACAAGTGAAACCATGGGGGCCGCCATTGAATGCGACAAAATATAATCTATTTATCAGCAAAGCAGTATCGGCTAGTCATAAAATCGAACTATATCTAGTGTAGCGCGGGCTGTTTGAACTTGAAGTAGTTTCTTGAGTTGATGAGTAGTTTTTGAAATTTTTTAATGTGCGCATGGTCCTTTTTGTCTAATTTTACATGATAATGAAGGTTTTTCATTGTTGTAGCGTAAGTGCCGCAAGTACGCAACAGACCCATTATTATATACTCGTATGAATAAAAAACTGAAATTCTGTGAGGCAGGTCTACGGTTACGGAAACGAATATTTCGGGCGTGGCATTGAAAGGGTTTGAAATCAGTGGCGTATCGTGCATTTGGCAACATTGTATCTTGTTCATGTAAACCCATTTAAAGTATCGACCGATTGGGTGCCCTGTGAACACCTTCGAATTCGACCTTTTACATGAGTTTAAATAGACAAAATGTAACGTTGCCAAATTTCACGCTACGCCAACGGTTGAAATCGCGATTGTCTCAAAATCACGAAACCCAGGCCGCTCACACAGAAAAAATGGCCGTTTGCATTCTTTAATTCATTCTTTTTTTCCTTGTTCCTCCCGAACTCACTATACGAGCCTGTTTATTTTTCAATCGAGGCAGTCGATGCCCCTGGTAGGTACATTACCGTGTTTGAGAGTAATATCCTTTCATACTCTGTTTTTATAGGTCGTAAAACGCCTTTGACTGGCTTCGGACAACTTCACATGGGCCCAGTGCCGTTACTCTTTTCTCATCAGCTGCACATTTGTTTTTTTGTTTTTTTTTTTTTTTGTTTTTTTCCGTTCCTTCTTTTTATCGGCGGTTAAAAGTTTAAGCGTCATTTTAACCTCATTTTTCATTTTCTTTTCCTCAAGATGCAGGAGCAGTCGCAGCTTTGGTGGCGCATTTTTACAACTTCTTCCGCGTCCTGACCTAGTCTTCGGAACCCACCGCAACCTCCAATCCTCAGTTACACTGTCGTTAAGCAAGCTCTCGACCTGTTGCCAGGTGTCTGATGATCAGGTTACAACCCTTTTTGCTTAAAAACAGGCAAAAACACTTAAAAATCAGTATCTTTATTGACATGCTTAACGCTTGTGATCCCATAGTATTTGACCGACGTATAAGTGACCATGATTATTATGGCAGTAGCCAGGATTTTTGTTTTTTTTTTTTTTTTTTTTTTTTTTTTTTTTTTTTTTTTTCCGGGGGAGCTTGCAGATCAGTCCCAGTACATTGCTATGATTTTCGCATCTTGAAAGTGAGGCAAGTAAAATCATTTTTGTTCGAGGGCTCAACAAAACCAACCAACAGTCGCCCACTATTGAGTGGTGAACATTGCTCCAATCGAACTCTACCTGTATAATTTCTCAATGAAGTCAAAAATTAGATTTATTATACAACCCTAAATTTTGAAAGAAAAAAATTAATCAGAGGTGTTATATGCTTGAAAAAACTTCAAATATAAACCGTGAAAGAAACCTAATCTTTGTCCATCACTCAACAGTAGGCAAACATGGCAAATATGGCAATTGGCATAGTGGTTGGCTTGGCCAGTCATCAAATCCGACAGTTTAAATAACGAAATTGAGAGTTTTACTTGTAAAAAAAATGGTCTGGAGGCAATTTTGAACCCCCCTTCCCCACAGACAGGGGCTTACTGAGATTAAAATAGTTTTCTGAAACTATACTTATGGAGCTTTATATCAGTGGCGTAGCGTGCAATTTGGCAACGTTGTATTATGTCAATTTAAACCCATGTAAAAGGTCGAATGCGAAGGTGGTAAAAAAACACCCAATAGTTCGATCTTTTTCAAGGGTTGAAATGGACGCAATCCAACGTTGCCAAATTGCACGCTACGCCACTGCTTTCTTCCCGCGGTATGTATTGCATACTATTCCGGCTTTTTTTTTCGAACCCTGAGGTGCGTCCTACACTAATGACCATATAGTTCTAATATTCGTCCATATAATGACCATATAGTTATACGATTCGTCCATGTAATGACCATTCAAATATGTATTTGTCCATGCACATTTTTTCAGGGTATTACGAATGACCATTCACATATTTGCGGCAACGCACAGTGGGAATTAGTTGCGAAGTGTAACTTTTTGGCAACAGTAGTTTTAAAACATTTATACTATATGTAAAACGATCGATTTTTCTAGCAGCAATTGCTTCCACAAATATCGATTATTTTAAATTGAGTTAAATTAAAAAAAAAATCCCTGTTGCCAAATTACACGCTTTGCCATTTAGTGGGCACCAATGGTATAACGGATTCGAAAGCCAAAAATCATAACGTTATAACCACCTTAAATGGTCGTAATGGTGGATAAAAGGATCATTTTGCAATCGAAGTTTGCAATATCTAATTCAACTTTCATACATTCATCTAACTGACCAAACAAGTCGATATACGTTTGCATTAGTTCAAAGGGGAGGAAGATCATGAAATCGATTGTCCATGCGTCGCTTCTGTAGTGACGAGGCGATTTGACGGTATCTGTTGAGTAGTACAAGCTTGAGAGCTTTTAATTGTAGTTTTCTCCCATTTGAATCTAAGAAAAAGTATCGAGTTTTCGTAGATCAATTGAACGTAAGTAAAAGTATTGAAAGACCAATTCAACCCAAGTAAAAGAATCGGTTATTCGTAGATCAATTGAACCCAAGTAAAAATATCGATTAATGGAAGACCAATTGAACCCAAGTAAAAGTATAGACTGGTAGAGGATCAATTGAACCCAAGTAAAAGTATCGATTATTTTTTGATCAATTGAACCCAAGTAAGAGTATCGATTATATTTTGATCAATTGAACCCAAGTAAAAGTATCGAAAGACCAATTGAACCGAAGTAAAAGTATCGATTAGCAGAAGACCAATTTTTGATCAATTGAACCCAAGTAAAAGTATCGAAAGACTAATTGAACCCAAGTAAAAGTATCGAAAGACCAATTGAACCGAAGTAAAAGTATCGATTAGCAGAAGACCAATTTTTGATCAATTGAACCCAAGTAAAAGTATCGAAAGACTAATTGAACCCAAGTAAAAGTATCGAAAGACCAATTGAACCGAAGTAAAAGTATCGATTAGCAGAAGACCAATTGAACCCAAGCAAAAGTATCAATTAGTCTCGAGGATCAATTGAACCCGTTGAAAATTAGATTATTTTACATAGGTTTGTACAAATGGGACGTCGAAACATGTGTGCGACGCTCGCAGCTCCGACTTAAGCGAGTGCAAGGTCATTTCGGTGATTGCTAATTGATCCGAGGAACGCGTGACTCTACTTATAATCCGTACTCCTTGTTCTTTTTCTTGCTCTCCTTCTTCTTCTTCTTCCTATATCATGCCGATGCGGTGGTAGTCTCATGCGCCTCATTTACTTGCATTGTAAGCGTGCCTCTCTTTTAATCTTTTTAGTTCTTACTAAATGCGGCTTTATTCTATTTAATATCATAAATTATGATTAAATAAATTCGCGACAAACAACATCGATTTCATAACTATGCGACGGAATTAAATTCCAAACGTAAGGTTTTTGATTTTGTTTCTCTTCTCCCTTTCTCTCTCTCCAGAGGCGGCTCGCTATCAGGGCATCGGACCGCGGCAAAAATTGGTTCGGGTTCGGTTCGCGGTTCACACTTCACGAAAAAAAAGGTTCGCGGTTCGGTTCGGGTTCACGCGACTTTCCGGACCGCTCCGAACCGGTTCAGACTATTTGTGAACGGTTCGGAGCTGTTCGGTTCGGAGAAAATTTGGTCGAGGTCGAACATTCGTAGCGGCAGTTGAGAGGGTCGAACAACTTAAACGTACTTATTGTTAGTTTCATTGATTTTATATTTCAACCAGCCCTATTTGCTGCTGGGGCAAAGTTTCGCAACAGACGCATAGCTCAGAAGGCAGAAACAGAAAAAAACAGTGGACTAAAAAAAGACAAAATGGGTCGAATGTTTTGGGTTTAGACCCTTATAACTTCAAACGAATCAGTAGACCAATCAAAGTTCAGTTACTTCAAACTAGTTTAGATGCGTGACTCTGTGTAATCTTTCGATAATCTTTCGAGATCCATCGAGTACTCACAGAGTAAATGCTCAAAATTTTCGCTATTTTCCCTATTCAGGGTTTTTTTCAAGACCTCTGTTAACTTAAGCCGTTGAACCGGTTCGAACCGGGTTCAGCCAGTCGGTTCATTATATTTTCAGTGTTTTGTATACTATCACCGATTAGGTTACCGGTAGACCAACATCAAACAGATGCATCTGTGCGAATGCCCTCTCGAGGTCTTTTGAATTTACGTAGAAGCGTACATTGAAAGTTTTCATAAAGTTTGGAAATTTTAGTCGGATAAAAATAATTTTGATGGCGCCTACTAATATTATTATGACCGTCACGTCGGGAGGTTCCTTTTTTTGTGTGTAAAACCTCGTTATACAAGACAACAAATGGTGAGACTGCTTTGAAAATTAATTAATTTGGCTAAATTCAAGACCTATCCCAGAAAAACTAATATTTAAACTTTTCCATTTTTACAAAACATGGCATTGAAAGTTTTCACACTTGTTTTTCAATTTTTCGGAACTTTTCATTTATTGATTATAAACTAGGAAGCATAGCTGACGGAGTTCTCGGAGAGAAAAACAAAAAACAAATGTTAGAACTAGACCAATTTGAAATTAAGGTCCAGGCTCCAGGGAAACCAGCAACCTAGTGGGTTAGAAAGAAATCATACGATTCTTGTTTCAAAAACTGTGTCCGCTTTTCCGTTCTGCCAATTCAGTTGCGTGTAAAATGCTCATTCATGCAATCGCAATTTTTTCACCACGCTGATGAAAAAAAAAAGAGTAAACAAATAAAAAAACTACTGCAGGAATAGCGGAACTCGCTGAATAGCCCTGGCTCACCGTTCGACTTTATAATCCTTTTCTGCTTGTCGCAAATGCGCACGAAGAAAGTTCATTGCACAGTCCTTTAATATGCGGTCAGACATTTCTTCCAAGTTTTCCCCCTTGCGCATACCAGTTCCGTGGTTTATTCCAAAACTATTTCGCTAAGAGGCTTGTGATTTTTCTTTCCGAAGTCTGCCATACTCTCATTTCCCGGATCGGATTAAATACACAGGGCCTATTGGGGAACCCAGACGTTGAGTCGGTCGGTTGTTCGGGAGTCGCCATAGTTGACGACGTCACCCTAAAACTATGCCTTTTTATATTATGATTACATTCTATTTTTCTCTCTTTCTCTTTCTCTCTATTTATTTTCTTTTTCACCACCCGCCCGTCAGCAGAGAACATAGACGGTTAAATTATAAATCAAAATGAGTTTGACAAGCAGAGCATATATATAAACAGTACACACACACACTCGCTACATAGCGGTCGCTGTAACGTCGCACTATGATCTGACATCGGAAAAGAATGGCAAAAAATCGGTGAAAAAAAAGTCAGGAAAACTTATTGTTTTCGACCTTAAAAGCTTAATTTAAAACGTTCCAGTGACATTTTCAAGGGTCAAATAGGGCTGTTGCAAACTTTTGCTACGAAGCGATTTGATGGTCAATTCAGAGGGCCGATCATTTACTTTGTCGTTAATCCGATCGCTAAAACTGTCTACGAGTAAAGCTATTGGTTGAAAATTGTAAAACTTGGTCGTTGCTATGGTAACCATCATTAAGAGTCTCGTTTTATAAATGCTATTCATGAGTAACCTTTAAAAAACGGGCACTATAACGATGGTTACCATAGCAACGGTTAAGTTTCTCAATATGCGACCAATATAATCACTCATACACAGTCTTAACGATCGGTTTTATGATGAAGTACATGATCGGATCGCTGGTGTGAAAACCTGCAAAAATAACGATAGCAGCACTAAAAACTTCCGAAATCCACTCCGGAACTCGACAGTAAACGCTTTTATTTGCGCGAGTGTAATGGTGGATTAGGGCAATACTAATGGAAGATTCCCATCTAACAATACTGTAACTCCATCAAAAAGTGACCTATAACAGACGACTTTCATTTGACACCAGTGTCGCTAGATGACACGGTACACCATTCATCGGATGTGGATCATTTCTCTGACGACTAATTACTCTGTGAATCATCCTTGTCAGCATAGAGAGAGTGGCGAAATTAAGATAGGAATCTCCCATTATTACTGCCCTATACCACCATTTGCACAAATAAAAGCGTTTAATGAGTTTATGAGTGGATTTCGGAAGTTTTTGCGCATCGTTATTTTTTTAGGTTTTTACTCCAGAATTGAATGTATGTATATAAAATCGCATACAGCAAAAGTGTGCAACAGCCCCATTACTTGTTAGAAGAGTTCTCTTTGATTACAATTAATTTAATTAATTTTAATTTATTAAAATTTAATTTATTAAATTAATTTTAAATTTTATTAAAATTAATTAATTAATTAATTAATTAATTTTATTAATTAATTATTAATAATTAATTATTAATTAATTAATTATTATTTTAATAATTAATTAATTTAATTAATTTAAAATTTTATGAATAATGAATTATGAGAAATTTACTTTCTGATTTTTTTGCTCTTTTCTGATGATCTCGGGCCACAGTGCGCCATGGCGGCCACCATAGACTTGGACATTGAGACTTGGAAAGAATGCCTTAGACCTTACTGACATATTTGAATAATTCAGTCATGAATCAACTCGCAAAGTAGAAACGGTCTTGTGACTATAGGATGATGAATATGATGATGCCGTTGTGATGATAAGTGCCACGCTTTGGTTGTTTGCATACAATTGTTGTCCCTTGATTCGTCGATTATCAATTCGTAGTCG
This sequence comes from Trialeurodes vaporariorum, assembly GCA_011764245.1. Lineage (NCBI taxonomy): Eukaryota > Metazoa > Arthropoda > Insecta > Hemiptera > Aleyrodidae > Trialeurodes > Trialeurodes vaporariorum. Next base: position 56,734,031 of record VMOF01000220.1, read on the forward strand.
ATGATTTTTTCTTTCAGCGCTTTCCCGACAAATCCGATGCACTTAAACTATTTGCTTATGAATTAGGTCCTCCGAAAGCCTTAAAGAAAAAAGGAGGAATCCATCGGATTTAGTATATGTTGGAATTTTCCATGCGGCCATTGAAATTACGTTTGAATGACAGGACTGACTTTATCGCGGCCCAAGTGTTAATACGTGGATGACAATATCAACCGCTTAGAAAAACTTGAAAAGATAATCATTTAGAAATAAAAAATAAAAAAATGAAAAAAAAAAAAATAATAATGCGATGTAAGAAAATTTTATTCTCTTACTCTGAGGAAAAATTAATGTTGCCATAACAAGAAGTATCTATTTAATATTTACCCAACAGGAAATTCCGGTAGTCATAAGTTTACAACAAGAAAGGTTGATGAAAAAAGGGCCCGGTTGCTTTCGCAAAAAAGTACGGTTATTTTAACGAGAGTTCTCTTTAGTGCTTACCGAAACGAAATTCTGGTTGAATTACAACAAGACAATTTTTCTCAGTGTATAATTGTGTGTTGCTGTGATGTAGAAAAAAGAAAGTATTTAAACTATTTTTAACTCTTTCAGTACCAACTATCAAGCTAATCATTCAACTCACGCTCGCTGATTCAAAGTAAGCTAGAAGTAGACAAATATTACAACTTCGCTGCACTTTTTTTTTGCCCACATCATTAATTGCAGGCATATTCTCTCAAAATTTCGAATATTTCACGCGTTGTTTTATCTTCTAGAAAATGCATTGAAGCCATCAGGTGCAAAAGCTTAATAATGTAAACATATAACTACTGTTGGTTCGTTGATACCTGAATGGCTGAATGCTGTCGTGAGTTTACAATTTTCACTACCGTCGCAAATAGAGTTAGGTGGTTGATGAAGAGGTTTAAATGCAAGCAGTGGCGTAGTAAGCAATTTGGCAACGTTGTATTGTGGTCATTTAAGGTCTGGTTAAAGGTCGAATGCGAAGTTGTTCACCGGACACCCATTGGTTCGATATTTTTCATGGGTTTAAATGGACAAACTGCAACGTTGCCTATTTGTACTCAGAGAAAAATAATTCGGTAAAATTTGATCATCGAAGTTTTCAGTTGATGCAGGAACCAAGATGTTCGGTTCTGAGTTCCGAATGCTTCATTATAGTTGTACCGAAGACTTCGGTGGGGCGCCCTGTAGTGGCGTAGCCAGGAATTTTTCAAGGGGGGGGGGGGTCCGGGGTCCGAAAATTGTCAAGAGGGGGTGGGGGAGGGGGGTCCGAAGAAACTATAATTTGGTCAAATATTTGTCTGAAAACGCAAAAAATTACCTTTTTTTAGGGCAAATGTTGGTATCAAGGGAGGGGGGGGGGTCAAGACGCCCTGGAACCCCCACCCGGGCTACGCCACTGGCGCCCTGGAATTTGGGTTATACTTATTGCAGTATTCAGTACTTCTAGTGAAGTATTTGGTGCTTACGACCGGACATTTTGGTTACTCAACCGAAAACTTTGGTGATCAAAATAAACCGAATCTTCAGTTCAAACAACGGAAGCATATTTCTCTGTGTACGCCACTGCATGCAAGTTCAATGACGTTACATACATTACTTCCATGAATACACACCTCAGTAACTTGCATAGAAAATAATTATTTGATGTGTGCACAAAGGCAAACTAGTCGGAAAATAGAGTAAATATAAATAATTTTAATGGACTAATCTCGAAATAAAAATTCTTCTCAGAGTCTGCGACTGTCAAAGTAACAAAGCGGCCGCAGTTATGGTTATGGTTATTTTTCAAAGAGGCCCGCTCTTTTCCATTGACTCCTCCTCCGTATACTTTAACGGGCATGTATATATGTTTCCTAACTCATCATTTTAATGGGTGTCATGCATGACGACGTAAAGCGTCTTCGCACGCAATCCAGAAAAAAAAATGCCTCAGTGCGTTGTGAGAGTGTAACAAAACGGATAAATAATATATACTAGGAAAAATGAGATGATAAATAAATATCTACGCACACGCAATCTAAAACAATATTAGCCCTCTATTTCATTTGCTTTCGGAGGAAGTCAGCGGACTCCTAAAATAACGAGTTTACCTTAACTTAAGAGAAGAATTCAAACGTTCCTATGGCAGTCAAGTGAAGATAATTTGATCTCATCGCATGCTCATTACCCTGATAATTCATCGATCATACCATGATTTCAAATCGTTTTTAAAATTATTTGGTGGTACTTTTTTTTTTTTTTTTTTTTTTTTTTTTTTTTTTTTTAAATGTTCAATGAAATCGTTTTAAAAGCATTCAATTGCTTCGAACGTGTTTTGAGAATGTTTCCAAACATTATTGGTGTCACCTAATTTTTGTTTTTTTTCGTTTCTTTTGGCTCCCCTAAATATTTCCTATAAATTGTAGATGTTTCTATTTTATTTTAAACATTATTCAAGCTAGTTTTGAAATATTTCTCTCGATAGTGAAATTGAACTTGCGCCGTTTAGAATAATTGCATCCAAGTATCAACAATGCAGCGATTAACAATTTTCGAATTTTAGAGACAAAAAAAGAGAAATATCGAATTCATGTGGCGAGAGGCGAATACTCTAGGATTCGATCTTTTCCATAGGTTTCAATGGACAGTTTACCGTCACAGTTTGTCTATTTAGTAGCGTGAAAAATATGGAACCATCGGATGAGCGGCGAACACCTTAGGAGTCGACCGTTTTCAGAGGACAAATTGCATTACGCCAAATTCCACGCTCAGCCACTAAAAAAGAAAAAAAAAACATGAAAAATCGCTTCAGACTAAAGTCGCCGGAGCCTCGCATGAAGCACAGTCCAGATAAGTCGTGTAACAATTATTATTGCGAGCAGTAATGTGATGCATGTGGCATTGAAAATAGAATAGTTTTCCGGAATGAAGGCCCACAAACAATCGGTGTGCTCTTCTGTCGAGATCCTAGCTTAAATCAAAATCAAATTCCGTGGAAAGAGCGGCCCTGTTGTTTTATTAATCTTTTTTCCCGGTCTCAATTATTGGTCTTGCTCATTTGTTCATTTGACTTCAAGTCAATGCACGGTTATCGGTCGGTACATATAAATCACTCATCAGCGAAGCAAATCATTGCATTTTCTGTGGCGCTCCACACCGCACAGTGGATCAAAACATTGATTTTGACGGAGAAGAAAAATGTTGGTGTTTTTCTTTAAAAACATTTTAAAGGTAATATTTTCTTGAAAAAATCATGTTGTGTGACTCAATTTAGGCTCTGAAATGAATGAGTTGACACATTTTTAAGTTCTCTTGCTACATTTAATCAGGGCTGCCGTTTTGCGTATAATCAATGCTATTTTTCAATTCACCGATGATTCCACCGGTTGAGAAAAGATTACACAGTTCAGTTTAGAGCATGACTGTAATAAACTAAAAAAACTCGCATCTGTAATCTATCTCAACCGGTGGAGTCGTCGATGACTTTAAAAAACTTGCGGATATTTTAATTAATCAACGGAGTTTCCACCGATTAAGGAAAGATTACAGATCAGAGTATTTTCGCGCATTACAGTCATACACTGAACTGAACTGTGTAATCTTTTCTCAACCGGTGGAATCATCGGTGAATAGAAAAATAGCATTGATTATACGCAAAACGGCAGCCCTGCATATAATGGTCATAATCTTGATTTTTATTTGTAAAATTATGTCCGGATCAGTGGCGTCGCGTTCCATCTGGCAACAATGCAACCATTTAAACTCATTAAATATATCGAATTTTCCTTGTACACTGTGCACCCCCTGAATTCGATCTTTTACATGAGTTTAAATGGATAGAATACATTGTTGCCAAATCGCACGCGACGCCACTGGTCCGGATAATTCCATGTTTCGAACCACTGTGCACCGCCGTGCCGCACAATGCAAGGTTGCCACATCTAAATCCACGGCATTTGAACAGATAAAAATTCCATCGACTCATCGCTCAAATCTGGCAACATTGCGTCTCGGCTATTGAACAAGCCACTCATTCATTCTCAGCTAATAAATTATAATATGCAAGCATTCAGGCATTGATTAACTTATTGACAAGCCAACATTAGCCAGTTGTTGATGAATGAGCGACCGTTTAGTTCGACAAATCAGACAGCTAGAGATGCGAAATAAAAATTGCGGGAGGTTTTTGCTTGGAAATTCAAAGGATGGATGAGAGCCGTCCGATAGGAGATTGGATACGGTGGAGTTACAGAATCCAACAAAGCATTGCATTGGTGATTAAGAAAATATTACCAATCGTAATATTCTCAACATAGCGATGGTTAAATTACTTGAAAATGAATTTGTAAACTTTTTTTCCAGTAAATTCTGGAATTTTACAAACTTAACCCTTGTATGACCAGTTTTTAGCACCAGCAAGCTGCCAAAATGGGGTGAGGGTATTTTATGAGCTCACATTGTGTTGTATACTGTAGGGGCTTTTTAATGATCTTAAAAAAATATATGACAAAAGTGTTAACAAGTACATTACTTGGAAGCAAACTTAATCAGAGTTTTTGAAATGAAGCAAATTTTTATGGCACTTTTTCTAGCAAAAATGGAAATTATGTTCAATTTCAAAATACTGGATACGGGGGATAATTCTTTATTCTCGTTTTTCTTGATTTGAATAAGATTTTAAGCGTGCCACAGTTAGTACGTCAAGCCGTTGCGTAGCTTGCAATATGTCCACGTAGCAGTTCGTCCATTTGAACCCATGAAAAATATCGTACTATAATGGTTGTTCGGTGAACTTCTTCGCATTCGACCTTTAACATGCGTTTAAATTGACACAGCACAACATTGCCAAATGCATTTTGAAATGCATTATAGTAAGTGCTGGCAGTCTTTTGGAAAAATGTTGAGCCCGTTTTTATGTTTTGCTTATGATGTGACACTGGTGAAACAGTTTGAAATAAGTTAAAATATACATTACAATGTCTCATACACGGTTTTTTACATCATGTGACACTGGTGTCACACTATGCAGTGAGGGGTCAACCCTTTCAGAACCAGATTATTCCGTCCATTTGACTCTCCCTCACTCGGATTGAGTGGGTAGTTAAATTTTCTTACACCGAGCTGTAAATTTTGCCTACGCCACAAATTGAAGGCACTTTGCAGACCATGCCTTTGAAAATCTACGATTTCATTACTTGTGACAGTTAATACAAATTGAAACTGTGTGATTAAGACTTGATAACGAAAACTATAGTAAACTTGGTATCGAAAGGCTTTCATCTTTGAACCTTAAGTCGTAATCGATAACTTTGATTCGGATCAAACGGGACTCACATAA